>PYHX02000467.1:108616078-108925544 GCA_004302925.2 Cochliomyia hominivorax
TAATTAGGTGTTTCTGATTTGAATTCATAATTGAAATTAATGGTGAAAAAAAAAGTGTGAAAAATTGTATGAAATGAAAAATATTTAAATGTGTCAATTTCAAAGATAAATTAGTTAAAGCCAAAGATTGTTTAATACCGATAAATATGGGAGAGACTGACATTTTAATTGATCAATGAGATCATCAGAAATAAGTTGTAATTTCCTTAACATTATAAAATCAACGAAACTTATTATATATTGAAAAAATATATAGTAGACTCTCAGAGGTGGTTTGAATTTTGAAATCATCTAATTTAGAGTTATTATTCTGATGCTTGACCAAATATAAAAATAATAGTCCAATAATGTTTTTGTCTTTAAAGAAATAAATGAACAATTTTCTAAATATTAAATAAACGCACAAAATTTTTTATCAATCATCTCAAACGTCAATAGTGGAATATAAACTCAGAAGAACTTGTCGAAAAAAATAAAATAAATTCATTCTCGAAACACATTCTATCGTTTGATATACATATCATATATATTACATATCATAGATTTGGCTAAAGTCTCCGTGATTTATAAAGCAAATTCCGTGGTTTTTAATAGCAATAACGATTCTCACAAACATTCCTATCGTTTGATACACATATCATATATATTATATATAAGACGCTTTCATAAACATTATTTCAACCGACACACGGACAAACAGACAGACGTTTATGGCTCAACTATTTTCTCATCTCTTAAAGATCCAGCAAGAACATTGTGGAAATTATAAACGGAGTAATACACTTCTTAACTTGACAGGTCTATACAAATTGCGGAAGTTGTAACCCCGTATCTTAAGGTTGACTCAGATATTGGTGATTATATTGTCATTATTTTTGTGATGCTCTTCTTGACTCTATCTAAATTTTTCATGAATTTTTCCATGTTAGGTAAATGACTTCTGGTGCTGATCAGTACAAAAGGACCATAAACTACCTATAATGGTATTTTGCACTCTAATGGTAAAAATGTATTTCCTGTCTACCATCAGGTTCATTAGAATTCTTGTGATTTTTTCTCTAATAATTTAATTATATGGAATTTTAATTGAAACCACAGGTATTTGAACTGTTGGCACTTTCAGTCTATAAGGTGTAATAAACACGTAATCAATGATGTCAATTAATTTGACATTAAATATTAAACACTTATTTGCAACAACTAAATTAAATGTAAATAATTTGCAGAACTTTTATTACTAAAGACATTTAAATTATTTCATCACAAATCAAATAGAAATAAGATTTCCAAATATGTATTATTTAAATTGATATATAATTGTTGGAAATGCTTTACAATATATAACTCTGATATGAGAATGAAAATTTATGTTTGAACAATAATGAATTCAGTTGAAGAGTACAGATCGCATTCTGTCCTACAGCTCACAGTGCATCCAAATCGAATTTTTTTTCGAAATTTTATATGGTTAGAGATGAAGCTTTTTCCATTGAAATTATCACGATGTCATTATAAGGCCCGTCCGGTAGAAAATACTTTTTGGGTGTATATCTTATGTATATGTGAGACTACACAGTAAAAATAATTTGTAACTAATGTTTTGCGATTTGAACATAAAGATTTTTTTCCATGGAATTTAGTTTAAGCATCGAATTTAGTTTGACAAGATTTCTTTGTAAAAAATTTAAAAAATTATAATCTTTAGTACAAAGAATGTTTTTATCAGTGAATAAAGTTTGTCATTTTTTGGAAAGAACCCCTTATTTATTTTCAAAGTTCAAATTTTAGATTAATAGAAACTTTTATATAGTTATTGGATATATAATTTTAAACATTTTATAGAAAATCTGTCACATATTTTTAAAAAAATTTAGATCCTTCATTAAGCGCACTTACTCAAAAAGTCTAAAAGAAGAAGACTAAAAATGGGCTATAAATTTATTTCGACTTGACTTGAGCTCCCAAAACAAAAGGTTTTCTTAAGAATTTTTAAGATATCAACACAATCAAGGGGACCATTTTCGGATATATGATTACATAAGCAACTGAACTCCTCCAAATCAAATTCAAAATACCTTTAACAATGTAAAATTTTATTAAAATATTTATAATGATTAAAAAGTTACAGAATTGTTTACAAAATAAATGGTTTTTGAACTCACAATGGCCACTTTCTTCCAAAATTTAATATTTCCTAAAATCTGCCTTCAGCCTTCAGTAACAATTTTGTAAATATAAATTTTAATTTGATTCAATTTCATTTTCTATAAAAAAATAATACAAAAAGAAAACAGATTTCCTTAAGTTTATCCTTAACAATGTTTATTGTGAAAATGCTGTAAAAAAAGAAAGTATTGATTTTCAGTTTTTAACTATAATATTCATCGTCATATGCCCAAAATGGCCTTCAATTTGAAAACTCATGGTATCTTTTATTTGTTATTGTTGTAAAGCACATAACACAACAACAAAGGAGATATTGCAGAACACATGACGGAATGACTGAGTGTATGAGTGAGTGAGTAGTGAAGACTAGACGAAAGGGAAACGAAAAATTAAGAATACCTCTGCTGCTCCATGAAAACAATAACAAAAAATTGTTAAAGTTGCTGCAAGAATTAAATCCTGCCACAGCAACACTCCAACAACAACAATTAAAAGACATTTGTAATAAATGTACAAGGACACAACAGAGACAAACACATGATTTGATACGAAAAAAATGAATTTTGTATCCAAAAAAGCACACACACATACAAATGAATAAAATATACGAATGTAAAAATTTAGTTGCAACTTGCATTTTGGATGTTGTAAAACATTTAATCCAACAAATGCAAACTCAACACAACAAGGGAATTTTATTTTGTTTGTTGTTTTTTTTTTTTGTTTAACAAACCGGTGCAATTGTTTTTGTTTCTGTTTTGTTATTTGTTTTTCAGTCTGTTAAAATTTCAACTAACATGTTTCAAGCCAACATGTTGCAAGCCGGCTACAAATAAAATATTTTACATTAAATATGTATTTTGTATGAAAGTGCAGTTAAGTCACATACTGCAATGCGTAAACATTATTCGATTCAATTGCTGGTATTCTGTATTTTATTGTTATTATTTATTTTTGATGTTGTTGTTGCTGCTGCTGAAATAAACAAGTACATTACAACAATAACAAACATTTGCTTGTTTTTTGTTTTTCTCTACTCTCTTCACCCTACCAACTGGGTATTAAATACGAAAAAAAAATCAGCTGCAACAATTAAATACAAGTGTTTGTTTGTTGTGTTCTGTTTTTTGTGAGTTTTTGCCTTCACTCCCCCACAAAAACCCAGACAAATTGGAATTTAGGCGATTGCAACAACTACAAAACCAGCGTTTTGTTTTGAGGTTTTTTTTCAAGAGGAAAATGTGGCCAGTTTTTTTGTTTCTTTGAGATGAGATTCTAAGATCGGATTACAAACAAAATAAATAGTATTTAATTTATAATCTTTAATTAATGAAATTAATGTTAATGAATGATGGTACGATAGAGTTGGAATTTCTGTTGCATTGTAATTAAAGTTGTTATTGTTTTAATTAATAAATAAAATGTCGATTATAATGATTATTCATATTTTTTATTATTAAAAATTTTATATGAAATTAACTTAATTAAAATATTAATCAAATTTAAAATAAATTGCTAGCAACATGTTGACAATACATTAAAAGAAACGTTTTTTTTTTGTTTTTGACATATCGTTTAAATGGCTTTAAGCGAAAACTTGTTTGAATTTTAAACCTTATTACGTGAGGGACATTTTGTATGATAGGTGTGATTAATTTGTCCTAAGGACGAACACATATCTTAGAAAATGCGACCTGCATTTGTTCACTAGGTTTGCATGAGCAGCCATAAAGTCCGACGGACGACAGCCATCCTGAAATCGACAGAGTCGAATGGTTGACTAACCACCTATAGTGTTGAAGGATCTTAATATTTTATATAAAACTATTTTTACGATCAACAGCTCACAAGCGGGGACCGCTTCTTAGATCCAGGTCCATTATATCTGAACCGATTTTAAAGATTTTCATATGAGTGAATTTTGCTAGTAAAGATATTTTTTTAAAAGAATATGGAAAATGAATTTGAAAATTCTGTATGAATTTTTCAAAAAATGGTGATTTTTTGCCGATTCTTTGCTAAAGAAGTAGTTAGGCGCCTTTTTAGTTATAAGAATAGTTTCTTAGGTAACCTATTTCGTATTAATGTTCCTCTTAAAGTCTACTATATTGAATTTTATATGATGTAAATAAAGTACCCAGAAGCTTTAATTTTAAGAGAACCAGAGTTTTTTATATTAAAAAAATTAACTGATTTCTAAAAAATATTATTGAATAAGAATTTAATTAAAAAATTAAATAAAATAATAATAATAATAATAATAATAATAATAATAATAATAATAATAATAATAATAATAAACTTACCGATAGTAAAAATATACATTTGTGACCTGAAATAAGAATAATATATCGTTATTAAGAAATCGTGGTTCGGTATATTTAAGGATAAGAAAAAAATATTTTTGATTATATTTCATAACTTTATCAAATCATGGAGTAGCAAAT
Source organism: Cochliomyia hominivorax (assembly GCA_004302925.2). Classification (NCBI taxonomy): domain Eukaryota; kingdom Metazoa; phylum Arthropoda; class Insecta; order Diptera; family Calliphoridae; genus Cochliomyia; species Cochliomyia hominivorax. The sequence goes on from PYHX02000467.1 coordinate 108,620,692, forward strand.
TTAAATATGTTTTTGGAAATTAGAGTAAATATGTTTTCAGTGTTTCTATATCGGTTCAGAATTTCTTCTAAATGGACTTTTGGAATTTGAATCTTGAATATGGGTATTAAATTAAAGATAAGGATAATACAATATATCAATTTCCTTTGTTTGATAAACGTTTCTAAGAAGTCAATGGTTTTGGTATACATTTTGAAAGGACATCTTTTTCTGTATTTATTTTGAAAAATTCAAAAAGACTCTTTATTCGCTCAGAACTTTAGTTTTTATTTTATACAAATCTAACATTTTTTATATATTTTTCTTAAGAAAACTGGTTAAAAAACGCTTGTCCATTGATTTAAAAAAATCTGACCCGATTTGACTTTGAGGTCTACATACTTTGGTCAATCAGATTCAAAAAATGTGAACGGAATTTTCAAATATTAAAACTATTGGAGTATCAAACCAGAGATGCCCAATATAGTGACTCACGCAATAACACTATAAATTCTGCTTCACATGTTCACTATAAATGACTGCTGCTCCTTCATCAGTTTGAGCAAAGCTAGCAATAATTCAATGTAATTTTTGACTATTTCACTCACACACACAGGTATAAGTATAGTAGTGAGAATAGTATTAAGGTTTCAAGGGCATTAAACATTAAACGTCAAATATGACAATTACGATATCCCATCAAAAATTTTGGAAACTCCAATAAGTTCGATAGTTTTATATGATGCGATTTTTTTGCGGTATAATGTAAAAAAGCCTCGTTATAACGTTTCAATTGTAGTTTCTTATCATTTTCTTCAAGATCAGTGGAACTACTATTAATGTTCAATATGTGTAAAATTGTTTTTGTTTGGCGCTGCAGAGTAAATAAAATTATTTACTCCTGCTGTTTTATGTCAGAAAAAAGAAGGTGTTTTTTTGTTCTACCATAAACATGAGTCCATTAATGCAGTATTCGTTTATAGAATTTGAATCTGAAAATATTTTTATTTTTCTAAAACTCATATCAAAACAATGCCAAGTGTTTGTCTATTAAAATGATTCTATTTTTGTTCGAAGCTCTTTAAAACTATAACTATTTGGGATCACATATGAATGTATTTGTAATGAAAATAAATGTAGTGAATGAGTGAGTCCATGTTTTATATAAATGGCCACTTTTATTACAAAAAAAAAAAAAAAACAAAAAAATATTTGTTAGACCATGTCAGTCAGTTGTTGTATGTTTTTGTTGTTGATATGTTAGATTCTTGTTTGTTGTTTTTTCTATTTTTTTTAATTTTATTTTTCAATTGTTTTGTTGCAAGTTTAAAAAAAATAATAATAAATACATTGTTTTTGTTTTCTATTTGCATTTTATAAACGAGCTGCTAACTTCATAATTTATAGTTTAACCTAAATTTTCATTTTCAACATTGATTATGTGAAAATTACACCATTATTACACACAAGTTTAGTTGAATTAGTTTTTCTTTATAAAAAGAATTTTGAAAATTTTAAGTATCTTAGAATGTTAGAAAAAGGTGTTTTCTAGTATTTAACACTTTTTTTGAATTAGAAAACAAAGAAAATTGCTTTATTGCAAAACGGAAATAAACATTTTAAAAGGGTGTAAAAATACACAAAAAAATGTAATTAAGAAAAGATATATTTAAAAAAAAATTAAAAAACTACAGAGAGGTTCCAGTTTTAGAAGTCCCGAATATTTTTTTAACATAAATTTCATGTAAATATTCTTAAAGTATTTTTCAATTGTTGTCAGAGAGCATAAGTTTTTAGTGGTACCAGGGGATGAGGAGTGAGCCTGCAATTTATGACTTGATTAAAAAATTGTAAAGTAATCGCCAAAGTTTTTTAATAAATCCGTTATTTTAGAATAAATCCAGGGGTGTAACTCCAAACAAGGTCATCAAGGTTATTAAATTTATTAATCGCAAAAATTACATTTTAATTTATCACTTTAATAAGCAAATTGTATTGTATTTAGTCCTTTTAGATCTCTACAAAAATAACTCTAACATTTAAAGAGATATTTTGACCAAAGTAAATTGTTGATACGAATTTGTTAGGGTTTTTTCGAAAAATAGATTTAATTTGGTTCCAAAAATTCGAAACAAAATTCTGAATAACTTTTATGTAAGAACATTATATCTCTGGAGATCCAATATAAAGTTATATTATTTGGAGGTATAAATTAAAAGTCACTTTTGTGACTTTTCCAAAACAATCCACTATTTTCCTCTGGACTTTAAATTTTGTAAATTAATTTGAGGACCCTAAAGATTATACTTTTCCTGCACGACCTTTTAGGTATTTATTAATTTTTCTTGACTATATTCGAAAGAAAAAATGGGCCTTTATTATATATAATTGCTATATTTTCAAAGAAATCTGAAACCTTTTGCAACGAAGGGGTGATTAAGTTTCTGAAAAAAATCAAATTTCAGTCGAATTGGAATTTTGGGTATTTTCGAATCAAAAAGGTGGGAATATTTTTGGAACTATAAATTAAGAACGATTTAATCCATTTTTTGGGCTAATATCATGATAATAGCTTTATAGGTATAGATTTAATTGAAGATCAAATATTACTAAGAAAATCACAAAATTTCAAAAAAAAAATAAAAAATAAAAAATAAAAATTTGAGGTTTTTTGAAACAAAAAAAATACATTAAAGAAATTTAGGTTTAATACTCTCTTATATATATGATCTTATTTTTCAAGTTAATACTTTTCCAATAACATCAAACACTTAAATAACAAATTTATAGAATAATTAAAAAATAACTGAATTAATTGAAATTTAGAGCAGTACAAGTTCTTGCTACTTTTGAGACCGTTCGATAACCTTTGAAATGTTTGGATGTTAATAATTTACTGTATTTATGATTAGCAAGCCCCATCAACTTTTAAATCATATTTAAAAAAAAAAACTGAACCGATATGGAAAAAATTGAGAGCACAGTTTCACTCAGTATGGTTTCAAGTGTTTCAGATATAAAAACTTGTTAATGTCTATGTTTTTGTTAGTGGTAGTGCTATATATATCCTGAAGTTCCTATAGGATCACAATATATAAAAAATGTTCCCAATGTTAAACAGGGAACAACAAGCTTCTAATATCGCCTTTTTTGATTGCAAATGATAAACAAACTCTGGCCTTCCATTAAAAGTCTTTTTTAGATTTTTATCTTAACTATTTACTTGACATCATATTAACTAATTTAAAATGGTTTCATAATCAAATTAAATTTTCATGTAAAATCGTCTTCTTTTTGTTAAATTACATGATAAACATTTCATAAAAATAAAAAACACTTAATTAACAACCATTTTTTGTTAAAACACTTTTTTTATGAGTGTTTCATTTTAAATTTAATTTTTATTATCGCAGAAGTTCAAGCACCTCTTAAGTCTCTAGTAAATACGGAAATTTATTTAAGAAAATTATATAAATTTAGTTTTTATCTATTTTAAGAATTCAGAAAGCAGAAAAAATTAAATATTTTATTTTTTTTTTTTGTAATTTTATGTAATAAAAATCTATAAAAATCCTTTAATATGAGCAACAGTAGTTTATTGAAACATTAGTGTCATTCAAGTGGACTTTATTTATTTATATATACTCAAGAGGCATCACATACATTCATACATATGCACATACTTATTATTATGAGTACTTTTTCATTTAGTCCGTCATTTAGTCATTCATTCATTCAGTCAGTTTGTCTTTAATTTTTTATATTTTGTTTGCTTTTTAAAGGTTTTCATATGAAATTTTATTGTGTACTTTTGTACTTTTTATATAACCGACATAAAATACTTAATATAAAACAAGTAGGAATGCTATATTCCGCTATGACGAATCTTCAATGCCCTCTACCAAAAAGAGTATGAAGTAAATACGTTATGTTTCGTTCATACACACTCACACATACACTCTCAAACGGATATCATATGTTGAAGTTTTTCTTAAATATAACAATGGAACTTTTAATGAGTCTTATTATTACTTATATTTGGCTATAACTTTTTTCTACTGAACCGATTTAGATAATTCTTGGAACGGTAATGGAGTTAAACTTAATATTTTGGCAAAATCTTATTCTAATTTATCGATTTCTAATTGAGAGGTTGCCTCAGATATCGGTTTTTATCTTTTGATATAGTGAACCGATTATATTGATTTTAAAGAGGATATTTCTCAGGACTATAACAAATACTTGGGAACAATTTCAATGAACTCTGTCAATTATTGTGAATGTTAGCGTACATGCAGACAGACAGAGAGACGGACAGACAGACAGGCGAATAAACAGACGAACAGACAGGCGAATAGACAAACGTACATAACTAAATCGATTAAGACTTTGATTTGTTGCAAATATATATATACATTCTTAACGTTACACATGGTATGGCAATGCTTTTATACCCTCTTAACCACTTGTGCTGGTGTAGGGTATAAAAAATGAAGAAGAGTTAAGGAATACAAAAGTACTTTTTTATATAAAAACGAAGTAAAACATTTATATTTTAACGTTGTAGTTGTTTGTAGCTATGAGTTTTGTTTGCATCGAGCAAGTAACAAGCAGTTGGAAGTGAATTGTGTCTGCAAGTCAAGGTAAAGTGAAAAATATACTCGCAGTAACTCGTTTCAAATTTTGTCAGAAATAGAAAAATTACCCAGATTCAGAGAAATGAATAAAGAGATTTACATAAAAAAGTTATTAACACAAAAAATGGAAATATAATAGCAGATATTTATACTTCCAATTACCGGTAATAAAGATAAGGGAAGAGGACTACACAGACCATCATAAGGTAAGGAATTATTTCAATACGAAAACAGATTCAGATTTTGAATTTATATTCTAAATCATTTTCAAAAAAGAAATTAAAAGAACTATAGAGGCAGGATACTTTCAGATACGTTAGAATTATTATATATCCTTTCATACAATCCCGTTGACATATATGTCCTGTTCTAACGGAAAAAATATCTAAATATATTGAATTTTAATTCAGAAAAGCGCATTTATTTGTTAGTGATCCTTTTCAACCTTTAAATCCAATTTAGCTTCTTTTTCTCATACCTCTTAAAAATTTTGTACAATAAAGAACATTTTGCATTAATTGTAATATTTTTTGAAATTTATGTTATATACTGTAGGGTATCTATGTAATGCTAATAAGAGCATCAAAAATATCTAGCACGCTTCAGTGCCTAAAAGTCTGCTATACATGAACGAATGAATGAAGTCACAATAACAGTTCAACTAACCAAACAAATCAGTAGTCAACTCAAACGAATGCTATTTTTTTGGATAATAAAAAAAGTAGACCAGAAATATTTTGTGGTATATGCAGACATTATGCAACAGTTGTGAAAGAAATAATAGCAACAAAATTATGTAATTTAAAATTTTACTCTAATAATCGAAATTAGAGATCAATTTAAACAAGTAATTTTTTCCAACACCAGGATCTATAGCAGTGGTGCTCAAAAAAAACAGATTTCTTTAATCGAGAGGTCAGACTATTAATCGTGCTCATTTGAGACGTACACCATAAACGATTGCGGCGAGCATTCATTCAATGTAATGTTATGCCCCACAAACTCACACAAAGGTTAACGCATAAGTAATGTTTTCCACTCTGACCTCCGAATATCGGACTTAAATGGAATACAATGGCATCATCAATAATTCATTAAAAAGTTAATAAAAGAGTTAAAAAGTTTTACCAAAAACTTTCTGTAAATTTCAAGACTTTATGATAAATAATATACATTTGCTGCAAGGTCGTCATAACTCAGAATTCGCAAGTTTTGATTTAACATCAGTAGTTCATAGTAGATAATGTATTTTATCTGAAACAATCTTCGGAATGAATCATTCATATATCAAACAGGATTTTAAGAAATATTTATAATGCAAATTTTATAATTTACTGATAAAGCGTTAACCCGGATTAGTATACATTTTTTGTTAGCGTTCGAAAAATTAACAAAATATAGAGAGAAAAAATAAATTTTCACAAAAAAATAAATTTTCACCAAATATTCCAATTCATACTCAAAATTTAAAATTTTTATCAAAAGTTCAAATGTTTGTAAAATTTAAAATTTCCCTAAAATTTTAAATTGGGTGGAGTCTTTAATCAAAATTTAATATTTTCTCCAGAAAATCAATTTTCATCGAAATTTCAAATTTTTCAGCAAAATTTCTTATTTTGACAAAGTTTAAATTTTCACAAAAATTTCAAATTTTCACGAAAATTTCAAATTTTCACAAAATTTTAAATTTTTGTTCAAATCTCATTACGAATCAAAAAATTTTTGTGAAAAATTAAAATTTTTACAAAATGTTTAAAATAAATTTTAACATTATTTTACATTATTTTTCATTATCTAATAATTCCTTGCGATGCTTCTTAAATAAAATAAATTTAGTTTTAAACAAATTTTAAATATCGTCCTTAAATTGCTCTCAGAATGAAAATTTTGTATAATTTACAGCACTTTTACGTTAACATTTTTTTATCCAAAATCGAAATTTATTTTTGCCAAAACATAAAATTTTAATCTTCATAAAGATATTTTGATTCATTAATTATATAAAAAACTAATAAAAATTTATTGTTATTAACGTTGTTTTTTTTAAATTGACTTTGTAAAGGACATAAAGTCCCATTCATATAATCTGACTTTCGGTTTTTTATACAACATTCTTCCTCAGTTATTTGTTTACAAAACTGCTTAAATTTTGCTCTTTTCTACGACTTTCGTCCTCTGGCTCCAAATTGGCTTTTCAACTTAAAACAGAAGCTGTTTTGTCATTTCTTTGTTATGAGTTCGAGGGAAAAGGAGGAAATACAAAACAAATAGAAAAAATGTACATTTTCACATTAAGACATGATCATAAAATACATATGCGAATATATATGTTTATATAATCCCTATTTATCCTTTTAATGGATTTAGAGCTGGTTTGCAATTCTCCTTTTGTTTTTCCTGTTTATATAAATGAATGTGTGAATATATGTGTGTGTATCTGTGTAACTGTCTATTTGTATTTATTTTGTTATATTATTGACATCTGTCGAACGGTCGACATTATTTAGTTGGTCTTGTCAGTAGTCGTAGTCGTTGTCGTCTCGATTACTATTTGTATTTATCACTAAAATAGCAGATGATTTTTGTTTGGCTGCTTACCGAGCCAGTGGTGTGGTCGAAAACAAGCCACTACACATAAATTTAATACCTTTAAGGGGGTTCACAGGGATTTTTTTGGGAGGGAATTATTGTTGTAAATGCTTTAAATTAAATAGCAGTCAAATTCTACCCGCAGTTATTTAATTAAAATACTTTAAATTTGATATTATTTGAAAGCGATTGACTTTAATGAGATTTAGACTGGACTAGAAATTTATTTATTGATTTCGATATTTACAATACAATAAACACGCGTGTCATTAAATTGAAAATCAATTTGAAAATCTGAAATTTCTCACACACACGCACACACATAACTTTCAGACACACTTTGCGGGTTTTGATTCCCAATAAATTTGAATTCAATTAAGTGAAAGAAGATCATTTTACAGTTGTTCAAAATGTTTTTCTATCTTTTTTGCAGTTTTATGTTTAATTAATTAAAAAACTATTATTTTATGATTTTTTATTGAATTGAAGACGCCTGATGCCCTGATTTAAATTAATTTTTTAACGATTTTAATTTAAATTTATTTTTTCAAAACGAAAAAAATCGAATAAGTTTTAACTCATTTAAATTAATATTTTTATGTTTAGTAGCATTTCTGGTTAAATAGACCACAATTTTAATTAAAATTATATTTAATATCAAACATGTGTCATTATTTGTTTAAATTAGTTATATGTGGGATGATGATTATGACGTTAATAAAAAATATCATTATTAAGGATTGAGATCAAAAAAATTCTTAACACTTTTTTATAAATAAAATTAAAAATCTGATTCAGGTAGAATAAATGATCCACATTATGTTTCTAAAGGCAAACAATTAAGTATGTTATAATTGGGCATTGTCGAATCTTTAATACCCTCCACCTCATATGCGAGTGAAGTAAATGCGTTATATTTCGTACATACTCACTCATACATACACTCAGAAATGTATTCAATATACAAAAGTTTTTCTTAAATTTTCTTAAATATAACACAGCAACACTTAATGAGTATTAAAATCAGTTATATTTTTGGCTATAACTTTTTTCTACTGAACCGATATCGATAATTTTTATTAAATTAATATTAAAGCAATATTTTATTCTAATTTGTCGATTTTAATTTACAGTTTTGTGAAAGTTCTTTGCTTAAATTTAGAAGTTGATTCAGATATCTGTCTATATCTTTAAATATACCGATTTTGCTGGTTTTAAATAGGAAACTTCATATGACTATAATACTCAGCTAAATTTCATTTAGCTTTGTCAGACGATTAGATTGATGGATATAACTAAATCAGCTCAGATTTTAATTTGGTGTAAGAATATTTACACATTATGGGGTCTGAGATGACTCCTTCTTAGCATTAAACACGGAATGATAAAGTTAATATACATCCTTCCCCACTTGTGGTGGTGGAGGGTACAAAAATAGAAATCCTTTGGAAAAGAGCTCTTAATACATCCAGTATGAAAGCAGCCCAGTACTGTGTCCAATTTCCTTTACCCTGACTTCTCATCTTGTCGCTATGGTTAGCAGGCCCTTCAATGGTATAAGAACAATAATGTGTCTCAAGCTAAGGCCTGCGGAGTGATATTGGGGTCTTGTAAAAACGATTTTAAATGGTAACATACTACATGTCTAATTAAAACTGTAGCGCTTTCGTTTTCATTAACATATATGTATTTTAAGAATTCTTCGATCTCACTCCTTATGACAATTATGACGATAATAAAAATATCATTATTATTATAAAAATATTTATTTATAATTTAACACTACAACGATTTTGTTCATATTTATTTTTTTTTTCAATATAATTTTCCTGTTTTTTGCTCGATTTCCTTTATTTTTTTAGGTGCGTTTTGTTATCGAATTCGCAAAACAAATAAAAAAACAAAAACGAATAAAAATAATTATGATAAATGAAATAGAAATGTAAACGAGAAGTTGGCTTATTTAAAGTTCTATATAGAAAAAGAGTTAAATAAACAATAGAGTTTAATGTGAGATAACTAAAAAATGTGTAATTAAATTTGTTTTTCTCCGTTCAGTAGGAACACACACGGGTCTGTCGAGGAAGCAGGGAAGGGTGAAAATATGCTAATAAATTTCATTTGTTGTTTTGTTAACAAAAGTTTTTAATTATATAGAAAACAGATATAGAAAATAGATATATAGCAGATGGTTTTTGATTACAAACTAATTACGTATTAAAGGTAACAATGCATTAGTTGATTTTAATTAATGTGATTATAATAACGCTAAAGAGGAAATTAAAAATGTGTTAAAACAGAAGTCAGTTTATGTAAGTAAGACTTTTAAAGGTTAGAAAACGATAACGGTTTATTGCATATAGAAAGAATCTCTTTTATTTATAATGAATCGATTTTTTTGGAAATAAGTCGGTAATTCTTGATCGGCTGGGTTAACAATATTTTGCCGAGTGTTACTCGGATCGTTCCGAACGGAGATCAATTGTCGTTGAAACTCCTATTTCAGGTGCTTCCATATAGTGAATAAGTAAACTTTTATGTATCCTATGAAGTTTCCTCCTTAAACTAATCAAATGTAAAAGACTCAAAATAAAATGTTTAAATTAAATTTTACATAATTTTTACTATCACTCTTTCTACTTATGCGATTTAAATGAGTTTTGGAGTATCGATCAGATCAGATGAATTTAGCTATAAATTATAGTTAAAATTTATTTTAATCTGAGAACAAATATTTGAAAAATTGGCAAAAGTTTTTGTCTGAATTTTGAGATTATCTCAAATATCGATCTATAACTATAATACCACTTGTAATGGTGGAGGATTTAAAATTTTCCTATATTTTTCATTTTTATTTTACAATTTTATTTTGAAAATCGCATTTATTTATTTAAGTTTTTCGGGTCAATTTTAACGGAAATCTGAACCGAACTGTGAAATCTCCAATTAAAATGAGTAAAATGAATTTATTTGAATATTATAACATTTTTTATGTAGAAGACAGTTTTAGGTTAATTGTAAAACAGCGCCGCCAATACTGTCGCCTTATTAATTTATAAAAATTATTTGACAAAAAATATATTCTCTGCTTAATTAAAACTGTTTGTTATAAAATATTTTATTATTAAATCTAAGGTTATGATAAATCATAACAAACCTATAAATGTTACAGTGTAAATTAACCCTTTTTTATGATTTCCGTTTCCTCCCAACTCAACTTTAAAACTTCTGGTAATTTTCTCACAAAAAAGATTAATAATTTTCTGGAATAACAATTTTTTTAAATAAAATTTTCAATGACATTTTATACAACATTTAAACGTCATTTATTTTTATTAACGTGAAATAACTCTAACCTAAAAATATAATATGACCTTTGCAGGATGTAAAAACATAAAAGATAATAATTTCCAAAAAAAAAAAAAAATAGATATAACCTATAAATTGATGTCATATTATTGATTTCATGCTGATTATAAAACTCTCAATGAAAATGACGTCCTTTATGTTTTAGGAAAAAAACCCAAATTAAAGGACTTAAATCATTGTTATTGATTTGGGATTAAAACAACCCCTAAAAAGGAGAAATAACAATAAATACAATTTATTTATTTTCATTGTCGTTTATTATCATTTATGGCAAGGACTGAGATTGAAAAATTCTTAACAGAGGGAAGAATTCTTAACACAGGGAAAAGTGGTTTCTAAAATTATTAACTTGGTCCTACCAAAAGCTTTCAAAGATCTTCCATTATTAAACATGGCCGAGAGAATTTGTCAGTTAATAGAAACATGGTTAAGGTAGATGGAATGGGCCACATAATGGTCATAAAAGCATATTCAAAAGAAATCCCTTCACACCCCGTGTTAGAAAAAGCAGCGCGGTTGACTCAGTGCTCGGACTATTTGGAATGAAATGTTGAAACAAATGCAGGTTTAAAACATACAAGGCTCAACATTTTCCTGACATGGGCACTATTGCTGCATAATGGTTGACGAAATGTATGTTCTGCCAGATTTTACGCAACTTCTTAGTCAAAAGTTTTATGTTGCTGATGTTCGAGGGAAATTTCAGGACCTAAAAGCAGTAAAAATTTCCCAAAAAATTCTAGTTACGGAAGGAAAAATGAAATTGCCTAAAAAGAAAACAATCATTTTTACAACGAGGTCTAAAAATACCAAAATTTACATCGAGAAATTTTTACAAAGAAGCTGTGTCCACTTATTTTTGGTAAAAAAGCCCTTGAGTGGTACAGAAACAATAATGTGTGTACCATAACGCAAATCTGACTCCCAAACAAGGCAAATCTGTTTTGTTTCAAGAGATGAGAGTGCATAAGTGCCAAAAGTGGTAGATTTCAACCAAGCCAAGGAGAGGATATGAAAAGGTTCAAATTTCATCACTATGATAAAACTAATAATTTTGTAATTGTAGTAAAAAATAATAACAATAGATACACAAAGTTAGTTCTCACTTATGTATAAGATTATATCTACTTTTATAGAATGTTTTAAGGATTTCTTGTTGTTTGTATTAATTTTTTTATATTTATAGTTCTCAATAAATTATTAACAGAAATATTTTCGTTATCCTTAAAAGTTTCTAAGGGTTTCGAAAGAGGCCACTCCTGTCTGAAACAAAAATGTGTGAATGTTTATGCTAAACTTTTGGATGTGTTAACAAATTGTCAATATTTATGGTTTGGAACAATGGTTGACATTAGTGAAGGTAACACAAAAATATCAAATTTATACTCCAACAACAACTACAACAATAAATATTTATTTATGGCTGCCTGCAGTCATTTAAATAATTCTTTTGTCTTCTATTTTTACTTTTCGTAAAATTTAAAACCCTAAATCTAACCCTTGAAGGTTAGTCCGGATGAAATATATCTATTTTGTAGTTTTTTCCTTTTTGCGGTTACCAGATTAAATAAATTTGTTAACAAAAGCAGAATTTGTATGCGGCTGATTGAACACATACCAAATTACAAGATAATAATAGAATTACAAAAACAAAAAGAAGCACTTTCTCTTTTATTATTGGTTGACTTTGTGCCTGGAAGCCAAAAAATTAGTTATTTGTCATTTTACACATAAAGAAAAGGAAACGCAGAAAGAAAAACAGCCCCATTTTCTGGAAATAATGTTTACAGTTGATGATTACTTTTGTCACACTTTTGTTGCAATTCTGATATGAAATGGTGATATTTTCAGGAAGATTAGATAACTTTTTATCCCCTTAAAAAGGGTAACGTAATTTATCAAAAATTATATGGTCAAAAGGTAACGGTATTTTAATTTATGGTTGCTTAAATGTACTTGATTTCTCTTTAATTATAGTTCTCATTTTCGTAACGGTAATATCGTGTTAAGGGCTTTGTAGTTTCAATGAAATAGGAGATAGAGATGCAATTTAACTATTAAGAGAACTTATGTTTACAAGTGTATTTAAGTTAACATTTAAGTTGAATTATCATTTCAAACGATTTGAAATGAGTTCCGATATCGGAAGAATAATGAGAATATCATTCTAATTTATATAAGTCGCAAAATTCGAAAAATATGCCGATAAATTTACTTTAAATGTCAGCCAATAAAAATTTTAGGCGCTATAATGTCTACGGTCCTACGGCTTATGACTTGCCATACAAAAACTTTTTGGAAAATTTTGATTGTTTTTGGGACCTAAAATATTCCTCAATCTGACCTTGAAGTTATGAAAAATCTGCCAGAACATATTTTTCATCGTCCATTATAGGATATTTTTCTTGGAAAACTTGACTTGACAATTTCCGTGCATATTTTTTGGCCTCCAAAATTTCTGCAATATTGCTATCAGGAACTTTTTGCGTCTTTGTCTACCAAATAGCCTGGACTGCTTTCCTACCGTATATGTTGGGATCTCTTTTGAAAATGTTTATATTTTTGGTCTTTAGAAATGTCATATGGACCATTCCTTCTACCTGAAACAGATTTTCCATCAACAGACAAGTTCTCCCGATTCTGACGGCAGATTTTTGAATCTTTCAAACGAATTAAGTAACATCTCAAGAATTTCCATGTGAAATTTCATCAAGACATATTTAGAAGTTTCAAATTATTTCCGAAAAAACGAGATCAGGAACCATCGTGCATTACCAGCTTAAAAATGATCGTTAATATTTAAACAATAATGCCTTTTAAAGTTACCGATGATGATTAATGATATTAAATATTCTTTATTCCTTATTAAATTCCCAGTAAACATTGCAAATTTTTTACACTTCACATTTCATTTCTTTAAATTGCATTTTCAATAAAATCTTGATAATTTTGCAAAAAATATTTCAAAAATGTTGGCATATAAAAATAATTAATTTAATTTATAAAAAAAAATATTATTTTATTATCACAATTCATATGCACTCGTTCATTTGATAATTCAGGGTTACTTTCAAGTGGTACGATCATTTGGAAATAAAGAAGAGACTTAAAAGATACTCAAAGATTTCATCAGTTTATTAATAGTTGTCATACACGCAGCCGGAATAAAATATTCCGTAGATAAGGAAATGAAATGAGACTTGAACGCATTTTAATAGAAAATAATCATAATGATGATGAAGATGATGACAAATGATCTTGCTTGCATGTGGACAGATATAACGAAAGACATACATTCATTTTTCTTATAATTTAAATAACAGATGATTGTACTTTTTTAAAGTTTTTTTTTTGAATTTTTGAAAAAAAGTAAGAATGCTGTATTCGACTGTGCCGAATCTTAAATACCCTTCACTATTATTATAAAAAAAAATTAATATGATTTGAAAATATTAAGGAACAAAGCTGAATTTCAATGGAATTGTTCTTTATTAAAGTGTTATATAAGCTCAAACACGTTTTCCGGAAAGGGCCGTCATATAGGAGCTATATCAAAATATGGACCGATATTGTTCATATCTCAAACGTATACTAAGAAGTGCTAGAAAATTAATTATGTCGAATTTCATTATAATATGTACTAATTTAATAGTCTTATAAGCTCAAAACCCTGTTCCGGAAAGGGGTGTTATATGGGAGCTATAGAAAAATATCGACAGATATAGTAAAATCAATATCATATATTCAAGGCGGTTAGGAAACTAACTGTTCCAAATTTCAATAGAATCGGTTCATATACTCCGGGGCCTTATATGGGAGTTACGTCAATAATGACTCCAGCACAATATAGGTTCTTTGTGTTTATTATTATCAAAATAAATATATATGACAAATTTCAGAAAATTATCTTAAAAATGTCGACCCATACAGCACACTTTTTCTATTCATCCAATGTTCATGTCTTTTTGCATGACGTTGAAAAATATATAACTGTACATTATATTTTAATATTTGTTAAGATCCAGTTACATTTTGTTGAAAAAAATTAGAAAAATTCGTTTAGAAATTTTGAGGTAGTCTAAGACATCGGTCTATATCTTTTTTACAGAATTCGGATAATTATTCTGAACGTGAGAATTTTTCAAATTGATAGACGACCATAGTTAAATCGATTCAGATTTCGATTTGATTTTATGTTGTCTGATATGATATCTTCTTAGCGTTACATAAGGAATGACAAAATTAATATACCCTCTTCACCACTTGTGATGAAGAGGGTATGAGAATGAATTTATTTATTTGTGTCGTTGATTATGATGATCTAACAAAGACGCAAACCAATTTAAAATGACAAATGATATTGTTTGTTTTGGACAAATAATGGAAAATAAAGAAAACTCATCATCGTCATCATTATGATCATGATCAAGATCATACTCCCGCACCATCTAAAACAATTATGAATTAAAGTTGAATAATTTTTAAAACAAAAATATAATTTGTTTTTCGCTAAGAAACTGTAGTTTTTGTTGTTGACCAGCAGGCGGCTTAACTTTTTTGTATTTTTTTCCTAAATTTCTGAAAATTATTATCAGCTGTCATGATGTATTTAGATTAAAATAATGTCAGTCAAATATATAATTTTTTTAAATTTTATGACAGTTTCCCAAAACAAACTGGTGTAAAAATGAGAGCAACTGGAACACATTTGTAATTGGAAATAATTCATATTTGTTTCCAAATATTAATTTATGGAAATTATTGTACAAAAGACAAACTGTTTTAAAATATCTACAAATAATTGGTAAAAAATTTTGAAGGGTGGTAAATAAAAAGAACTCAGTTTCAAGTTGTTTTCCAATTTTTTTAAAGTTATATAACCTGATGATTTAGATCCGGGTTTTAGTGATTAAAAAATGTAATTTGGTTAATTATTTTTTAAATTTCTAAAAGGAAATGTAGAAGTTTAACATGATATATATAACTTATATATGATCAAAATATAGTCGAATACACCTACTAAATTTTTAACGAATTATAGTCAATTTAAGAGCAAATAAGTTTTTATATAAAAAAAATTAATTTTTATTTTTATTTTAAATTTAACACTCTTTTTGAATTACAAATTAATTGTCGTTTTTTATTTCTTTCCAGGTAAATATGCATTTAATTCTAAAATCGGGTAAATATGAAAAATCTTTAACCATAAATGATTAATCAAGTTTTTGACTTTCGAGGTATCTAGAGAAATTTCCCTCATTTTGAATATTTCCTCATGTCGCTCATTTTCTGCAAGGTTGTCATAACTCAAAATTCGCCAGATTCGAATTTTGAATTATGATCCATTTTATAAATTTTACATTGCACATTTTTTGTAAGCGTTTGAAAAATTAACCAAATAAAAAGTTTCATTCAAAATTTAAGGAAATATTTTTCTGTAAAAAAGGAAAAATAATAAAAATTTCTCTACTAAAAAATGATTTTTGAGTTATGACTACCTTGCAGCAAATGGACCATATAACATTATTTTGCTAAATTCACCTTGCATGGGAAATTTTAGATAGAAACTGTTATAAGGAAAGTGTTGGTAAATTGTTAAAGTTTTTATTGCACTAAATTTTGAAAATATTTTCTTCTACAGAATATTTTTGAGAAATGTTGAATAAAATTGCCCCTTTTGGATTCCATGAATTGTTCCTTAAAAAAGGAAATGTTTGTTTGAGATATTTTCTAAACGAAATCTTTGATGAGATTTGCTTAAGAGAAAATCTCGTCTTAAATGTAATTCACATTTAAAGGAAATTTTCGATGAAATTCCTTTTTAGGGAATATTTTCAATATTATTTTCTTTTAGAAGAAATTGCTCTTTATTTTAACGAAATATTCTTTTGTACGAAAATTTTTCATTTGTAGGAATTTTTTTCTTATAGAGAAAATTATTTACGAAATAAGGGAAAATTTTCAATATTATTTAAAATACACTATCAGAAAAAACCTTCGAATAAAAGATTTTAAATAAGATCAATTTTTACACAAATATATTTTTTTTAATTTTTGAGAAAAATTCCTTTTGAGGACATTTTTTAAACATAGTTTTTTTTGGAAATTTTTGTTAAAATAACATTTTTTTTTAAATTGGAGTAAAAATCCTTTTGGTGAATTACAAAAAATTTTGAGTAATTTTTTTCTTGTAGAAGCAATTTTTGATGAAATTTTGTTTAAAAAAATTTTTAATGAAATTTCTGTTTAGAGGAATTTTTATTATTTTCATAAAATTTCTTTTTAGGGATAATTTTTACATTTTAAATGAAAATTTCTTTCTTTTAAAGAAATATTTTATAAAAATTATTTTTTAGAAAATTTTTAATGAAATTTCCTTTTAGAAAATATTTTTAAAGAAATTTCCTCTAAAATAACATTTTGAACAAAATCTTCTTTTAAGAAGAATGTTCTTTAAAACTGTCCTTTGAAAATTTTTACTAAAATTTTCTTTTAGGGAAAAATTTTTTTTAAATTTTCGTTTAGAATAAATCTTTTTATATAATTGCATTTTAGAGGAAATTGTAATATAATTTCATTTTAGACGGGATTTTTTTAAAAAAATTGTTAAATTCTCTTTTATTTAAAATTTTCGATTGGGAAAATTTTTTCATAAAAATACATAAAATTCTCTTTTGTGCATATTTTTCGGTAAAATTTTATAATAAATTTTTCAATGAATTTTTTAATAATGTTTTCTTTCGCAAAAATTTCCTTTTAGAATTTTTTTAGAGAGAAATTTTGTTTCGAAAAAATTTGTAATGAAAAATTTTCTTTAATAGAAAATATTTTCGATGAAATGAACTCTTACAGAAAATTTTCGACGGAATTTGAAAATTTGTTTTAATAAAAATTTTAAAGAACTTTCTCTTTTAAAGAATTTTTTTTGCAAAAAAATATTCCATGAAATTTTCAACAAAATTCCATTTAACAAAAAATTCTAGAAAAGAATTTTAGGAATTTTTTTGGAGAAAGGAGGAAATTTTCAGGGAAATTGCATTTAAAAAAAGAAAAAGAAAATTTTTAATATTTTTTTTTTAAACATTTTTGTTAAAATTTTTAATAGAGAAAATGTTTTTGTTAAAATATTGTTTTTTATGAAAAAAATGTCCTAATATTTTTAAATAAAATTCAAATTTTTTATATTAAATTTTTAATAAACTTTCCTTATCGATTTAAAAAAGTATATCATTTATATCGAATATTTTCAAAAAGTTTTGTTTATATATTTTTTATTTTATATTTAAATTTATAATTTTAACATTTATTTTCATAAAAATAAAATAATAGTTGATTTGCCTCCAATTTTCAACATAGCAAAAATATATTTTTAATCTGTCAAACAATTAAAATTTCCATCAAATCTATGAAACAAAGTGTTAACAAGTATTTTAAAAAAATGTGATTTATTCTAATTGTTTTATTGAAATGGAAACTAACAATTTACAAAATGTTATGTAATTTTCAAAAACAACAGTGAACAAATTTAATTGTTTACTCTTTTGGCCGATTGAATAACATTTGAAATTTATCATAACTGTAATTACTGACACATGTCTTATTTTTCATCACGCACTGTATTTTAGAATGAAAATGAACATTTTTTTTATTTTCCTTATTTTTCATTCATGTTTTATTTTAAGTGATAGTTTTTGTTGTTGTATATTTATGACACGCATGCGTGGTTTTTTGTGATGTGACTGTCAAAAATTTTGACAGATGAAATGTCATTTACATATACACATGTATGTAGTAGCAAAACTATATATATGGAAAATTAAATATTTAATTTTAATTGTTTGGTCTACATTAAAATGTTAAAGGTCTTTGTATTTTAGATAATAACGATGATAATAATTATAATAATAATAAATTACAAAGAAAAGGAGTTTAGTTCCATATTCGGTTTTTAGGGGTGCAGTGGCATGAGCTGAGTAATATTTAATAAATGACATACAAAAAGACAAATAGTAGTAACGACGATAACACTTGTTCTTAACAACTACACTCACACACTCACGGCAAGAGCGGGAGTGTTAAATTTGACATTCATGGGGGAATTGATGGGAAAATTTTGGATGATTATACACGCACATGAAACCTAAAAAAAAAAAACAAAAAAAAAAAAGAATCTAGAACATTTATTGATAAAATTGGGTCAGATTTCTTTTTTACCACCAAAAGTGGTAAAGAGGGTTTAATAACTTTGTCATTCTGTTTGTAACGCTAAAAAGGAATCATCTCAAAACCTATTGAAATTTACCAACCGTCTTGAATATTTGTTATGAACTTTACCAATCTTGGTCCATAATTTGCTTTAGATCCCATATAAGACTCCTTCCCGTTAAAGAGTTTTGATCTTTTAAGACTCTTATATGAATACTAATTTAAAATTATCACGATAATTTTGTAAATGTCTCCAATTATTGCTATTTATTACTGTATTATTAATTTACGCTGTTAAACGAAATAGTTTTTTGTTACAACATAAATTTTTCATAATGTAATGTGGTGGAGGGTATTGATGATTCGGCACAGCCGAATATTGCATTCTAAATTGTTTATTATTTATTACATTTAACTATAATTTTTCTTCCACTAACTTTTGATATTTCAAATGTAATTATTGTTAAAACAGCTTTAATTGGGGAACATTTGTAAATATATGTGTTTTTGTAGTTAAAATAATATTAACAAGAAATTATTATTGGTATTACGGAATTCACCTTGAAAAGATAAAAATTAAATAAATATTTTTCGATTTTTTTTACGTCAACTAATTATGACTCACATTTGTTCACAAAATTCGGTTAAAAACAAATAAAATAAATAATATTTGTGTTAAATAGAATCATTCATAAGATAACCAAATAATAGTTTAAATACAAATATCAAATATTAACACACCGATACACATACATACATACATACATACATACATACATACATACATACATACATACATATACACGTGTTTTACATTTTCATATTATTTTAGAAATATTTTTTTATTTAAAATTTAAATTAATAAAATCTATCGCCAATGACGATTGTTTTTTTTTCTAGCAAAATTTTAATTTTTTCCTCATTTCTGTATTTTTATATTTTTTTATCATTTAAATCCAATAAATTATTTAAATAAACAGTTGATCTATAAATTTTCTTTTTAAATACTTTTCATCGTTTTTCACTCACTCAGTCAACAACTTAATTCAGTCACTCACTCAGTCACATCATTTGTATTTGTAGTGAGAGATCAGATGGGTTGAAAATTTTAAAGTCATTTTATTTGAAATAGAATTAAGGAGATATTTACACAGTTATTTATGTGTTTTAAATGTGAATTTGAATTTTGTAAAAAGACTTTTCGCTTTTTTTATTTAAGGCCTAAAATTATTTACTATTTTCACCTTCAATGTGTTCAAAAAAAACATAAAAATATCACTTTTGTGGCGAAATATAAAATTGAATAAAATTTTTCATTTTTCAAAAATTTCTAAAGGCACAAATGATGTGAAAACTTTAAACGTTTTAAAAATATTTTTTAACATTTGCGAAATGTTGAAATTATGGATTCGAGCAAAATACAAAAAAATTACCCTTATGAATAATTGGTGATCCACAATGACACTACAAAAAATAACAACAATTTTATTCTTCTAAAGAAAATTTGTTTAAATTTTTCTTTAAATAGAATTTTATAAGAAAATATTTAAGATATAAACGAAATTTATCCACTGTTTTCCTAAAATGTTAGAGAAAATTTTAGGATGAGTCAAAAATCCATGAAAAAATTCTAAGGGAATTTTTTTTTAAAGAAAATTTCATAAACATTTTGTCAAAAAGGGAGTTTCAACCAAAATATTATCTAAAAACAAAAGTTTGTCAGAAATATTTCTTAAACGGAATTTCATAAAAAATGGAATTATTACATTTTTTTAAAAAAGATTTTAAAAGAAATGTTTTTCTTTAAATAAAAAATCTAGAAATTTTATTAAAGTATTTTTATAAAGAGAATTTTTTACCAATAAAAAATTTCATCATAAATTTCCTATAAAATTTTTTTAAAATTTTTTAAGGGAAATTCTTATATTTTAGAAAATTTTCTAAAAGGTAAATTGGTTAGCAAATTTTCAATTTTGAAGAATTTTTTCAAATTTCAAATTTTCTTACAAAAATTTGTTTTTGGAAAAAATTTGCCAAAGAAATTTTTTATTGAAGGAAATAAAAAATTTTTTTATGAAGGAAGATAAAATTTCTTTCCAAATTTCACCTAAAAAGAAAGTTTTTTAGAAATTTCCTTTAAAGCTCTATCATGAATGTATATTTTTTTAGCTTAATTACCAATTTCATTCTAAAATTAATTTCCTCACAAAGGAATTTCTTAGAAATTTTTTTTTTTAAATTTTTCTCACAAAAAGAATTTTTGAAAATTCATTAAACAATTCTTTTTTATATTTCCCAATGGAATTTCTTCAAATCTTTTCTTCGCTTAATTGTTCTGGCAAACACTACGCGTATATTAACTTTGTCATTTCGTATGTAACGCTAAGAAGGAGTCATCTGAGACCCCACCAAATCGATTTAGCTATGTCTGTCCGTCTGTCTGTTGTTGGCACGCTCATATCCACAATAAATGACAGACCTGAAATTTGGCCCGAGTATTTGTTATTGTGCTAAGATATTTGAGTGTGTATATAAGTATTTACTTCATACGCATTAGTGACGAAGGGTTTTGAAGATTCTTCATAGCTGAATATATCATTCATACTTGTTCTTATTACAGCAATTCGTTTTTAAAAATTTCCTACAAAAAAAGGATTTTTTTGGAGATAAAAAAGAAATTTTAACGAAAATTTCATCAAACATTTCCTTTAAAAAATTTTGCACATTTTGTTAAGAAAAAATCTATAAAAATTTTTTTAAATTAAACTTTTTTTCAAAAAAGTAAAATTTTAGGAATTTTTTTATAAAACGATTTCATTTAGAAAATTTTCTCTAAAAAAATTCCCTAAAAAAAATCTTAAAATCCTTTAAACTTAAGAAAATTTAACCACAAATTTCTCTTAAAAACAAAAAACATGAAGATTTTTTCAAAAAGAGTTTTTTTGAAAAATTCTAAAAAAATCTTAGGAAATTTTCTTATAAAAATTTTTTGTATCGCTCACTTTTAAGTCGTTTTGTATGAAAATCTTAAACAATTAGAGTGTTTTTTATTGACATTTAATATAAATTGCCAGACATTTTATTTGAAAAACTTATGTCAACAACATAAAAATGTATTATGAACACCAACCAACATACAACATGTTAATGAAACCATGTTAAATCGTTAATTAAACGCCAACAATTAAGGAAAAATTCTGCTTCTTAATAAAAAAATATTTTCCAACTTTAAATGATTTTCCCCCAGAAAGCAGATACTTTGGTCTTTAATGCAAAAAAGTGTGTATTAAAATTAAAAGGCGTCAATTTAATAAAAAAGAATACTTTAATATGATGAAAATGATTATATTGTCAAGAACTAATAAAGAGATGAAGAAAAGGAGAAAATAATTTTAATAAATAAATCGCTTTATGGACCATAAACATGCCCTTCATTAGTTTTGTTTTATTTCAAGATTTTAAATTGTTACAAACTAAATGACAAACAATATTAATTAATGTAGCATTTCAGAATAGAGAAATAAAACAGAAAATAATAAAAAACTATTTAATAAAAATTTAGGTCAAATGAAATAAAAGAGCAAAAAAATTATATGAGAACAAGAGAAACAAGAAATAGAAAAAAAAGCTTTTTATAAATTAATCATACAAGTTGTCGTTCGTATTTTAGTTATTTTCATACAATTAAGACTATATTAAAGTACAATAAACAAAAGTGAATGCCAAAAGAGTTTAGAACGAATTTTAAATGCCCTACAGGAAATTTGGCCATGCAAACATACACTAAAAACTACTTTAATAATTCCCATCGTATATTTACCATTCAAATTTCATGAAAATTGTAGTTATTTCAAATATCGATTTAAAAAAAGAGGTGCCCAAAATACAGATGAATCTGCTGACATCATACCTATTCTAGTCATGCAGCAATACTCACACAAAGACGAAGCGTATAGAGGTCGTTTCAAGTCGACCACACTTTTGAAAGTCTTTTTTTGTGCTCTTTACTGGCCTTACCTCTGGGCAGTTTGGAGAATTTGCATCTCCTTATTTTCCTAGCTAGTTTACCGTTGTAAGAAGATGTCAAGTCAGACCAAAAATAAGAGGAATCTTTTAAATGGAAGCAGAGTTTTTTGTAAACATTTCTATGTTTAAATGCCGATATTTATAGAGCCCGTGATTACTTCCTTTAACGGCAACTACAAATGTCCTGTCATGCCAAGAAAATCTGCCAGAACATCAGTTTCATCATCCATTATACAGTAAGAATACTTTTATAGAAAAATTTACTTCAATCTCCTTGATCTGTTTTAGGCCTCTAAATTTTAAGCAGCGTTCCTGTCAAGCCTATGTTTTTATAACTGCATTAGCCTTAACTTTTCATACCGAGAATAGATCTAAATGGTCTGATTTCCTACCGGGTGTGTTTGTTTTTGCTTAAGAAACATTATGTGAACCATTCCATCTCCCGTCTGCTGGCAGTTTTACGCTGACCTCTGAATGCTTAATAAATTTTCTGTAGAACCAAGTTTGATTTTCTTGAAAATGTTTAATAACTAATTAATTCATTTAATTTAGTATGCACTTTTTTTCTGGTCACCCATTTTAATCAGAGAAACAATATATTAATTTGCTTAACAAGTGTGCATGAAAAACGTGTGTTAACAACTTTTCGATCTCACTCCTTAGTAGTGAGCTTGGGCATTATTACTCTTGGTGGTCAAAAACATTATTTCTTTTGATCAGAATTTTGATTTAAAGTATTAAACTACAGTAAACAAATTGTTACACACCCACTGACAAACTAAACATACTCTTAAAGTGTTCAGCTTAAAATTGGAATAAAAGTCTTAAATACCCTAAGGCGTCATCACAAAAACACTATTTTTGGCGTTTATTTTATTATTTAGAAGTTTTTTTTAGAAGAAAACTTCAAATTCTCAAATACAAACTGACATATTTTTGACATTTCATTGCAAACTATTGTGTTTGTATTTGTTTTTGTTATTATTGTATTTTCTATTTTGCAAAGAAAAATTAAAATTTTAATAAACAAGTTTGCTAATTTTTTATAAAAACAATTCATCACAAGACAATAAATAAATAAATAAACTAAATTTGTATTTAGAAAAAAATATTGAACAAAAA
Organism: Cochliomyia hominivorax; assembly: GCA_004302925.2. Taxonomy (NCBI): domain Eukaryota; kingdom Metazoa; phylum Arthropoda; class Insecta; order Diptera; family Calliphoridae; genus Cochliomyia; species Cochliomyia hominivorax. Next base: position 108,644,619 of record PYHX02000467.1, read on the forward strand.
TTAACATTAAATGTCGTAATAATAATTCAATTAAAATAGATCAAGTTTAATTAAAAGTTTAATTGAAATGATCGATTATAAAAAAAAATAATTTACAGCTTCTTATCAGTCAATTGGAAAAATAACAATAATCTATTACAGACTATAGATTTGAAAAAGAAGGTAAAGAATCATGACTGATTCTATAATATCAACTACTGCTGATGGTCATTTTAATGGCGTCTGTTAGGAATAGAGCTTAAATGAAACAATTTCTGAAACCGGTTTAAAACTGGTTTTTCAACTTAGAAAAATCTACTTGTTATTTTTAACCAGATTAAATATAAAGTCTTCAATTTTGAAATCCTCTGGACTTTAAATATGAAATATTGTTCGATACCCATTGAAATTAATGGTGATTGGCAATATGACAACAACATAGAAGTCTTTTCGTAAAAAATATCTGTCCATAATCCCATGTTCGATATATCGTTCCATAATTCTCCAAATCTTCCGAATAAGTTCATTATATAAGAGTTTGTTATATAAACACAAATCACAGAATGGTAAAATGGGTTTTGGAAACCGATTATCGAAAAAAATTTTTCTGAACTTACATTTTCTGAAAAAAATCTACATTTTATTTAAGTTTTTTTTTTAAGAAAACTTTAACATTTTTCCTTAAATTTTCTTTTGTAGAAATTTTTGTAATATCTTTCTTATAGAGAAAATTTTTCTTTCGTTAAATTTTCTTTTTGTAAAAAGATTTTCTTTAAAGTTATTTTTATAGAAAACTTTTTTAATTTTTCTATATAGAAGCAATTTTTGTTAAATTGTCTTTTGAAGAAAAATTTTAATGTTTTATTTTTTTTAATTTTAGAGAAAATTTCGATAAAATAATTTTCGAAAATTTCTTTAAAAAATGTCTTAAATTATCTATATGGAGACAAATTTCGTTAAATTAAAAAAAAAAACATAAACATTCTTCTTCAGAGAAATTATTGTTAAATTATTTATAGAAAATTTTCGTTAAAAATTATCTTAAATTTTCTTTATAGAGAACATTTCGTTGACATGTTTTTTTGTTAAATTTTATTTTAAAAAACAACATTTAATTTTCTTTAATAAAAGTGTAAAAATGTCTTAAATTATCTTTTGGAGAAAATTTCGTTAAGTTATCTTTTGGAGAAAATTTTCCTTAAATGATATTTTTAGAAAAAATCGTTAAAATTCTTTTTAATAAAATTTCCATGTTATATAAAATTTTCATAAAATTTTTCAAGAGACTTTTCATTAAATTTTCTTTATATAAAAATTTTATTTATAGAGAAAATCTTCATTTAATTACATTTTCACAGATAATTTTATTATTTTTTTAGAAATATCAAGTGAAAATTTTCTTTTTAAAGAAAATTCACTTTTAATAGAAAATTTTCATTAAATTTTCTTTTGTAGAAAATTTTCATTTAATTCATTAAATTTAATTTTTTATAGAAGATTTTCATTAAATTCACTTTTAATAGAAAATTTTCATTAAATTTCATTTTTTATGGAAAATTTTCTTAAAATTCAATTTTATAGAAAAATTTCATAAAATTAAATTTTTTATGGAAATTTTCATTAAATTTATTTTTAATAGAAAATTTTCGTTTAATTTATTTTTAATAGAATATTTTCATTAAATTCACTTTTAATAGACAATTTTCATTAAATTAATTTTTTATAGAAGATTTTTATTAAATTCACTTTTATAGAAAATTTTCATTTATATTTTATTATTTTTATGGAAAATTTTTTAAGATTTCCATTTTTTATAGGAAAATTTTCATTAAAATTTATTTGTAGAAAATCTCGTCTCATAATCTTTTATTTATTTAGGCTTTTTTCTTATTATTTTTCATATTTATTTAGCAGCTTTGAAATATTGCAATGATCTGTTTCCATTATAAATAAATTTTGTTTAAAATTAATTAACATTTGATGCGGAATAAAAATATTTACTTTTTAAATCAAGTGAAAATTTTCAAAGAACAAATAAATAAAAACTTTAAAAGACAAATTAATTCTGTTGATTTTTTTTTAGCAAATTAATGACTTAATTATATAAAAGAGCACATGTGTGATATTTTTTAGAATTGAGTTGAATTTTTTAAAGGAATTTAATCGGTTTTTTTGCCTAAAATTATCATTAACAAATTAATTCAAATGTTGCACAAATTCTAATTAAAATTCTCTGATTGAAACTCTTTTGCCAAACGTGCAGCACCAGTCAACAATAAGATGGTGCCATTGAAAACAAGTCGGTCAAGACCGACTGTCTTATACCCTACACACATATTTTTGGTTACAAATTTTACTTACGAAAAATTAATGAACGACCCTCGTATAATATGATTTTCTAATTTATTCTTAAGTGTGCTGTACATTATTGTGACACTAACATTTATGTGAAATGTAAGCGTTTTAAATGATAATATTTTGGGGGGTTATATGGGAGCTGTAAGAAAGTATTGACCAACCCTCGTAAAATTTTACACATTGATTTTTGTTTATATCTTATCGCTCAATTTGAGCAAATTTCATTACAACACCAATGTATATGTGAGATTTATGCCGTTCCAAGTATATATATAGCGGACATATGGGAAACATAGGCATATCGTTTAGTATATCGCTCATTCCGGAAGGACATTTATATGGGAGGTATCTGAAATATCGCACCGAACATGGCAATAGGCTTTGTCCTTGAGCTAAAATAATAATATGCAACAAATTTCATCAGATATCTAAAACATTGTTAGTTGTTGAGTATACACAACGTTTACATGGACAGACCACTGGACGGAGAGACAGACGGAGGGAAGGACATCGTTAAATCGACTCAGAAAATGATTCTGAGACAAACACTATACTTAAAGATGAGTGTAACACTATTTTTTCTATATGTTTCTAACATTTGCACAAACGCATAATGTCCCAAACACCTACGGTGGTGTAGGGTATAAATATTAAACAGTTAAAAAGAATTCAAATTTCTAAGAATATTCAAATGATTTATTAGATAAATTGCGGCATCTGAACATGTCTTCTTTGTTTTATTCTAATTTAATTATTATTATATGGACAATGTTTAAACAACTTGTTGCTAAAAAATGTTAGAAGTCTAAAAAAACAGCAAAAGAAATTAATTTATTTGTTGTTGGTTTTTTATTTTTGCAACAAATAAAAAATTCTAGTCACGTTTTTAGTGATCGTTGTTGTTGGGTTTCAACAAACCCGAGGGATTTTAAATAGGGAATGTTTGAATGACTGAGTAAGAGAGTTAGTGAGCAAGTAAACAATGTTTATACAACATGTTGACAATTGTAAATGTTTGTGTGTATGTATGTAGATGATTTCCAGTTTGAAAGGTAGAAAAGTTTTTGTCATACTTTTAACTACTTTTTATATACAAATTTATTCGGATTATTTTACATTTTGTTAGACTTTCGAGACCATTAACTTTGGTTTTAATAGAAGTTTTTTTTTATTTTTTTTTTGCTCACTCTCCTTCTCTTTCTCAGGTCTTTCACTTTGATTATTATGGAGGTACCGGAACTCTTTCGTTAAAAAAACAAATAAATAGTTTGTTGTGTATTTTTTGTTCTTTTTTTTGCAAAAAGTTCCAGACTTTGTGTGGCTCTTTTGAGTGGAGGTTTTCTATTAAAAAAAAGTTCAAAGAACTTTAGATTGCAAACAAAATCTAGTACACTTTTTTATTCAAAGACTGGAGTTTGTTAGAGAGATTTTTTTACCTGGAATATTAAAAAAACAACCTTTCTGGAAGAAAAAAATAATAAATATGATTTTTATTATTTTAAATGTTTTATAAATGTGAATGATTCCCCTTTTAATTGTTTCATAGATTTCATTTTGTTTTAATTACAAATAGAAATTATTAACTATCAAAATTGCTACAATTTTAATTTATCGAAAATCTTCTCTAAAAATAAAATTTTTCGAAAATTTTTTACAAAAAGAAAATTTAACGAAAATTTTCTCTAAAAAGAACATTTAATGAAAAGAAAATTTATCGAAAATATTGTCCAAAAAGAAAATTTTCTCCAGAAAGAAAATTTATCGAAAATTTTCGCCAAAAAGAAAATTTATCGAAAATTTTCGCCAAAAAGAAAATTTATCGAAAATTTTCTCCAGAAAGAAAATTTATCGAAAATTTTCTCCAGAAAGAAATTTTATCGAAAATTTTCTCCAGAAAGAATATTTATCGAAAATTTTCCCCAGAAAGAATTTTATCGAAAAATTTATCGAACATTTTCCCTAAAAGGAAAATTTATTGAAAATTTTCTCTAAAAGGAAAATTTTATTGAAAATTTTCCCTAAGGAAATTTTATTGAAATTTCCCTAAAAGGAAAATTTATGCAAAATTTCTTTAAACAATAAAATTTATCGAAAATTTTTTCCAAAAAGAAATTTAGCGAAAATATTTCCAAAAAATTTATTCATAAATTTTCTTCAAAAGAAAATTTTCGCCAAACAGAAAATTTATCAAAAATTTTCTCCAGAAAGAAATTTTATCGAAAATTTTGTCCAGAAAGAAAACTTATCAAATTTTCTCCAGAAAGAAACTTATCGAAAATTTTCTCCAGAAAGAAAACTTATCGAGAAATTTTTGAATTTACCTAAAAGGAAAATTTATCGAAAAATTTTACCTAAAAGTAAAATTTTTCGAAAATTTATCGAAAAATTTCCCTAAAAGGAAAATTTATCGAAAATTTTCCCTAAAAGAAAAATTTATCGAAATTTTCCCTAAAAGGAAAATTTATCGAAAATTTTCCCTAAAAGGAAAATTTATCGAAAATTTTCCCTAAAAGAAAAAATTTATCGAAAATTTTCTCTAAAATAAAATTTATGGAAAATTTTTTTCCAAAAAGAAAATTTATCGAAAATTTTTTTCCAAAAAGAAAATTTATCGAAAACTTTTTCCAAAAAGAAAATTTATCGAAAATTTTTTCCAAAAAGAAAATTTATCGAACAATTTTCTTCAAAAAGAAAATTTATCTAAAATTTTCTCCAAAAGGAAAATTTTTTGAAAATTTTCGCCAAAAGAAAATTTATCGAAAGTGAACTAAACGGAAAATTTAGCGAAATATTATCTAAAAGAAAGATTTATAGAAAACTTTCCCTAAAAAGAAATTTTATAAAAAAATTTTTCTATTCATCGAAAATTTTCTCCAAAAAATAATTTAACGGAAATTTATAATAATACGAAGAAACAATATCAAAAATTTTCTTTAAAAAATCTAACGAAAATTTCTAGCAAAATGATATTTCAATTAGTACTTTGCTTATCCCAAAAATACCAACATCCATATGCACTTAATCTCTTTAAATACTTTTATTCATATGATTAAAATGTCACACAACTGTTATTTCACATTAAAGTGTCAACAAATATTTTTTCAGTTCTATTAACTGGAATTTATCCAAAACGAAAAAAAAATCAATTAACATTTTTTTCTCAGAATTCTTCAGATACACAATCTGCTGCTGCTCTCTTTATTTATTAACACCAAAAAATTGTTTTTCAGATTGTTAACTGCAAATAAAATGTCATCTCATATAAACAAACAAACTTGAAAAATATTATATACAAATGATTATTGCAAAAAGAAATAGCGATATATGAATCTATTTAAAAATTAAGTATATAAATATTTTTACGATCCATTTAACCTTCAAATACAGAATTTTTATGACTTCGAAATAGCGTCAATAGTCAGCCAAACGAGCTAAATAAATGTAATTTATTCTGCATTATTTTTCAGCAATTGCAAATTTTCTTTAAATGACAGAAACAAACAAAAAAACTTAAACACGTGCGTCAAATTAAGGGAAAATAGCGAAAAAGTAAAAAAAAAACTATAATTTTCATTAATTGAAAATAGAAATTAAAATGAAAATTACACTTCAAAATGTAAATGCTAAAAGTACCATTTTGGACACATTTTATCCCTTCTTTGTATCTGATATCGTACTATAATTTTTTCACCATTTTGCTAACTTGTATATTGATCTGTGGCGGATAGTAAAGTACGATGTGGACAAATTTTAATGTCGTTTTGTAAAAAATATAATGAAATAAAGGTGACCAAAAAAGTGGTTCAAAATATGTTTAATTGTGGGTAGTTAAACGTTTTACGTTATATTATTAAAGAATGTCATGTTTATGAAATCTGATCAGAAATAAATGATAATTTTTTGAAAACTATTAACGATAACTGGATATCTTATTATATATCTGTAGCTTTAAAGCTTTAAAAAGCTGTTTTATCGAATTTTTCCTCATTTACTATATTTCATTTTACTATAATAAATTTTTAGTTTAAAGCTAAATAACATTTTAGGGCCAAAAGGGTTTCAAGGGATTTTGATACCAAACGACAACGAAAAGTATAATGTTTTATCTCTATATACTTTTGGACCTATTTGGGCCTGTCTATAGAACACATTTTTCATTTTTGTAAAAGTCTTCTCAAATTTTCGAATAGGAAATTGGTCGCACTTTTGGTACCAGAAAGAACCTATAGATGTACACTTTCATCCCATATATATTTTAATTCTGTTTGGATCCATAACTTGAACTCATTTTCAAATTGAATCGAACAAATCCCAAATTTTTTGCAGCCATTAATATAAAAAAATCGAATATATAAAAATATTAAAAAAGCAATTAAGTTATAGTCGATAATACACAAGACCACAATCTTAAAATTATATATAACTGGGGAGATTATACGACTTCTTTGTGATAGATTTCGTTATTCCTCCCCATTCCGGGAGGAATATTTGTATTGCGGATAGATGAAATAATGGATTCATAATCACCGATTTCAATAGACATCGTCCTTTGGGTAAAGACCAGACAAGTGCCAAATTCATTAAAATGTCTTTAAATCTGTGATCTGCAGTTTACAGGGACAGCCAGACGGACATCGTTAAATCGACATAGAAAATATTTCTAAGTCGAACTGTAGTATCACAGTTTTCTGCCCGTTACAAGTACAAAACTAAAAGATTCGGTTTACAATTTTAAGGGGAACGCCCCACCATACATATCCCATATCTCGTATATATGGGCGCAATGCCAAAAACTACTTAAAAATGGTCAAATTCAATTGTACCGAAATAATAATATTTCTGCAGAAGTAAGTTTTAAACAAACTCAATACAAAAAAGGATTAGTCCACGATTTCCCCTAACTGTCATAAAAATACTCACTAAAATGTAGACTTTAGGGGGCGTAAAATATGAGTTCTCGACCGAATATGAATAAAAACACGTTTTGTAAAATATTTAAAAATATATAAGATAAAATATCTCTGCCCTGAAAAGTTATAGACCGATGAAAATCTACTCTTAATCATAAGATCCCGGAATGCGATATACATCCTTTGTAGGATCTCATACTAATTTTTCGGCATTAAAAGGTACCAATTCTAATTCTTAACATTCCATCTCTGCAAATCCCGTAAAGTCCAAAACCAACACTTTTGCAAAAAAAAAAAAATAAATAAAAATTAGGAAAAAAATTGAGATGAAATTGATCAAGAAATTATTGAGAGAAAATTAAGCTGCAATAAAAGAATCGAGAATTCAATTGAAACTAAAAATTAGAACATTTAATTTGAGGGTCATGTGATGTGGATTTGAATTTAAATCTGTTGGATTCGATTGTTTACAAAAACTATTTAAATTTTGCTTTCGTAGTTTTTCTGCACTTGAAATTCTCGAATAAGAAACAAACAAACAAACGAACTATTTTTAAGTTCAAAAAAATATTTTTGAGATAAATGAGATACGGAAAAAGAAGATTCTTAGTTATGTACTTGTTGTTGTTGTTTTTATTATCTTGAAAGAACAGCAAAAAATCAGATAAAAAGTTGACAAAGAAAATTTCAAAGTACAAAAAAAAGTTTTGTAAAAAATTATCATTAAATATGCCACATCGTGATAATAATGATGTTGATAATGATGTTGATAATGACGTTACTTGTTTACGATCAAGTTAAAGTTTATTCGTTCAAAATAAGGCGGCCAAAAGTCGTGAAATGGCTATAAAATGTTTTTAAAAGAAATTGAGTCAAGTAGATTAAGTTACACATTCTTTAGATTTGTTAAAACTTAAGGAGTGAGATCAAAAAATTTTCAACATAACTTTAAGTTCTTTTTTCGAAAACCTTAAACGTTTTTATGGCGCCTTCTGTCACTTTCCTCGAAAGGTGTGTTATCTGTGTTTAAAATCTACAATTCTTTTAAAAACCTTTTTTGTGCTTTTCAATTGTCTTTTTATAAGAGCACAATAACTTTCCTCGAGTCTGAGCCCTGGGCAGTTAGCAGGATTTGCCCATTATTGTTCTCAAGGGCTTTTTACCAAAGACGAGCCAAAAATAAGTGGATACATTATGAAGTCTTATGAATGGAAGCAGCCTTGATGTAAAAATCGATCTTTATAGAGCCCGCTGCAAAAAGCCGCAACTTAATATTGCTTGCTATACCAAGAAGTTTTTGAGAAATTTTGACTGCTTTTGGGTTCTTTAAAATTGCCTCGAACATTAGCAACATAAAATATTTGACTAGAAAGTTGCGAAAAATCGACCAGAACATACATTTCATTCACCATTATCCAGCATTCTGTTTTTAGCGTCTAAAATTGTTAGCAGAGTTCCTGTTAGGAACCTTTCAAGCCTTGTATTTTGAACCTGCATCAGCTTAAACTTTTCGTAACAACTACTCCAAGCACTGGGCTAATCGGGCTGCTTTTATCTGGATGTGTTGGTGTTCTTTTAAAAATGGTTTGTTATTATTTGGCTGCAAAAACATCATGTGGACCATCCCTTCTACCTTAACCAGGTTTTCTATCAACGGACAAATTTTTCCCGGTTTTGTTCAATAACATTGGAAACAGTCTAACAGCAGGCCTTTGAATATTAAGCTTAATAACCGACATGTTTCAGATAGGTAACTCGTTAAAAAAAATTGGATTTAAATTTTTAATGAAAAACGTGTATTAGGAATTTCTTAATCTCACTCCTTAGAAAAACATGATAAAAAGCTTTTTACTTAAACAAGCTTTAAGCAAAATTCCTAAATACAGTAAAAACTATTTCCCAGTAGCTTCCAAAAAAGTCTTCTACTACTTCCATATATTCCTAGTCTTTGTTTATCCAACTTTTTATAACACTCTACTACTAGTGGGCTTTTTTTCTAATGTACTTTTTTTATAGGTCTGCGTGTCAAAGTTCAATATAAAGTTTAAGGTCAAATTAGTTAACTCTAGTAGATTCACTATTTTTTTAGTGCTTCCATGTTTATTTTTCTCTCATTCATGTTAAAAATGGAAAAACTTTTTATGACATTTAAACATACAATTCCGAAATAATCAAGTTTACTTTTACGTCTTAACTGGAAATGTCATGTAATGGAATTTAGAATGTAGAATAACTCTACACGTAATTTGATGGGATCAAAAAAGCAGCAAAAGTTTTGTTGATAAGAAAAGAAATATCAAGGAATCCATAATTTAATATTCATAAAAAGTTGAAATGAAAAATAATAAGAAAACGTGGAAATGAGTGGAAAATTTTTAAGAAATTGTTTTTGGATGAGGTTTATTAAGGATATAATTTTTAACAGAAATATGACCTTTTTACTTACTAGAAATGACCTTTTTAATAAGTTCAAAATGTTAAGTTAAAGAAAGGAAATAATTTTTGGTTAAACATAAATTTTCGCCAAAAAGAAGTTTTATTGATAATAAATTTAATGAGTTTGAAATTAAAAAGAGATAAAAATAAAATTTTTCATAAAATCAAATTTTGACAAAAAAATTTTTACAAAAATTTTAATCATTTTTATACTCTACACCACTGTAGGTGTTTGGAGTATTATGTCTTTGTGCTAATGTTTGTAACATACAGAAAAAAATTGTTTACATCCACCTTTATGTATGACGATCGACTCAGAATCATTTCATTTCCGTTTGTCTGTCTGTCTCTCCGGTTGGCTGTCAATGTACCTTCTATACAACTGAAAACGATTTTAACGAAATTTGAAAATTAGTGTTATCATATTCGAACCGATGTGTCAAATTATGCGAGGGTCAGACCATTAATTCTCATAGGTAACATGCTCCCTTCCAAATACCACTTTGAAAGGCATACATCTCACATATACTTCGGTATTGCAATAATAACTGGTCAAATTAAAATAAATAAAAGCAAAAATCAATGTGCAAAATTATACGAGGTCCGGTCCATAATTTCTTCTAATTTAACGAAAAATCATTTATAAATATATTTAATGAATTTTTATAAATTTATAAAAATTAAAATTTAATGAAAATTTTAGATAAAATCAATATTTAATGAAAATTGTTATGTAAAATCGTATTTTACGAAAATTTTAATAAAATCAAAAAAAAAAAAAAAAAAATAATTTTTTTAGGATTAAATTTAACGAAAATTTAATACAAAATTTGTTTAAAGTTCTAATTTAATTTAGAATTAAAATTTTTACGGAAAATTTTCTATTAAAATGAAAATTAAACAAAGATTTTCTTTAAAAAGAAAACTTATTGAAAATATTACAAATTTAATGAAAAATTAAAAATTCAGAATCAAAATTAACGAAATTTTCTATAAAAAAGTTAATAAAAATGAAATTTAACGAAACTTTTCTATAAAAGAAAATTTAACGAAATTTTCTATAAAGAAATTAACGAAAATTTTCTTATAAAAAGAAAATTAACGAAATTTTCTAATAAAAAAAATTTAACGAAAATTTTCTATAAAAAAAATTTAACGAAAATTTTCTATAAAAAGAAAATTTAACGAAAATTTTCTATAAAAAGAAAATTTAACGAAAATTTTCTATAAAAAGAAAATTTAACGAAAATTTTCTATAAAAAGAAAATTTAACGAAAATTTTCTATAAAAAGAAAATTTGACGAAAATTTTCTATAAAAAGAAAATTTAACGAAAAATTTCTATAAAAAGAAAATTTAATGAAAAATTTCTATAAAAAGAAAATTTAACTAAAAATTTCTATAAAAAGAAAATTTAACGAAAAATTTCTATAAAAAGGAAATTTAACGAAAATTTTCTATAAAAAGAAAATTTTCTATAAAAAGAAAATTTTCTATAAAAAGAAAATTTAACGAAAATTTTCTATAAAAAAATTTAACGAAAATTTTCAATAAAAAGAAAATTTAACGAAAATTTTCTATAAAAAGAATATTTAATGAAAATTTTCTATAAATGAAATAAAATATTCTATAAAAAATTTAATACCAATTTCCTTTTTATGAAAATTTTCGCTAAAAAGGAAGTTTTAGCAAAATTTTAATTTTCTAACTCTCAAACTGATCTTCTTATTTCACTCACTTTAGCATTCTCTCATTCATTTCGCATGAGTAATTTACCTTCTTTGAAAAAAATTGTATCATAAATTGTATTGTAAATTGTATCTTTCCAATCAAACATTTTTTATCAATTTCACAACAAATAATTCTAATCAATATTTAACGACGTTTTTGGCAAAATTTATCAATTTCATTTATTTCTATTTTCATGTTTTCCAACAATTCAATTGATTTATCATTCAAAAAATTTTTGAATCATGATATTTGACCCAAATAAAGAAAAAAATTGCTAAATGAAGAGAAAAAGTGAAATAACTTTTATGATGATAAATTTCAGTTCTTTCAAGATGAAAGAAAAAGTTTTGTTAAGAGTTAAATAGTTTTTGGCGGCTTTTATTATTTATTAGATTAATTTAAATTTTAAAATAAAAAAAAATATTCAAGGTTGATTTTAATACTCTCATGATTAATGATGTTAATAATCATCATAAAGATGATGATAATAATGATGTTGCGTTTGCTGCTGATGATGATGACTCTTCTTTACGGCAACAACTTTCAACACGCATTTAAATCATTTTGAATAAAAATAAAATTAAATTTTTAATAAACAACATTTAAAAAAAGATCTAAACAAATTGATAGAAAAAACATAAATCGTTAAAATTACAAAATAATCAAACAAACACACACACACAAACAACACAACAAATCAAACAAATATTGATTTATAATAATGAACAAAATAATGGTTTTTTGATTACTAAAGATCAAAATTTCTATAAGAGTGCACAGTGGGTCCAAAACGATTTGGTTTTTTGGAAACTTTTAAACCGTTTGAGATATCTCAATTTCACATAATAAGGGCTGAGATGCTTTTGAGTTTATGTGAGGGGAACATAAATCGCTATATGGTGAGGGGCGCAGTCAGTGACAGTATATTTTGATTTTTTTAATTTGCCAAAAATCCATTTATAAATTTAGAGAAAAGAAATTTTGAAATTTTATCTCTTATAATTTGGAAGATATTCAAGTTGAAATAAATTTTTAACCCACTTTTATCCCTGTTTATTTTCAGTTTTTTTAAGATAAGTCCGCTATCTGTAGGTCCTAAAATAAATATATGCCAGATTCCCTACATAAATCTCAAAAATATGGGTGCAATAACTGTATAAAAATACGAATCCTTTTAAAAATTATATTAATTTGAATTAGGAACTTTAAAAAATTATATTTTATGGGTTTTTTACAAAAAGGTGGCAACGTTTATTTACTTATAAAACAATTTTCTGTTCTGCGCTTTATAATTTTTTTGTTTTATAAAAAATCTTGATGGGAATGCAAACATAATGAGATTGGGGTAGAGGCATGTCCCCAAGCTCGATTCAAACTTGGTGATTATTTCAGAAAAAATTTTTTAATTTTTTGTTAGGTTCTCCAATCGCAAAGCTGGAATCATTTTTAATTATCCTTAATTTATATCCACATATGTAAGGTAAACACACATAAAGTATTATTTGGCGGATGGACCTCGTAATGGCAAGGTGATCATTTAAGTTACAAAAGTAAAAATTTTAACAAGATTTACATAAATTTTATTCTTCAAAAAAGAAAAAACCAAATTCAATTTTAAGTTATTCATAAAGTTTCGACATCAAATGCCGTTCCATTTATTTAATTGTAAATCTACAAGTCCTGACGTTTTCACAGATACCAAATACATGTGTTTCAAGCTTCTAACTTGGCTGAAAATCTACACTAAACGTGACTCCCCTAATAAAATTTAACAATTTTCATCAACTCAAAAACTCAGATCTTATAATGCGAAATTTCATAAAAATATCTCTAATGGTTTAAAATCACAGAATACAGAATTATTAAAAAAACGATCCATCTGGACACACTGTGGAGTGTAAGAAAAAGAGTTGTTACAATTCGTTTTATTGTTTCATATTAAAAATAATTCACTTCAAGGTTCTTTTTATTAAATTGTCATTAGGTTTTTGAAAATTTCCCCTGCTTTTTTCTCTCCACAATAAATCACAAAACAATGAACCCTGGTATTTTTTGGGGGAATTTTGTAATTAAAGTGATTTTTATTACAACATTATAAAATCATTAAATTTAATGTGAAATATTCACTCTTTTTCTCCCGAGTACACATATCGTTATTACATAATTATTTTCTCTTTATTGTCGGTAATTTCTTTTCGAGGTTATCAATTACACAAACATTTTGTCAATTGCTTTTAAGGGGTTAATTATTCAAAATATTTAAAGTTCAGTTACAATTAATGTTTTAATTTATAGAGCAACATTTTCTTTTGATGTTTTTTATTTATTTATTAAGGGAAAAAGTAATTTCCTTGTAATTAATTAATTAATTACTGATTTTTATTTTCCAATTTGAAATTGTTCACATTAAGAAGAAGAGAAATAAATTGCAATAAAAGGTGGTTCATTGTTAAAAATTGTAATAATCGATCATTTTTGACACAATGGGGAAAAAACTATTAAATTACTTTTTATTGAATTTTATTAAAGTAAAATTAATATAAATAATTAATTCCTTAAGACACACCCGAAATCATTAATTAAGGAGTTAAATCAAAATAAATGTGCACTGTTGTATATTGCTACAAACGCATTCCAGAATTTCTTTTCGAGGGTATCAGTTACAAAATTGTGTAAATTATTTGTTAAAATTCAGGAATTCAAATATATATAAATTCCTGAAATCTCAATCAATAATAGAAATCATACACTAGTACATATCGCTATAACCGCATTTTGGTAATTTTATTTCAATGGCAAAATTTTGTAAATAAGTTTAAAATATTTCAATTAATTATTAATTCTTAAGAGATGTCAAAAATGCTTAAATAAGGACTTAGTTCAAAAATGGTATTTAAATACACCAGAACACATACCTATAAACGCATTTCATTTTAATTCTAAAATTTTTTAAATTATTTGACAATTATATATCCTTAAGCCATGATGAAAATAATTAAGTAAGAAGTAAAGTGGAAAAAATCTTAACATACACTTGTACACATTCCCATAAATGCATGTAATATTTTGTTCCTTTTTGTTTTTGTCCAAATCGTAACATATTGGTAATTTTTAGAGGATTACTGCTATGAACATAACAGACCATCTTACTGTCTGCATTCAAATACTAAATAAACTAAACAAAAAGCTAAAGACTTTAATGGAATAAACTTAAAAATTTAGTTAATGTCGGAAAAATTTTATGTAAATTTAAAAAAATGTGAAATCATTGCAAATCGGTTTTGTTTCTTGCCCTAAAAAAAACTTCATCCAAAAGTTTTTATTAATATTCAAATTAGTTTATTTAGTTTAGTGCGCATAAAGCAATATTCCACAAAAAATAAAATTACTAATATTGTAATGAACGAGAATTTAATAAAGAATTAACAAATTAATCTCTTTAATTGTTTTTAATTCTCGTTTTAATTCTCTTTCTTGAAGCATTTCTATCTATTTTTTTTAAATTTATATGCCATTATAGTAATATGTTCCAGAGTAAAATTCTCTTGATTAGAAAAAAATTAAAAATGTTAATTTTCATACCCTCCACAAATAAAAGTTTAAAGTATCTCCTACAAATAATTTTCTAAGTTCATACAATAAATAAATTAGATCCCATCAAATCGAGTTCTATTCTTTTTATTCGTCTTGGCAACTTCGCCATTAAACTAACGATTTGACCGCGGTGAATCATAGTGTGAAGTTTTTTTAACTCGCTATATTTGATATAGTTCGATATCTAAGAAGATATCGATAGTTCGTAGATATAGTTCGATATCTAAGACAAACAGCCAATGGAAATTTTTTTGTTACCTTTTACATTAGATGTTCAATTTTAGCTATTTTTTCGGAATGGTTTTCCCACTTATTTTAAAAAATTTTTGGCTTTCTGAAATTACTGACTTTGATTTCGGATAATTAGCAAAAATTATAGATATTGCATTTTACAGATTATAATCATATAATCGGTACAGTTTGAGCATTAACTAAGAAAAAAGTGGTCCTTGCATGACTTAAATAAATGTAGACCGATATTAATAGAATTTAGATTAAATTAAAAAATAATTATATTTAAGTGAAATTTATTTAGTTCTTTCCGATATTTAATATTGGACCTTGTGTGGGAGCTTTGAAAATTCCTCAACCGATTCTCTTAAAATTTTATAAATTGTATTCTAGTGTAATAAATTTAAATTATATCAAATTTTATCATAATACTAACTTTGTTTTAGGATTTATTTAAAGCGATTTTCAGAAGGCGGCGTTCTTGTATGGAAGATATAGGACCGATCTTCCTGGAAATTTGAGACAAAAATAATGAAACTATTTTTTATATTTATAACCTTTATGAACAAAACAGTGGATTCGGAGAGGAGATATTCTAAAGAGTAAGGTTAAATATTAGAGCCGTCATCTATATATATTTCTCGAATGTCATTCAGATATCTTAAATATTTTCGACCTATAAATCCCTCACGAAATTATTATTATACATATCAGTAAGAAGAGCAAACAAATTTAAGAGTATTTTCATTCAAATGAAAAAAAGTGTTTAACAGATGGTTTCAGACAGGTTCAAAATTTTATATCAGATGAAAGTACACTCTTACGCGTTTCTTGTGGAAGTAACATTTATTAAACCCTTTTGATCTCCAAAAGTTCGAGTTCTCTTAATAATAAATTTTATTAAAATGTAAGAGAATGTAAGAGAATAATATACTTTAGAAATCGGTGTTGAAATTAAATATAGTCTACAGTTAATATATAGAAAAAAGTATGAAATGTTTCTTTTACAGTTTTAACACTGAACCGATTTTTTTAATATTAAAAGAGGTTAAAAAATTTTTCGGTTAGACCAGGGTATAAGGTACCGACACATAAAGCCAATAATAATTAGAGTTTTTTAATGAACTGCTTAACTGGAAAAAATTGAGACAAAATGGGTTAAAGGGGAAAAAATAAATATTTATTAGCGACTACGTACAGAACTATTACCGATAGAGAGAGAGAAAGAGAGTTTTAGTCCTAATTACTTTTTTACAGAATTCAATTAATAAACAAAAATTTGAAGGTTTTAATTTTACATGGGATGAGATATATCCCAAATGGAGCGAAAAGTATTTGTCTAATGTTTACAGAAATTTTTGGCGTCAAAATTATTTAAATTTAGTTATTTAAATTTAAATTTAGTTAATTCTACGGCAATTAAGATAAGGCGAAAAATACCCTTTTTCAAAGCGAACAATGAAGGGAAGCATTATCGATTTCTGTCTCGCTTCAGGTGTACGGAAATATAGATTTTTACACATTTAATTTATAACTTTTACAAAATGGGAATAATTTCTAATTTGGCTTTTGACTATAATCAAAAATGTGCAATAATTCTAAAATTATTTGAAATTAATATTTTGACAATTTTCTACCAAAAGTCATAAATTTAAAATTTTGATTGTTTTATAAAAAAATTTAAAACAATTTTTCCTAAAGCAGAATTTAAAAAAATGTGAATTTTTATTAAAATTTTAACACCTGTTAACAAGCAGAATATAGAAGAGTTTCAAAAATGGAAACTTCCGTTTTATTGAAATAAATTTATTTGCCTTATAGAAATTGTGAGCTGATCTCAGTCCCATAGTGTTAATAGGCTGACAAGAAATGTTGTTGTAGTTCTTTTTTTGTTGTAGAATGTTTGTTATTTCAATTAATTTTAGTTCCGCTGTCTGTTTATGCGATCCGTACAACAACCCCTTCGCTCAGACACACACGCACAAACATTGTCAAATTGATCTTGTCGATCACTCATTCTATCAATTCGCTCATTCATTTAGTCATCAAAATAGAAAAGAATGAAAAATAAAACAAAAAGTCTAGAGACGTTAAAAAAATTGAGTTGAGCTTATTTTGTCGCGTGGAACAAAAAGGCAGGAAAAACTCTTTCGATTTCAGAATCTTTTTTTTTTTTGTTTTCGATATTTATTTATGTGTTTAAATGTCATCATCTGTCAGGCAATTACACTCTCTTATTCACGAGCCTCAATCAAAATTCAAGTATAAATTCATTGATGAATTCAAATTTCTTTTTTTGTAAATTTTGTAAGAGTGTAAGTGTGTGAGTGTATGTGTGTTGGTTGGTTGGTTGTTTGGGGAAAAAGAGAGTGATTGAGTGTTTGTATGATCATTTTCATTATTATTATAGTTTGATACCCTTCCACCAGGTTATAAAGTTTTATTCGTTTTAATTATAATTTTTATTATTCCAACAATAAATATTAACAATCTGTTGACATTTGGGAAGAAATTTAAGAAAAGTGTGTGTGTTTGTGTGTGTATAAGTATGTGTGTGTGTGTGTTTGTTTGATTCTGAATGTTAGGAAAGCGAAAAAAAGTTCTTATTCTTAACACTAAAAGTATATGAAATTTTGTCAATATCAAGTCAGTTTAATCGTGAGTTTCATATCGTTTGGTCGGTTTTACGGGTTTTTTGGGTGAAATTTTGTTTTTGTTATTAAATTCTTTAAGTTTTAGTTATAAAGTGAGTGTTGTTTTTTTAATAAAAATTAAAAAAAAAACAAAAAACGCCTACCATTTTTTAAAGAAATAAAGATAAAATATTTGTAATTTATTTCCCCCCTAAAATTGTTTTGCAAAAATAAGAGCATAAAAATATTTTTAACGCAAATTAATCTTATTCTCAAAATATCATACGCGTAAAGATAAAGAAATGAAATTTCATTATCAAGATGAAAACTTTGAAAAAAAAGTTCAAAATTCCCCTCAATAAAAAAAACAATTTTTATAAAATAAAATATTTAAAATAAATTACAAAGAAAAAAATCTTGAAGTAAAATCAACATTGAACATTGTTGATTTAAGCTAAAGTTTTTTTCTCCCTTCAGTTTAAATTAAACCTCCGCATATTTTCCTATCATAAAGTGATTTGAAAAAATTATTGCTGTATAATTCTAAAAAGGATCGAATAATTCATAATGCATGATGCTTCTGAAGCCACATAATAGAAAACCATTCTCAAAAGAGCACCCACACACATCCGATAGGAAAACAGCCCGGTTAGATCAGTGCTCGGACTATATGAACGAAAAGCTTAAGACCCAAAAGCAGTCAAAAATTCCCAAATTTTCTTGATATGTAAAATCATTTCTTATTACGGGCTTCATAAAGATCGAAATTTGAATCCAGGAATATTTACAAAAAGGCTGCTTTAATTTATAAGACTTCATAATGTGTCCATTTATTTTGGTCTGACTTGGCATTCTGCCACATTGGGAAACAAACAATAATGTGGTATTTGTACCAAGAAGGTCAAATCCTTAAAACTACCCGGAGCAAAGGTCAGTGTAGAGATATTGAGATCTTGTTTTAAAGAATTGAAGAGCACAAAACTTAACAAAGTAAAACAAAGCACCATAAAAATTTTAATGGAAGGATTTCGGAAAAAGAATCAAAATTCCATCTTTAGTGGTTAAAACTATAAAACTAAACAAAAATTAAAACTGTAAACTGTTAAATAAATTCGTTTTAATTAACATATATGAATGTTAAGAATTTTTCGATCTCATTCCGATATATCGAAAAATTCAACCAAAACTTTAAAACGTTTAATCTTAACTGAGTGAACAAATTTTCAGTCAATCTCAAATCAATTATGTTCTTTCAATGATGATTTTGCTTCAATTTTTTTCTGCGTGTAAAGAAAAAAAATTATTATAAATTATTTGAAATCAACCCTGATGCCAATATTTTATACATAAAAATTGTTATAAGATAAACCCACCAAGTCTATAAAAAAAAGATATCATCAGCAGTAAACAGCGGCAATAGCAGCCCACAATTATTTAACAACAATAGAATTTTAAAATAGAAATAATAACAAAAAATATTCAACTTATTATGATTGAAATACAAAAAAAAATAAAAATAAAAAATTATTTTGCAAAAGAACATAATTATGAAGTTCTTAAAGCGTGCAAAATAGAGGAAAAATATCGTTATTTAAAATTCCCATTAATTATTTGGGGATTAATAGAGATTTATAGTGAATGTCTTTTGCAACAATTCGACAAATTAAAATCCTATAAATTAAATTCACTAAGACATGGAATTGTGATTTTAAAATTAAAAAAAAATTTTTGAAATATTTATTCCATTTCAAAGATCAAAAATCAAATTCTAATCGAATTTACAAAAAAAAAAAAAAACAATCGGTAACATTTAAGACTTTTATGAAATAGAAACGCTATATTCGCCTATTCCAAATCTTTAAAACCTCTTTAATCGCCTATTCCAAATCTTTAATACGTTTGTCACTACTTATCGACCTCTATTCACAATTTTGTTAGTCCATATTTTTTAATATTTATTAAGGCTTAAACCACCCATCAAATTTGAAAAAATCCTTTAAAAGTTTCAGAGTTATGCGGTATTGAAAGTTTAGTTTTATAGAGGCATACCCCTCCCCCTGCCTTGTGGAAAAATTTTATAGTTCTTAACGTTTTCCCCTAAAGGCAATATCAGCATACCAAATTTTATAAAATCATTTTTAAGGATGTTTCCAGATCTTACTTGCTCCAAATGTACATCTAAGCCCAAATGTACTTTAGGGAGAAACAGTTCTCCCTAAAGTGAGTTGGCAGTTTCTAAAATTGTGTCTGAATGTCTAAAAAAAATACCAGAAAATTTCATCCAGAGGGAAAAGAGATGGAATTTTATTTTTAACTAAAAATAGAGATTTTCTTCTACTCCACAACTGGCGATATTTGAAACGCCAAGAAGAAATCATCTATGACGCCAAATATTTATAAGAAGTTTTCTCTTCAAAATCGGCAAAATTTTTTCGGTAGAAAAAAAGTTATTAAGTAATATCTGAGACAACCTCTTAAACTTGAAAAATTTTACCAACAATTATTACCAAATGGCTGATATTAGCAAATAATTATTCTAAATAATTTTGCGTAGGAGACGGGGGATCATGTTCCCCTTACAACGTTACTGTCGCATATCCCTAAAACTAAAACAAAAAATCTTCCGAAATTTTGTGGACGGATTGTATTTTGACAACTCTTTGTTTTAGACTACAAATTACGAATAAGGCGCGAGGGAGTGGTATTCCTCTCACAAACGAAATTTTTAATATCGAATATGTCTCAGAAAGTGTTACAGGAAATTTTATGAAATTTGAAGTTTGAAGGAAACAACGCAATTTTGGAATAGGCCATGGGATAGTGGTATCCTCTTACAAACAGAATTTTAAATATGTCTCCACAATTATTTCTTAATCGATCGTGCTGGAGGTTATTAAAGATTCGGCTACAGCGGAATATAGTATTTCTTACTTGTTTCATTTGTCTTTAAAAATAAAAAAATGAAACATTTTTTATGGGGGAGGAAAAATAGAGGGATTTTTCACACTAGAAAAAAAGAAAAAATGGGGTTTTTTCCAACCAATTGAAGGGATTCTTTGAAGATTTTATCTGGCAACACCAACAATAACAAAAAATTCGAGCAAATTTTGCTGTTGTCTGGTGTAATTTCTTTCGATATAAAACTCTCAAAAACTCTTTTATAAAATTAAATAAAAAACATAAAACGAAATATCTAAATAAACCGAAAAAAACATTTGTCTAGATTTCAAGTTATAATCCCGCTAACATAAACAAAAGATTTAAAAAGTATTAATTCAACTGAATAAAAAGCAAAAAGAACAATTTATGCTGGTTGCAAAACTTAAAAAACACGCACAATTATTTTTTTATGCTTTAAAATAGTGACGTCAATATTATAAAAAAAAGGGGGAGAAGAGAATAAATTCACTTTAATTATTTTATCTCTTTTTTAAAGTGTGAAAATTTAAAGAAGGCATAATTAATGTTAAATTATAAAAGATTAGATACATAATTTCAGATAAAATTTACAGAAATTTATATTTAGGAATTTAATTATTTTTCTGTAATAAACAAGAGAATTATGAAGAAAATTTTATAGTGATAAGAAAAAGACTTTAATGGAGATTTTTATATTAATTTTGAATATTTTCTTATTCTTTCTATCTTTACAGTTTGCAACAACGAGAGGCTGTTAAAAAGTCATTGAAATAAAATTTAAAAAAAAGACAACAACGAAAACGACTGTAATAAACTACAATTTTGAGAAAACGAATATTTTTTTATGGTAGACCACAATTTTTGTTAAAAATTGAAAATAATATTAAATATTTCTTGAAATGAAAGAAAAAATTCATTAAAATCTTAAAAGAAGTTATGACTTTTTTACAACGACATTTAAGTGCAATTTCCTAGAGGAGGAAGAAGAATTCAATTGTTTAATTGCAGCTGTTTTTTTCCCCAAAATTCACCACCGCTGGCTGTAAAACGAAAAGAACAAACAAAAACGTTTAAACGAATGAATGTCAGGCTGAATGCATAAAGAACTAACTAAACTCTTGTGAAAATGCTTTAAATGTTTTTTTTTGTAGTTTTGAAATGGAAAAAAAGAGCAAAAGTGCATCATAAAAAATAAGATTTATTTGAATTTTTGTTAAAAATAAAAAATATATAAAAGTGCCTTTTTAAAACAACAATAACAACAACAAAAAGCAGTAATGCCTGAGTGCAAAATAATAAGTGTTGAAATCAAAAAAAAAAAGAATTTTCTCAAAATTCAAATAAAAAGAAATAAAATTTTTATAATCGGTCAAACCCGACTATATAATACCCTACACCACATTGTTTGTTATAAATGACAGCTATTATACATTCATGAACGACCCTCGTATCTGATTTATGATTTAGTGCGAAGTACATTATTATGATACTTGCGCTTATGCATTTGAAAAGGATTTTTTGAGGGGACCTATATCGAAGCTAGAAAAAATAATGGATCCACCCTTGAAGTGTAAAATTTATGTCGTTCAGATATTTAGAATGGGATATACGGGTTGTATGGGACCTATGAGAAGTAATGGACCGCTGCTCGCATAATTTGTCACATCTACTTAGAATACTATAAGACTTATTTTAGTTGAACTTCACTAAAACCGCCTTAAATTTAAGATTTTTTTGGGAGGACATTTTTACAGGAGTTAGATGAGAGCTTGCATGGGACCTATGAGAAATAATGGACCGCTGCTCGCATAATTTGACACATCGATTTAAAATACAAAATATTTATTTTAGTTGAATTTCATTGGAATTTATTTATATTTCGGACTTTGACCACTGCGGAAGGCCTTGTGTGGGAGCTACCAGAAATATTATATAAACATTTTCAATAAGCTTTGCCCTTGGACACAAAAAATAACATGTACCAAATTTCATCATTATTTCATCTCAAAAATTGCGACCCATAGAGTATTAACAACGTTTACATAGACAGACAGCTGGACAGACTGACTGATCGACGGACTCAAGGACGGACATCGAAAGTGATTCTGTGATTGAACGGTATTTTTAAAGTGGGTGTTACACCATTTTTCTGTATGTTAAAAATATCAGCACAAACGCATAATACCCCAACCATCTACGATGGTGTAGGGTATAAGAAATCAAGTGCTTTTTGTTCTTTTAATAAAAAAGGAGAAAAAACTATTGTGAAAACTTTTTTTAATTTTTTGTTTATTTTTGTGCATAATTTTTTTTTTTTTTTCATTTTATTTTTCTTTTAATTGTGAAATTAATTTTCTTGTTTAATTTTGAAAAAGAAAAAATTCAAGTGTTTTTCAGTAGAGTTTTTTAAAATTCTTATTTGTTTTTTTTTTTAATTTTTTTACAGTGTACTAAAACAAATGAATGCTACGAAATTAATATTGAGAATTGAAAAATAAAAAATAATCAAAATATTTAAACGAAATTTTTTAAATTTCAATTTTTATTAAAAAAAAGTGAATTTTGCCAGAAAAACGTTTAAAAATTAAAGGCAACAAGTTGTATACATTTGGCACCATGGAGGGAGGTTACGTTAATGAAGGTAAGTTTTCCCAAACAAAATTATGAAATTTCGATATTTTAAAAAAAATTTATTTTCCTTTTTATTATCGAAAAATATTGGCAAATATTTTGGTTGTCGTTCAGTTATATTGAAACAGTTTTTTTCATTATTTGTTCGATATTTTAATCATGGATCGCAATTGATTTTAATTTGATGCAGTATTGGCTTGAAAGTTCTTTTAAGTTGTAAATCATAATTTTTCGATTTTTAATTTCCAGTTGCAATTGCAATTAAATCATTGCATTTTTACAAGAATGAATTTCATCATAATTTCTCCTCAGACATTTGATATCAAATCTATTACTTGTCCAGTTTTTACTATCGTAAAGTAAAAATACAACTAATTTTTGAACTATTCTTTATCCGTTTCCAAGGACTGTCGTAAAATTAGATATTGCAAAAACGCATCAATATCAAATTTTTATGACTTCTTTTTATTATTTTAAATTAAATCCTGATTTTTATCCATTTATCAAAACTAGACTTATTGCATTATAATAGAGAATTGATAGAGAGTATATTAAGTTTGTCATTCCACATGTAACGCCAAGAAGGAATCATTTCAGCATCATATCAAAATCTCAGTAGATTTAGTCATTTATATCTTTCTGTCTGTTGAAAATATTCTCAGTCAGATTGTTTTCCATTGAACTTAGCAGTTTGCTTTTCAAAACCACTAATATTGGTCCAGTAACAGAGGAGTTATAAACCGACATCTGAGATAACCTCGTAATTCAAATAATAAGACATATTTGGAATTTTTATTCTAGATATTTGATGAAAATTATCGATCAGTAAAAAACTCGGTCTATATCGAACCTTTACATGACAAACTCATACAATAGCTTTAAGGCCCTTTCAAAAGCATATCAAAAAACTTAATAAAATATGTAAAAAGATAGAGAATCGATATATAGTTTCACTAGATTTTTTTAGTATATACTTTTGTCACATTAGGGATGAAGTCAAAAAGTCTTTCAATTAATAACATAACATTCTCACGTCTTATCTGTCTTATCTATTTTTAAGGTGACCGTAATCTGAATCGATTTATGTTGTAACGGTTCACCGCCCAATTATTGTGAGAAAAGAAACCGAAAACCAATAGATTATTATAATCCCTGCATGAATTCCACTTGTATTAACACACCTATATAAATTATGCAGAACTGATATTTGACAAAATATTGGAGTAGACATTATTCACAGACTGAAATTCTTTATTAGTTAAAAAATTCGATATTCGTAATTCTAATATTTTTTTCAGAATTTTGAATAAAGAATTATTCAGAATCTTAGAATAATATATTTCAATTCATTTTTATTTTTTATATATGAATCAACTCATTATTTTAATTTCTTCTTTAAAGTCAATGTTAATGCTAAACATAGTATAGATGCACTACAAACATAATATAGTTAAGAGCACCATAACATAATTGATGTGATCATAATATGTTCAAAGAAAAAGAATTTAAATATAACAATTTTCAGCGTGAAGAATATTTATAACCCATACCACTATAAGTGATTGGGGTATAAGTGTTTATGCAGACCTTTTTATGGGGGAATTTTTCTTTGTCTCATAATCACTTTCAGAGACGATTCCACAATATCCCTCTGTCCGACTGGCTGTTAATGTATAGTTTATGTTTAAAGTGCAGCTTGCAATTTCAAACGTTTCTTGATGAAATTTTGCTTGAGTGGTCCAAAGAGGATACCTATTGAAATTGGTCATGTTCCATCTATAATTCCGTTTAACCTCTATAACAATAAGGCTTCCAAATATAAAACAAATTTAAAGCAAATTGTATTTCCTATAGCTCCAATACAAGACTCACTTCTGCATTCAATTTAAAGTGCATAAATCTTCAAAGGCTCTTTTTGGAACGTGGTAAAAAATAACTTTTATATTTCTGAAAACAGCATAAACTATTTTTTCAGTTATGGAAGTAAATGTTAAAACTCATTTTATTTTTAGGACGATTAATACGAGTGTCATTGACATCTTGCAAAATCAAACATTCCAAAAATGTCTTACTCTGCATAATCCATAAAACCTTCCCTAAATCGCCATAAAATTCGTTTACAGTTAAAACAACCTAAATGTCGTAAAAAGCGTTTCACCTCGTATATTAATAGTAGGACCTTGGGTGGGAAGGATCGTAAATGAAGCCGCTTTGAAATCATTTACAACAATATACAGTTTGTTCCGATTGAACTAAGATGAATTTTCAATAAAGTTCCTTTCTGATCTGCAATTTAAGAAAAAAATTTTGGTTAAATTTAGTTAAAAAAAAACTTTTTTGCCGTAATGATAAATTTCCTTTTTCATATTTCGATTATGTAAATTAAATTTTTTACACGCGTATATCATTCCAATGAAAAATGAAAAAATACATAATTGTTGTAGTTGTTGTTTTTGTAAACATTAAAAAATCATTAAACAGAAAACAGAAAATTACAACAATCTGCCCACATTTTTCCGGTCATTGAGGTGGTGGTGTTACCACCTTATTCATGTAGAAAATCTATTTAACATTTTCAACAAATCGAGATATACATACACTTTCATACATGCATGGATGTACATATATATTTACAACATATTCATATATGTTGTTATTTGATTTTTACAATATTTTTCTCACATATTTTTTTTCCAAATTTTCTTAATGTTTTTCTTATTTATTTTTTAGTTTTTATATTTTTGTTTTTCTTTTTAGGAAAATAAAAATAAAAAATAAATTTGTATTTTTTTCTCGTGTAAATACTCTCTTTTTGGGTACATAAGTTTACTCGTTTGGAACGTAAAGCAGATGTCAGTTTTTTTGGCACCTTGCGGTAGAATGTAGAAGAGAGAGACCCCCTACACTTTGCCCCACATTTGTTTTCATTTTCGAAAAAAAAATTCAAAGTCAATTGTTTTTTTTTCACACACAAAAAGAAATCTTCTCAAAATGTTCTACATCAGGTAGACTATCAAACTTGAAATGTTAAAGAAAAAAAATTCAAAAAGAAATTCTCTACATTTTCGAAAAACCCCACCCGAAAATAAAATTTTCAAAATTTTGAAAATAAATTTTTGACTTTGAAATATAAACAAAAATATTTTTGTTATTTCTTTCTTTCAATTGTTTATTTTGTTTTTTTTTTTTTTTTACAATTTGTAATGTAAATCGGGGGAGACGATGGCGGAAATCAAAGCATTTTATATTAATGTAAGGAGTGGGATTGAAAAAATTCTTAATATACATATACAAAATGCGTAGATTTTGTTTGATTTGAATTATTATTACAATTTACAAAAAAAAAATATTTTTATAGTTTAAATCGCCAGTGATGTAAATTTGAACCTTTTCGGAAACCCTTCCATTTTTATAGTGTTTTCTGTCAGTTTGCTTGAACTTGTGGTCTACATCCGTTTAAAATCTTCCACACTTTTGGATACCCTTTTTGTGATCTTCAATTCTCTTTCTACTAGAGCCCCCTTGGCCTTAGTTCCGGTAGGTTTGAAGAATTTGCTTGTCTTGATATAAAAACAAAATAATTGTTTTTGTGCCAATCAAGGACTTGTTCAGTATAGTGACAAGATGTCAAGTCAGGCTAAAAATAATTTTGATTTTTCTTCTACATTCCCTCGAGCATAAGCAACATAAAATTGATTTGACCAGGAAGTTGCACAAAATCTGCCAGAATATACATTTCGTCATTAATTATGCAGCAAGATTTTTTTTAGAAAACTTTCCCTCAATTTCTGTGCTCTGTTTTCAGACTCTGAATTTTTAGCAGTTTTTAAACCGGAATTAGCTTTAATTTTACGAACCAAATAGTTCGAGCACTGAGCTAACCGGATGTGTTGGAAGCTCCATTCTAATTTTTGGATTTACATACATCATGTAGATCAGACCTGAAACAGGTTTTCTATCAGCAGATAAGATCCCAATACTGCATGATAACATAGGAAACAGTTTGACGGCAGACCTTTTGTGGGACCAAATTGGTTTTTTTTTAATAGTTTTAGTGCGCAATTTTCTAACATTAAAAGCATAATAACTGACATATTTTACAAAGGTAACTTGATCGAAAAATATTCATATAATGGATTATTGGGTTTAAAGCTTTAATGAAAAACGTATGTTAAGAATTTTTCAATCTCACTCCTTAGTTCAGAACTATTTTTCAATTTTGCAAACATTTTGACATTTCTTTGTTAAAGATCTTTTTTTGTTGTTGTTGCAACAAATGAACACTTTTTATTTTTGCACTTTTAATCATTTGAAGTGTTTTTCGCTTTTTTTCTTTAATAAAATTCACTTGTTTATTTTTCCACTTTTTTCAAATGTCATAAACAAATTAGCATTTTAGTCATCATCAGCATTATCATCATCATCCTCTTCATAGTTATTTTGCATTAAATTAGTCATCAATGCAAACAAAAAAAAAATAAAAATTTAAAATTATTTTTACAGAATAAATTTATTTTTCAATTTTATTCTTTTTTCTCTCTTACATTTTGTAATGATTTTTCAAAAAAAACAACAAATTTTATTTCATTTCAAATAAATTTCTTAAAATGATGAAATATTTCTTTAAAAAAAATAATATTTTGTAATTGTTTAATAAAATAATTTATTAATTCTTTTAAAATAAATTTAAAATGCTGCTAATTCTATAGAGGATTCAGATGCCATAATGGGAGTGGAAAGTCCAGGTAAATCGTTGAGTTCAAATTTATGTGATTTTATAATGAATTTAAATTTTTTGTAATAATTTAAAAAAAGAAAAATATTTTCATAATAGAATGTTATAAATCTTTTAAATATGGAAAAATGTCTAATAAATATTTCACTTAAAAGCATTTTTTCAATATTAAGGAAAAAATATTTATTTTAAAATAGATTCTTTATATAAAAAATTTTCGTTATTTTTTTATAAAAACATTTTGCTAATTTTTTTCGTTAAATTTTCTTTTTATCGAAAATTTTCGATAAATTTTCTTTTTATCGAAAATTTTCGATAAATTTTCTTTTTATCGAAAATTTTCGATAAATTTTCTTTTTATCGAAAATTTTCGATAAATTTTCTTTTTATCGAAAATTTTCGATAAATTTTCTTTTTATCGAAAATTTTCGATAAATTTTCTTTTTATCGAAAATTTTCGATAAATTTTCTTTTTATCGAAAATTTTCGATAAATTTTCTTTTTATCGAAAATTTTCGATAAATTTTCTTTTTATCGAAAATTTTCGATAAATTTTCTTTTTATCGAAAATTTTCGATAAATTTTCTTTTTATCGAAAATTTTCGATAAATTTTCTTTTTATCGAAAATTTTCGATAAATTTTCTTTTTATCGAAAATTTTCGATAAATTTTCTTTTTATCGAAAATTTTCGATAAATTTTCTTTTTATCGAAAATTTTCGATAAATTTTCTTTTTATCGAAAATTTTCGATAAATTTTCTTTTTATCGAAAATTTTCGATAAATTTTCTTTTTATCGAAAATTTTCGATAAATTTTCTTTTTATCGAAAATTTTCGATAAATTTTCTTTTTATCGAAAATTTTCGATAAATTTTCTTTTTATCGAAAATTTTCGATAAATTTTCTTTTTATCGAAAATTTTCGATAAATTTTCTTTTTATCGAAAATTTTCGATAAATTTTCTTTTTATCGAAAATTTTCGATAAATTTTCTTTTTATAGAAAATTTTCGATAAATTTTCTTTTTATAGAAAATTTTCGATAAATTTTCTTTTTATAGAAAATTTTCGATAAATTTTCTTTTTATAGAAAATTTTCGATAAATTTTCTTTTTATAGAAAATTTTCGATAAATTTTCTTTTTATAGAAAATTTTCGATAAATTTTCTTTTTATAGAAAATTTTCGATAAATTTTCTTTTTATAGAAAATTTTCGATAAATTTTCTTTTTATAGAAAATTTTCGATAAATTTTCTTTTTATAGAAAATTTTCGATAAATTTTCTTTTTCTAGAAAATTTTCGATAAATTTTCTTTTTCTAGAAAATTTTCGATAAATTTTCTTTTTATAGAAAATTTTCGATAAATTCTAATTTTAAAGAAAATTTTCGATAAATTCTAATTTTAAAGAAAATTTTCGATAAATTCTAATTTTAAAGAAAATTTTCGATAAATTCTAATTTTAAAGAAAATTTTCGATAAATTCTAATTTTAAAGAAAATTTTCGATAAATTCTAATTTTAAAGAAAATTTTCGTTAAATTTTCTTTTTAGAGAAAATTTTCGATAAATTCTCGTTTTAAAGAAAATTTTCGTTAAATTGTCTTTTTAGAGAAAATTTTCATTAAATTTTCTTTTTAGAGAAAATTTTCGTTAAATTGTCTTTTTAGAGAAAATTTTCGTTAAATTGTCTTTTTAGAGAAAATTTTCGTTAAATTGTCTTTTTAGAGAAAATTTTCGTTAAATTGTCTTTTTAGAGAAAATTTTCGTTAAATTGTCTTTTTAGAGAAAATTTTCGTTAAATTGTCTTTTTAGAGAAAATTTTCGTTAAATTGTCTTTTTAGAGAAAATTTTCGTTAAATTGTCTTTTTAGAGAAAATTTTCGTTAAATTGTCTTTTTAGAGAAAATTTTCGTTAAATTGTCTTTTTAGAGAAAATTTTCGTTAAATTTTCTTTTTAGAGAAAATTTTCGTTAAATTTCCTTTTTAGAGAAAATTTTCGTTAAATTTTCTTTTTATAGAAAATTTTCGTTAAATTTTCTTTTTAGAGAAAATTTTCATTAAATTTTCTTTTTAGAAAAAAATTTCGTTAAATTTTCTTTTTAGAGAAAATTTTCGTTAAATTTTCTTTTTAGAGAAAATTTTCGTTAGATTTTCTTTTTAGAGAAAATTTTAATCAATTTTGTTTTTATAGGAAATCATAAAGGTAAATTTTTTATATAAAATTTTAGTTAAATTTTCTTATTAAAGAAAATTTTATTAAATTTTATGTTTATAGAATATTTTCTTAAAAATTTCTTTATAAAGAAAATTTTCGTTAAACTTCGATTTGAGAAGAAAAGTTCCGTCAACTTTAGCTTTCAGAGAAAACGTTTGTCATATTTCTTTTCCAGAAAATTTCTTTGTTAAATTTTCTTTTCTGTTTGTAAAATTTGGTTTTCAGAGGAATTTATCAAAAAATAACCTTAATTATTGCAAATTTTCATTAACTTTCGGTTTATTACTGTTCCCATCAAAAACGTCTGACGTCATAAAACTTAAAATTACGAATAAATTGTTTTAAATACGTTTTTAAGATTTAATGCATTTTTGATTAGAGGCTTAAAATCCACAAATTGTTGATTTTTCTCTTTTGTGCACATAATTTATAAAATGATCACATATGGAAGGTTTGCGATAAATAAAAATCCCATAAAAAACCCCTGAACGACTGCAAAGATTTCGTGTGTGTGTTTTTTTTTTTTTTTTTTTTTTGGGTCTCAAAACTGCAATATGAAACCCTTTTTTTTGGCACCAAATCAATGATTACAGTGATGATGTCATACAATTGAGCGTTTAAACTTTAAAGTTATTTTTACTTTATAACAAGAAAAAGACCTTGAACTGTGTTTCATTTTTCTTCATTTCAGTCAGACTGCAAAATATTTTAAAAGGTTGAAAAAAATATATAAAACTTAGAATTTCTTAGAATTTTCTAAAGAAAAAAGTGAATTAAAACTTTTTTATAAAAAGGGGAAAGAGAGAAGACAAGAGACCTCCGCTGGAAATTCAAAAACAGCAACAAATTTTGATTTGAAACTTGTTTTTTTTTTTTTTGATGTGAACGTGATTGAAGAGTTTTATTTGTACTTTAGAGAAATAAATGAGAAAAAAATCACATAAAAATGTTATTAAATTTAGTTTTTTATAAAGAAATGGAGGTAAATTAGAGTTGACATAATAAAGGGTGAAAATGAGCTCATTTGTATGTTAATTTAAGTTTTTATTTATTTATACCCAAATGAATTTGTCACAATTTGAAATTAAATCAAAATTAAAAGAGAATAAATTTGTTACCTTTTGGGACTCTTATCAAATCATCTCTCGAACACCCACTTGATCATAAAAAATATAATTCTCTCTTAAAATCGTTATTAAGAAAGTGGGCTGTTATTGTCGGATCGTACATTGACTTCTTTTGAATAAATATTTTCAAACAAAAATTTTACACGTGAGTTTTTTATACCCTACACCACCGCAGAAGGTTGTGGTATTATGCGTTTGTGCTGGTGTTTGTAACATATTGTTCGTTTCAAAATCACTTTTTCAGTCAATCTAACGTTGTCCGTCTGTCTGTCTGTCCGGCTGGCTGAGCATATAAAGGTTGTGAACACTCTACAGGTCACAATTTTTGAGATATCTAGATAAAATTTAGTATATGTTATTATTTTGGTTTAAGAAAGAAGCCTATTAAAATTGACCATGTTCGGTCTTATATTTCGGGTACCTTCCATACAAATGTCCTACCGGAATAAGGATTTAATCTCATAAAAGTCCCATATATAAATCGAGTTTAACGAAATTTGATATTAGTATGTGTTATTATATTCGAAAGCAATGTGCCAAATTATGCGATGGTCGGTCTAATGCTTCTCCCAGATCTCATACAAACTCCATTCTAAATATCACTTGAAGGCCATAAATCTTACATAAATGTTGGTATTGTAATTATAATTGGTCAAATTGAGATAAATTTAGGTAAAAATCAATTTGAAAAATTATACGAAGGCCGACCCATAATTTCTTGTAGCTCCCGTTTAATAATCCACAAAAATTAAATTTTAAAACGCATAAATTTCACATTATTTCACAATAATGTATCGCACACTTAAGAATAAATTAGAAAACAAAATTATACGAGGATCGTTCGTTGCTTTCATTGCCAACTGTATGGTGTAGGGTATAACATAGTCGGGCTTGAGCGACTGTAACATTCTTACTTGTCTTAAAATTATTTTTTACTTATAGTTTTTATTTAATTACAAATATTATGGTCAGTTTTACCATATTAAGATTATTTTGTCGTTTAGGCGCCATTTGTTAGTATTTAGCTGATTGAATATTTTACGTTAATGAATTTTTGATTTTTTTTTTGTAAATAAAATCTTTAATTCCAAAGTTACATTTCATTTATAGAAAAAACGATTGACAGTTGTTAAATATTTGATTTAACAACTTTATTAAAGCTGCAAAAAATATTTTGTTTAATTTAATATATTTTTTAAACTCATGGAAAAATATTAGTAAAAAAGTAAAAAAAATCTATCATTATGATACCCTCCACCACCACTAGTGGTATATTAACTTTGTCATTACGTGTGTAACGCTAAAAAGGAATCAGCTCAGACCCCATAATGTATTATATATTCTTTAATGAAATCACATAAAGTTTATTTAGCTATATCGACAGCTATTTTTGTCTGTCCGTCTGTTTGTTGTTGGCAATAATATATAGAGTTCAATGAAATTTTACCTGAGTATTTCTTATAGTCCCGATAAATTTCCTATTTAAAAGCAGCAAAATCAGTTCAGTATATTAAAAAATATTGACCGATATCTGAGGCAACCTTTAAATTCAAGCGAAGAACATTTGCTAATTTGTAAACTATAAGTCCACAAATTATAGTATTAAGTTATGTGAACTTCATAATAATTCCAAGAATTAATCGGTTAAGTAAAAAAAGTTATAAACAAAAACTTTTTTATTATATATACGTTTTTGAGTGTATGTGTGTATGTACGAAACACAACGTATTTACTTCACACGAATTTGTGGTGAAGAGTAATGAAGACTTGGCATAACCGAATATAACATTCTTAGTTGATTTCATTAAAGGGCTTTATTGACAAAATACCTCCTTCTTTTATTAACATTTATCTGTGAGTGTTTGTCATGTAGGCGTGTGTATGTATTGTTAAAACTACAACAAAGTTGATTAAAAATCAATACGCTGCAAGGGAGCGAGAGAGAGAGAAATAAATAATTCATTAACTAAAAATGGGAGTATCAGTTATGAATTCTAAATTAATGTTGATTTTCATTAAAAGAAATAAATGAACTGAACTATGAATTTATTTGTTATTAAACAAAATTTATTGTTTAATTAATGAAATAAAAAAAAATTATTCAAAACATGCACTTTTATCTGTGACTCAAAATAAAGGTAGTTCATACCAAAATTGTAAAAAAAATAGAAAAATTTACAATTTTGAAAATGATGTCAACAAAAATGCAAAACCACCAAAATTTAAAATTTAAAATTTAAAAATAAAATTTTCCTTGAATTTTCTTTTGAGAGAAACAATAAAAATCTTTTATAAATTTATTTTTTTTCGTTAAAATTTCTTCCAATAGAAAATTTTAATTAAAATTAGTTTTTTGAGAAAATTTTTGATAAAGTTTCTTTTAATATAAATTGTAAAATTTCTTTAAAGAGAAAATTGTTGGTACATTTTTTTAAGAGAATTTTTTTTACAAATTTTTAAGAGAAAAACTTTTATTAATTTTATTAATTTTCTTTTAAAACAAATTTCCTTTTAAGAGAAAATTTTTTAATACATTTTCTTTTAAGAGAATTTTTTTAACATTTTTTAAGAGAAAATTTTTAATTAATTTTCTATTAAGGGAAATTTGTTTATAAATTTTTTAAGAGAAAATTTTTTAAAGATTTTTCTTTTAGAGAAAAATTTGTAAAACATTTCCCTTTAAGAGAAAATAATCGTCAAATTTTTATTTTAGGGAAATCTTTTTTAATGAAGTAATTTTTCGTTTTTCTTTTCTAGAATTTTTTCAGTTTTTTCTATTAACCTTTTTCGTTGAACCACTCTTTTAGAAAAAAATGTCGCCAAATTCCTTTTCAGAAAAAAATTTTCTTCAAATTTTCTTTCTATAGCAAATGTTTGTAAAATGTTTTTTATGGGAAAACTTAAGTTTAATCTTCGATAAATTTTCATTTTAGAGAAAATTTTCAATTAATTTTGTTTCTATTGAAAAAATGTTGTAAAATTTTCTTTAAATAAATTAAAAAAATAAATAGATTTGAAATAAAAGAAATAAAATTTTTTGTTAAAATTCGATTTTATAGAAAATTTTCGATAAAATTCGGATTTATGAAAATGTTCGTTAAATTTAAATTTTTATAAAATTTTTTTGTTGAACTTCGATTTTGTTGAAAATTTCATTTAAATTCGATGAAGAATATTCACAATTTGTTGAATTTCGATTTGGTTTGAAATTTTCGTTTAATTAGGATTTTTAAAAAAAATTGGAGACAATTTCATAAACGTTGGAAACTTCAAGGCGTCTGTCCATTTCCAACCAGTCCTGTGCATTTCCTACCAGCCTAAATTCGAAAATTGAATAATGATTATTTTTTGGACCTTCGAGACTTATATAACAAAAAAAATAATAATATATTCATAGCAATAAGTTATTAAGGTTGATATTTTCCACAATACACAAGCGTCGAGATCTATATATAGTCGGGTTTGATCCAATATAATTGTCCGATTTTCTATTTCCACAAATACCAAAACCATTAGTATTTGTTTCATCAGTTTATTAAAATTTTTTAACTTCCCAAAATACTGACCATTTTGGATCTGTCCCGTGCTGCGAAATCTGCTCTGATTTGTTTCATACCGTTAATACACCTCAATGATTTGGTGAAATAAAATAAAATGATTTTACTATTTTATTTATATTATTTTCCCTCCCCCTCATACTTGCATTTGTATTTTTAAAATTATTTAAAGTATTTTTAAGTGAGAATTTATTTAAATTGTCATAACCTCAAAAATTGTCGAATCATATACATGACGTTTTCTATTTTTTATTTGAATTATAATGACATGACTATTAAAAGTTTTTACACAACGTTTGTTGTGATTTATCAACCATGAATGGAAATTATATTGACCAAGGTCATTTACAAAATACCAAATTACAGGTCATAATTCAGGCATAACAGAAAAACAAAACAAAATCACCAAAAATATAACCTAAAAATAAAATTCAATTGTCACAAATCATTAATTTACAATGAAATTGAAAAAATAAAATAAAACTAAAAGTCAGGTGTAAATTTTGGAAATTGTATTTACGATTTGTGGAAAAAATGTTAAATTAAGAAATTAAAGGAATGAGATCGAAAAATTCTTAACAGAGGTTTTCATTAAACACTTAACCCATGTCAGTTATTAATTAACGTCAAATAATGAATCTGATTGTGACAAATGACATGAGTGACCAGAAAAAAGTGCGTACTAAAATTATTAAATATTTTCAAGAAAACCCAACTTGATCATACAAAAAATTGGCCAAGCTAAAAGTCTGGTTCAGGTAGAAGAAATGGTCCACATGATGTTTCTAAAGCCAAGAATTGAAAAATATTTTCAAAAGAGCTCCCAAGACATCCGATGACATAAGTATATGTATGTTAACATTTTTTCGTTTTTACTCCTTATGCCATGATACTGTTTAAGAAAAGACTATTTGCGAACATGGCGGAAATAATGTAATAAACTTAATTGTCAAAAACGTAACGACCACGGTTTGACAGCTCTTCCAAAAACGCATAAGTAGCATCTGTTTTATAATCAACAAAAAAATGCTGGTGGGGACATGAAGATACTATTGCTTCTGGTTTATATTTTTAATTATTCTGCAGAAGTTAATTTCATCTGACAGATAAAACTTCAAAGATGTTATAATTTTGACAGTTGGTGTTTTTAGGTCAATATATAACAGTTTCTTTGCTCTTTTACAGGAATTTTTTATTTTGTTAATGAATTCATAAAAACATTAATTCTTATATTAAAGCTCTTTTCAAGTTTATTCCCCTTCTTGTGAAATAATGATTTCACTTTACTTTTCCGCAAACTTTGAACAAAAAACGAAAAGAGCGAAAAAAATATCAAAAATAAAATATTGACATTTTTATGTTAAAGTGTCAATTTACCATAATGCTAAATAACATTTAAACATTTGACAGCTGAACCTAATATGCACCTAAATACACATTCATACACATGCACACATACATCAAGACATTCATGTAAATATAACAGAGTTATAGAGTTAAAAAAAAAATAATGTCCATTTTAGTCATTGAAAGTGTAACCATTGTGGCATAAAAGAACGAATAAATTTTTATGTTTAAGTCCAGTGTTTACAATTTACCTTTTGAGCCTTCTATATGCTTTGGAGCACCAGAAAGAGTAGAAGGAAGAAGGGGGTTAAGAAAAGTGTTAATTGCTGTTCATGCCTCAAAAACAGAATAACCAACATACAATCAAACAAACAAACAATTCATTTTGCATTTTATGGTAGTGAATTTTTAACAATTCACTTCACTTTGTTGGCCACAATCCAAAGATGTCATACAAAATCAGACTTTAAACTTAACAACCTGGAAATTTTTAGCTTTTTGTTGTAAATCGGAAAAGGAAAAACAGAGAAAGAGAGAGGGAGAGAAAAGTGATAAGAATCAAGTGTTTAGGTCTTAATGAGACTATTTTTTGTCGTGTTCCATAATCAAACATGCTAATGAATATTTTAGAAAATTATACATGATCTTTAATGAAAAGTGAAGGTTATTTTTGCAAAAAATACAAAGAAAAAGGAGGAATTTACAACATGTGGAAAATGAAATGTTAAACTAAATATTACAGATCTTTTTTTGTTGGAGTCAAGAGTAACAACATGTGTTGGTCTTATGCTAAAAAGTATCAAATAGTTTTATGTTGGATTTTATGAGAATTTTTTATTTGAATTTTAAAACTTAATTTTAGTGATTAACCCTGGAATGTTTTGGTACTTCAGTATCTTCGTAATTTTTCTCTAAAAGTAAAATTTTATCAAAAATTGTTTTGACCATAGAATTTTAAAAAACTTTTTTCAGAAAGAGAATTTTATACAATTTTTATCAGAAACAGAATTTAATAAAAATGTTCACTAATATTTATGGACATTTTTTTTGGAAGGAGGATTTCCTCCCAAAAAATAATTTTTCATAAATGTTCTAGCAAAAGATAAAATGATTTTCAAAAATATTTTAAAGAATAATTTTCTATTAAAAATTAATTTTACAAACAATTCTTTAAAAAGGGAATTTTTTTTCAAACATTTTTTATAATCAAGAATTTTTAACACATCTATAAAAAGAGAATTTACCAAAAAAATTCTGTTAAGAGAATTTTTTGAACATTAAGAGAGTTTTGCGAAAATTTTCTCTGACAAAAGAATTTTATAAAAATTTTCCCTTAAAAAAGACGTTAAAAAATTTTCTAAAAAGGAAATTTTTTGAAATTTTCTCTTTAAACTGAATTTTGCAAATATTTTTCTGATAAGAGAATGTTTTGAAAATTTTCTCTGGAAAGAGAATTTTGTGAAAATTTTCCCATAAAAAAAGATTAAAAAAATTCTCCAAATGAATTTATGAAAAAAATTTAACTGAATTTTGCAAAAATTTTCTCTTAAAATTGAATTTTGCAAAATTTGCTCCGAAAAGAGAATTTTGCAAAAAAAAATCTGAAATGAGAATTTTGCAGAAATTTGTTTGCAGAAATTTTCTCTTAAAAGATAATTTTTCCTGAAATGAGAATTTGAAAAGAGAGTCTTGAAAAAAGTTTCTCTAAAAAGATAATTTTGTAATAATTTTCTCTTAAGTTGGAATTTTGCAAAACTGGAGAACTTTTAATAATAATATTTAGGAAGAAAAATTTTCATTCAGATTAAATTTTTTAATGAGAATTTTCAAAAGTTTTCAATAAAAAATAAATTTGAAAAAGAAAGAGTAATTTACAAAATGTTCTTAAAAGATATAACAATTTTCACAAAAAAATTTCTAAGAGAAATTTCAGAAATTTTTCAATTGGAAGAGAAATTGTCAAATGCTTTCTAAGAGAAGAGAAGTTTTCTATAAAAGAGAATTTTTGGAAAAATTTGTGTAAGAAAATAATTCTCCAAATTTTTCCTATAAGAAGACAACATTTCGAAGATTTTCTATAAAAAGAAAATTTTCACTAAATTTTATACAAGAAAATTTTAAACAATTTTCTATAAGAAAATTTTCCAAAACTTTTATACAAGAATTATCCTAAAATTTTCTATATGACCATTTTTCGAAATTTTTTTATAAGAATTTATAATATTTCATAAAAAGGAGAATGTATTAAGAATTTTCAAAAAAAAAAATTGCAATAAAAAATTTTAGAAAAAAATATGAATGAATGAATTTCATCTTGATGGTCGAATACTCGGAATATTCGTCTCAATATACCATTTTTCACCACTCATGGAAGTGAATATTATATAATTAATTCCATCAACAGAAATACTAAATATCAACCATTTGATTTCTTGTCAGTCAACATTATTATGATTTTTACAAGTTTCACCACAATTCGTTCGGTTCAATTAAAATTATGTAAATTTCTAATAAAAATCTTCTGGTCTTTTGACGTCATTTCGATTAAATTGTTTTAATTAATCTTTTTCCATTTTGTTGTTGTTGTTTTTTGTTCTTTGTTGTAAATTGTAAATATCATTTGCACTTGTTGTTCAATGTTGATTAATCTTAATTATTTATTTTATTTAATTTAATTCAACTTTAATTTTAAATTCATTTTGGTTTTCCTTCGATTTGGAAAATTTGTTTACTTTTTGTAAAATTTTAATTTTTTTCAACAACAATTTATTTTTACAATATTTTTTTATATTTCAGGTATTTAATTTTATTTGTTTAAATAAAAAATAATAAATAAATAATTTCCATAGAAAATTTTGCAATTTTAAGAAAAAAATTAAATGAAATTAAAGGGCAAAATTATTTTCGAAATTAAAGCGGAAATTTAAAATAAACACGCAGATTAAATTTTTTCTCAAATTTAATATTTTTATTTTCAAAATTTTATTGTTTGAAAAAATAAAAAATGAAAATAAAAATCTTCTTAATGAAATCATCATTAAAATCAAATTATATGAATTAATCCACTCAACATTCGTGTAAATTTTATTTTGTATCTTTTTACATAAAACAGAGGTGTGAAAAGATTATAAAAAAAAAACATTTTTGAAAAAAATTACATTTTTTAAGATTTTGATTTTTATGAAACCACAAAATTTGGTTGTTCTGTAAATTTGTAATTTTTTTATTGAACAAAAAAAGAAACGCTTTAGATCTTAGAATTTGTTTACATAGGAAACATTGTAGGAAATTCGCTTTCATCTTAAGATTTTCAAAATATCTGTAACAAATCATTCAGATATGATTTATTTGATATTTTCTGCTCTTCATTGTTTTGTAATTTATTCAATAAATCTTTTAATACTTAAATTAGAAAAAAAATTGAAAAAATTTTTTTTTAAACAAAAAAAAAAAAGAGAATTAAAAAAAATCTAGAAAACATATTAAAAACATTTTCTGAGATGAGAAATTTTAAACATTTTTGAGAACTTTTTATAAAAATTGGTATTTCAGAAAACGTCTAAACGCAGAAATATTTTCAAAATTTTGAAAAATTTTCTACAGAAAGAGAAATTTTCAAAATTTTCAAAAAATATTCTAAAAAAAATTTCAGAAATTTTTAAAAAGCAGAAAATTTTCTAAAAGAAGAGAAATTTCAGAAATTTTTTATAAAGAGAAAATTTTAGGAAAATTTCCTCTAAAGAGAAAATTTCCTCAAAAGAGAAAATTTCATGAAAATTTCCTCTAAAGAGAAAATTTCATGAAAATTTCCTCTAAAGAGAATTTTTAATGAAAATTTCCTCTAAAGAGAAAATTTCATGAAAATTTCCTCTAAAGAGAAAATTTCATGAAAATTTCCTCTTAAGAGAAAATTTCATAAAAATTTCCTCTTAAGAGAAAATTTCATGAAAATTTCCTCTTAAGAGAAAATTTCCTCTAAAGAGAAAATTTCATAAAAATTTCCTCTAAAGAGAAAATTTTATAAAAATTCCCTCTAAAGAGAAAATTTTATAAAAATTCCCTCTAAAGAGAAAAATTTAAAAAAATTTCCTCTACAGAGAAAATTTTATGAAAATTTCCTCTACAGAGAAAATTTTATGAAAATTTCCTCTACAGAGAAAATTTTATGAAAATTTCCTCTACAGAGAAAATTTTATGAAAATTTCCTCTACAGAGAAAATTTTATGAAAATTTCCTCTACAGAGATAATTTTATGAAAATTTCCTTTACAGGGAAAATTTTATGAAAATTTCCTCTACAGAGATAATTTTATGAAAATTTCCTTTACAGGGAAAATTTTATGAAAATTTCCTCTAAAGAGAAAATTTTATGAAAATTTCCTCTAAAGAGAAAATTTTATGAAAATTTCCTCTAAAGAGAAAATTTTATGAAAATTTCCTCTAAAGAGAAAATTTTATGAAAATTTCCTCTAAAGAGAAAATTGTATGAAAATTTCCTCTAAAGAGAAAATTGTATGAATTTCCTCTGCAGAGAAAATTTTATGAAAATTTCCTCTATAGAGAAAATTTTATGAAAATTTCCTCTACAGAGAAAATTTTATGAAAATTTCCTCTACAGAGAAAATTTTATGAAAATTTCCTCTACA
Organism: Cochliomyia hominivorax; assembly: GCA_004302925.2. Classification (NCBI taxonomy): domain Eukaryota; kingdom Metazoa; phylum Arthropoda; class Insecta; order Diptera; family Calliphoridae; genus Cochliomyia; species Cochliomyia hominivorax. The sequence continues at coordinate 108,685,664 of PYHX02000467.1, forward strand.
GAGAAAATTTTATGAAAATTTCCTCTACAGAGAAAATTTTATGAAAATTTCCTCTACAGAGAAAATTTTATGAAAATTTCCTCTACAGAGAAAATTTTATGAAAATTTCCTCTACAGAGAAAATTTTATGAAAATTTCCTCTACAGAGAAAATTTTATGAAAATTTCCTCTACAGAGAAAATTTTATGAAAATTTCCTCTACAGAGAAAATTTTATGAAAATTTCCTCTAAAGAGAAAATTTCAAGAAAATTTCCTCTAAAGAGAAAATTTCAAGAAAATTTCCTCTAAAGAGAAAATTTCAAGAAAATTTCCTCTAAAGAGAAAATTTCATGAAAATTTCCTCTAAAGAGAAAATTTTATGAAAATTTCCTCTACAGAGATAATTTTATGAAAATTTCCTCTACAGAGAAAATTTTATGAAAATTTCCTCTGCAGAGATAATTTTATGAAAATTTCCTCTACAGAGAAAATTTAATGAAAATTTCCTCTGCAGAGAAAATTTTATGAAAATTTCCTCTGCAGAGAAAATTTTATGAAAATTTCCTCTACAGAGAAAATTTCCTCTACAGAGAAAATTTTATGAAAATTTCCTCAAAAGAGAAAATTTCAAGAAAATTTCCTCAAAAGAGAAAATTTCAAGAAAATTTCCTCTAAAGAGAAAATTTTATGAAAATTTCCTCTAAAGAGAAAATTTTATGAAAATTTCCTCTACAGAGATAATTTTATGAAAATTTCCTCTACAGAGAAAATTTTATGAAAATTTCCTCTGCAGAGAAAATTTTATGAAAATTTCCTCTACAGAGAAAATTTTATGAAAATTTCCTCTACAGAGAAAATTTTCCCTAAAAATTTCCTCTACAGAGAAAATTTTCCCTAAAGAGGAAATTTTAGGAAAATTTTCCCTAAAGAGGAAATTTTAGGAAAATTTTCCCTGCAGAGAAAATTTTATGAAAATTTCCTCTACAGAGAAAATTTTATGAAAATTTCCTCTACAGAGAAAATTTTATGAAAATTTCCTCTACAGAGAAAATTTTATGAAAATTTCCTCTACAGTGAAAATTTTATGAAAATTTCCTCTACAGTGAAAATTTTATGAAAATTTCCTCTACAGTGAAAATTTTATGAAAATTTCCTCTACAGTGAAAATTTTATGAAAATTTCCTCTACAGAGAAAATTTTCCCTAAAGAGGAAATTTTAGGAAAATTTCCCCTAAAAAGGAAATTTTAGGAAAATTTCCCCTAAAAAGAAAATTTTAGGAAAATTTCCCCTAAAAAGAAAATTTTAGGAAAATTTCCCCTAAAGAGAAAATTTTTTGAAAATTTCCCCTAAAGAGAAATTTTTTGAAAATTTTCTCTAAATTGTGAAAATTAGATTTTTTTTTCAATTATTTATGTTTTTATACAAATTATCATAAATATAATTTAATTTCCCATAAACTGACATTAGCAAACACTAAAATGTTTTAAAATGTTTATACTAAAAATAAACACTTTAATTTTGTTTATAAAATTTTAATTTTTATTATTTTATTTTTTAATTTCATAATTTTTCTCAAGAAATCAAAATAAATAAGAAAATAAACCCAGAAATAAAAACAAAATTTCTTGTTGTTGGGATTATCTATCTACACAGATACAGTCTGTTATAGTCTGAGAATTTGTATCTTTTTTTTTAGATATTGATATAAACATGTTGTAGACATGTGTGTACAAGATTACATTGACCTTGATTTCGTGAAAAAATAAAAAAATAAAATTTTAACCAAAAAATACAAAAAACTTAATAAGAAAGAAAACTCATTATTAGCAGAGAATGACATTAAATAGAGATTAGTAAATTATTTTAAACATTAAATGATAAATGTTGATCTCTTTTTACACTCCCTTTTTTGCTGAACTTTTGCATTACTTTTTGTTAGTTCCACAGAAATTAAAATTCAAATTCCTGACGTTTTCATTTTAGCGTTTTTTAGTATTTTTGTTTTTAATTAAAATATAATAAATTTAAAAAAGGGTGGAAATTAATATTAAGAAGATATTTTGAAAAAAAAAAAAACACTTAATTCTAAAATAAATATAACAAAAGAAAACTATATTTTATGATTAAGGAGTGATAACGAAAAATTCTTAACACAGGTTTTACATTAAAATTTTAACCCAAGTATTTTTGTCAAGTTACCTTTAAAGTGATTCCCGAAAAAAAGTGCGTACTAAAATTCTCAAATATTTTCATCAAAACCCAACTTGAAAGCGGGCCGGTTAGCTTAGTACTCCAGACAGGAACGCTATTAAAGATTTAGTAGATAATGTTAAAAGAAAAGTTTTGGACCAAAAAACAGTCAAAATGTCCCAAAAAGTTCTTGGTAATGATAAGGAGAATACAATTGTGGGATCCATAAATTACGTTAATAAGACTTTATAATGTGTCCATTTATTTTTAGCCTGACTTGACATCCTGTCACTATCGTAAAACACTATGGTATAATAATGTGATATATATTTACCAAGAGAGGCGAATACTCCAAACTGTCCGAAGCAAAGCCAGAAAAGAGATATTGGTATACCTGTTCGAGCAAAATGACGGAAATCAATAAAAAAACGTTTATAAAAGAGTTTCCGACAAAGTTTAGTGATTTCGTTTTTATCAACATGTATGTTAAGAATTTTTCGATCTCACTCCTTATGTTTTTATCCTTGAAATATATTTCTTATTTCTTCTTTATACTGTAATTAAGTAATTTTTTATTTTATTTCTTTTATATTTTCGTTTTCGTTCGTTAATTAAGGAAATGAGTTAAAATTTGTCTCTATCATTTCTAACCTTAAAAACTGTACCAAAACTGACCACCTACACATACCCACCATTTCAAAAATTAAAAAAAGTTGTTTTCTAAAGCTTTAAGGCCGGTTTTGTGTGGTTTAGGGGAACAAAGTGATTAATTATGGTTGTCTTGCAATGACACCTCTATTATTATTATTTTGCTACATTATCATAAAGGGGATTAATTTGCTGTTAACATAAACTTCAAGTCTTATGCAGACTTAATCATTTTCATTGGAGACAACACAAAAAGGCGTTACTTTTGTAAAATAGGTCTGAATAATGTTTAAAATATATTTACATGACTTCATTTTCAACTTTTTTTAAAAAGAGTTAATTTCAAAATAAATTTCAGTCAAAAATGTTTTAATCTTTAATTTTAGTTTATAAATTTTCTTTAATGTCTTTTAACATTTTGATTTCGCAAAATGTCAAATTAAGTCGTTAATTAAATTCCAGATTATTTTCTTTAAGAAAATTTTTCACTTTTTCTCTTAACGATGATTTTGTAATTCCATTTGTAATAATTTCTTTTTGAAAATAATCTTAAATTCAGAAATAGTTTTTAGCTTAAAATAAATGTCTATTTTAGTTGTTACTAATTTAATCTTGCTGTCATGTGGGTGTCAATGTACAAGTTTTTTTTCCAATTTCATATTAAAAACTGAATAATTTGCGGCTTTTTTGTTTTACTAAAGTCTCTATTAAACTTTCATTAAGTAAAAGTATCATGTAGTGCACAGTGGATCTAATTAAATTCAATTCATAAGAAGGCGTCAATTTTAGCGGATCTGAAATATTTTAAGTTTCTCCGAACTAAAAAAATCTCTAATTATTTATGTTAATTATTTGAAATGCCTTTCAATGTTTCGCATTCGATTGCGAATCACGTCTTGAGCCGATTTTACAATGTCAATTTATTTCAGATAAGTCTGGATCAAATAACCCCCTGAAATAGGGTTTGTAGCCCATCAATCTTCTAGAATTATATTATTCCAAATCTAATCAATCAATTTCAAAAAAGATTGATCTACAATTGTCTGCACCTGATATACAGACTCATTTCGCTAGCTTAAATTTAGAAGATAAAATTTAGGATATAATTTACTGTAAATCTGTAATATGAATTTTCAGATAATAAGAAGCAATTCTGCTTTTAGGGAATCTTCAAAAAATTTCCTCTATGAATAGAATTTTCAGGAAACTTTTACTAATCAGACAATTTTCGGAAAATTTTCTATTAACAGAGAAATTTTCTTTTAGTAACGTGAAATTTTCAGAAGAATTTTTATTAGCAGAAAAATGTTCAAAAAGAAGACAGTTTTCAGGAATTTTTATAAAATGAACTTTGAAGGGGGATTCACAGAATAGTTTTAGCTTAATATAGAAAAGATCTGATATGCTGATTTACAAAATTCCTCAAATTTTTATGAATCGAAATTTTCAGAAAATTTTCCAAATTTTTTTTTTTTCGAAAAATTTCTAAAAGAGAATTTTTCAAGAAAAAAACTCCGATAGAGTTTGTTTCCGGCATAGTAAAACAACTTCGAAAGATTGGATTTAACATAGTTTCCAATGAATTATGCTAAATCGTTATTTTTAATAAAAAAATAATTAAACAAATTAACATTTTCCGCGATTGTTTTTGGTAACGTAAAAAGGGAGTTAATTATAAAGTCATGACTTTTAAATGAATACCCTTCTCCATTAGATTTTTTCTCCTCCTATTCAAATCGAAAAACCTCGGCTATAATCATGTAAAATTTCACTAAAATATCTCTAACGATTGTAGAGTTACGAATTATTTCCCAAAAAAATCGATTTGGTTTCATTTTGAGTCACTGAAATCTGTTTTTTTTATTTTTTATTAAATGATTTAAATTATAAAAATTAAAAAATTACATTTTTATGATTTTTAATAATTTAAATATTTTTTTGCACATGATTTTTTTTATGGATTAACATTTTCAAATTAATTTAATTAAATCATGGTCACATAAAAGAAAGAAAATGCAAACATGGTGCCGTAAAAATAACTTAAATTAGGATTTGCATTTTAATTTAATTTTGCAAAAAGTTCCACTTCCAACTGTGCAAAAAATGCAAATCCAAACAAATGTTAGTTTATATGTAAAGCAATGAAAAATGGAGTTAAACACATTAAAACTTTACAAATAAAAATTCATGAAGAAATGACGTCAATATTATTTTTAAAATAAACAAAATTATTAGAGAGAATCACAGTTTTGATATTAAAGGTAATTTATTTAGACAAAATTCTGTTGTAATTGAACGTCCCTAATATTTTATAAATTCAGTCTTAACCATGCTTTTTTTAACACTAAATTGCCTAAGCAAGTCATTTTGACTTTTTTGATGTTAATTGAAAAATTGGTGACTTTTCCTCAAATAATGGTCTTATGATAAATAATGGTATTATGATAATATCACAGAGTCAAAATTCTACGAGGGTTGGTCACAAAACGGCCTAGGGTATCATATCCCTTAACTCTCTTTCTTACTTATTTTATAAAAAAAGTCATTTTGACTGCTTTTGGGCAATATGGGCATATAGAAAATTTCGGTCTTTCTAGTGTTAAACAAATTAAATTTGGTTGTTCTCATAATTAAGTTATTTTTAAGAAAATAATGATAATTGTCATTTTGATGGTTTTTGTTGGTATTTAAATTGTTATTGACACCTTTTTAATGCCTCCTAAACTTGATAGCACGCATGAGTTTCAATTTTATTTCAATAATTATTGACTATTTAAATTTTTTAGCGATTTTTTAGTCGTTAAGTCTTTTAAGAGTCTTAAAACCAAACGGTAATTAGTGATTACTTTGTTAAGACATGCGTGTTCGAAAAGAGCGTTAAATAGTAATGATTTTTTTAATCTAAACAGTCAATATTTGCGATTTATAAATATTTGAAAAATAAAATTTCATTGTTTAAGTTTAATTAATGGTGATTTCTATTTAAGAAACAAATATGCATAATTTAAGCGCCATAACTCGAAATGGTTATTTAAATAATAAATCACTTTAATTTTATTTATTTATTTGTCTAAAATTTAAATATTTTTATTTAACTGCTTTTTTCTCTTTAGTTAAAGTAAATAAAATTTTATAGCAAAAATAAATCTAGAAATTGGGTTAAAAGCATTTTAGTGTTTTTTGTTTGAAAAAAAAGCAAATAAATATAGATTTTTATAAAATATAAATATAAATCCTTAAGTTATAATTTAAATAATAAATAACCAAAATCATGGCATAAAAATAATATTCATTATCAATATTCAATATCACTAAAATAATAATTTGAAAATTTATTTAAAATCAACCGTAATTGATTTTAAATAAAATTTAATTTAATTTAATTCTTTTCGGAAATGTTGAGTACTAATTGCTATTGTTGAGGTAATTTAGTAATTTTCTAATTTCAGCATTTATTTTGGATTTTAGCGCATTTTTTCTTTTAAAGCGCTTTTTCGTTTTTCAGCGATTTTTAATAGCAAATTCGCTTTTACATATTTCAGAGAAACAAATTCGTTGATTTATTTATCCTTTTGGACTTTATTTTAGGCATTTTATTTTTCCCTTTGTACAGCCGGGTTTTTATGCTTTGACGCTTTTTGACATTTAAACGTTTTTATCATTATTTTCTTATCTATTTTAACTTTAGTTTTGGTTATTTTGCAATCAATTTTATATCATAATTCTTCTATAATTTATTCATTTAAGCTTTATTTCAGTTTTTATATATCACTTTTGGTATTTTCTTTTTCTAGCGTTTTTTATTATTTAAGCGTTTTAATTTACATGTAGTTCACTCATGTAGTAAATTTTTCACAATTAAGCTTTATTTCAAGAAATCTTTCTTTCTTGCATCCGTCTTTGGTATTTAGTGTTTTAGAGCTTTTTTGAGCTTAAACTATTTTTAATAGCAAATTTTTGGCAAATTCACTCCGTTTTATTTTTTATCTTTTCTGGCGTTTTTTGTCTATATTGCAATTTTTTTAATACTTAATACGTAAACAAGGTATAAGTTTTATTTTAAAATTTACTTATTTTTAATTTTTAGATCATTTTTGGAGTTATTAATTTTTAGCGATTTTTTGTGTTCTAACGATTTTTTATAGTAAAATTCTTTTGCCTTCTTTTTCGGTATTTATTAACGGTACACATGCATTTGAAGCTTTTTTATATTTTAACATTTTTTAATAACTTAAAAAGTCTTATCTATGATCACTTGAGGTTTTTGGCGATTTTTTATTTTAATACACGCTTTTTACCTTTTGGAGGTTTTTTAATCTTCTATAAGATTTTTATATTAATACAGTTCATACAATACGTTTCTCAGATAATCATATGATATTTTTGAACTTTAGCTTTATTTTAAGTTTTAGCTTTTTTTTTTTTTTTTTTTTAATTTAAAAGCATTCGCTTTTTTGTAGCGTTTTTTAGCGTTTACATAATTTAATAGCAAAATTAATATTCTTCTTACTTGTTAATATATACAAATACAGTACATTTTTCCCATTTTATTTTTATTTTTGGTTTTTCGAGAATTTCCCCTTTTGTCCTTCTTTCGACTTTAAATTAAAAATTTGTCGCAAATTTTTATTTCTCCCATTTTACACTTTTCAGAGCTTAAACGATTCTTAATACCTATTTGATTCTTTAGGTGTATATATACAATATTCAGCTTTTCATGGATACTTTTTGGTGTTTTAATTTTTTCAGTTTTTAGTAATTTAGCGTGCGTTTTTGCATTTTAGCGATTTTTAATACAACCATCTTCTTTAGCTGTCTTTTTTATTATTGAGTTGGCTGTCATCATTATCCTACTTTCAATTTATGCCCTTTTGCTTTTTTTCATGTTTTAATGAATTTTTAAGCCTACAGATTTTTATTTCTTCTTATGAATTTTCTACTTTAATTCATTTTTTTTCAATTTTAGCGATTTTTAAAATAAAATGTTAATTACATTTTAAAGTTTATTGAAAATAAACGAAAATCGTACAATTTCATTTATTTTAAGGAAATTTCAAATTTTCTCATATGGACGTTTTTATTTCACCTTTTAACGTTTTTCATTACTGAATTCAATATCTTCAAAAAATTTTCATATAAAGAAAAATTTCTAAAATTTCATATTTATTAACATTTTCACCACTGTTTCCCTTTTCTACGTTTAAGAATTTCCTCTTCTATCATTTCGTTTTTTGGTTATGTTAAATATATTTTTTCACATTTAAGCGTTTTTTTTTCTTTGTTTGTCTTTTAACGTTTTTAGTCACCAAATCATAGAATTATGAAATAAACCGAAATATTCTTCAAATTCTTATTATTTCATTTAAGGTGAAGGGTATTTGAAAAAATTGTGCTTTTGCCAGCTTTCACTAAATTTTGTCTCCCCAAATTTTTAATGTCTGAAAATTATTTACACTTCATTGCAAAATTGCTACTTAAAGTCTTAGAGAGCAAACATGATATATAATTTGTATGGTTTTAGTTTAAGTTCTTTTTTCTTTTTTTGTCTTGATTTTTTCCAATTTGTATTTAAGACAAATTTACATTTAAAAAAAAATCTTAAATCAGCCTAAAAAGTCATTTAGTTTGAAAAAAGCCATACAAATAGCTCTGTGTCTTAAATGCAGCTTATGGGCACGACGATAAGACGATAAGAAATTATGCCGGTTAAAAACAAAAACAAAAACAAAAATATTAGAAAGATTTTTATCTTTCTAATGCTAAAAATTGTAGAGCGGAATTTTTCTTTTCAAGTTTTAATTTTAGTGATTTTTAGATTTTCTTGATTTATTTTAGAGTAAAAAAATTAATGCGAAATTGCAATAATTTTATTATTTCGCAATATGATTAAACTAAATTTTGGTATCATTTATGCAATTACGATTTTTGATATAAAATGATTAATTTTGAAAAACAGCGGTTAAATATTTAAGAGATCAAATTATGGATAAAATTGAAATAAATTCGGAGGAAGGAATTATGTGAATAAATTATAAAAATGAAGCCTTGAGATCGAAAAATTCTTAACATACATATTTGTTAGTAAAAAGCGAAACCACTTAACTTACAGTAGTCCATCTCCGTTTAAAATTGACCACAATTTTGAATACCTTTCTTGTCCTCCTCAATTATTTTTTAACAAGGAAGCCAATATGTCTCCACTGCAGTGTTGCCAATTTTTTAACGATTATCATCAACTTAGCGGATTTTTGCATCCAAAAGAATGCTAAAATCCGCAACTAAAGCAGATTCAATTTATTTATATCTGTAACTTGAGTGGATGTTTAACAATTTTGAAGTCTGATATATTGTTTTTCTTCCATGTACCCTCTATGGTGTTTTACTTTTAACGATTGAATCCAACCAGCCAATCAAAAGTAACAGATTTTAAAAGAGACTGCTCTACTGTGAAACATGTTGTAGTTATACCATCCACCAACACCACAAGTGTCATTCTGAAACGCACTAAATCGGAGTCGACTACGTTATATCCGTCTGTTTGTCTGTCTGTCTGTTGATGGCACGCTTTCATCCACAGTTATTGATAGAGATCAAGAAAATTCGGCTTGGGTCTGCTATCACTATGATCCTGATAATTTCCCTATTTAAAACAAAAGCAAAATCGGTCCAGTATAGTAAAAGGATATAGACCAACATCTGAGAAAACCTCTTTATTCAAGGGAGGACCTTTTTAAAAATTCATAATTATAAATCGAGAAATTAGAATAAAATTTTACTATAAAATTAGATTATTGAATTGAAGAGTCGGTATAGCCGAATAAAGTTTTTTTATGTGCTAAATTTTTAACCTTGCACGCTACGCCAATCGCTAGAATTTCGCTAATCTCGAAAATTAATTTTTTCCCCGCCACGAAACCTTCAAAATCTCTAGATTTAGCGGGAAAATCTCCAAATTGGCAACACTGCTCTACTGGTCTTAGCTCCGGTCACTTTGAGGATTTACAAATATCACACTATTATTCTTGGCCTACACAAGCGGTTGTTTACAGAATGCCCAGTTTCCATTACAAGACAAAACGAGGGTACAGCGAAATTATTACACTAATAAATCTGATAAGTCTAGATTTTGTTAGATTTAACATAAACCTGCACTGGTCTAAATAAATTTCGTCATTGCCGAATGTACAGCTAATGTTTATTAAAATTAATTTAAGCCTTTTAGAGGTTATGTTTGATTACTATAAAAATGTTTACGAACATTGAGAAAAATACTTTGAAATTCGATTTTAATTATTTTGATTAATTATATTTTTTTATTAATTTTTTCATAATAAAATATTAATCATAATTTTATTATAATAATAAAAAATATATTTTTATTGATTTCTTTTATGATTAAGAAAAATAATAATAAAATTCATATGAATTTAAAATATAAATTTCTTTTGTTATTGTTTTCGCCCAAATATTTATAAACAATTTAAAATATATTTTATTTTCATGAAATTGTCAACCTTCAGAACATATTTAGAATGACTCAGTTTATATTCAGATCGTGTGAAATAAACACATGCGGATCCAATGAAGAATGAAAAAAGAATATGGACTATAAACTATATGTGTTATGCTATAAAAGCTATAAATTATCATGTTAAATCATCACAACTATTTAAATTACTGCATCACATATTATGTCTATTTTCTTATTATGTTAAGAAGAAAAGAACTAAAATTGCAAATTTTCTAAAATACAAAAAAACTAATAAATATTTTTTTAGTGTAATGAAAATTCTAAACAAAACAAAATAATAACAATTGCAAACATTTTTAATATGATTTGTTGTTGTTGTTTTTTTAATAAAAAAAATTGTTATAAAAATCGTGCGGCAATGTCACTGTTAAAGTGAAATTTTTTGGCTTTAAGCCAACAATAGCAAAAACAACAAAACACAAAAAAATAAGTTTTATATAAAACTACTGTGAGTACAAACAACTAAACGTATGAACATAATAATCCGATAGATATAAATCTATCTTTTATTCAGACAAACTGCACACACACACATAAGTTTATGATGAGTATTATGAATATTCAAACAAAGAATTAATATAAAACAAGTAAGTCTGACTTTGTAACACCCTACACCATATAATTGGTTGTAAATCGTAAGGAAAACTGAGAGAAAATTCTTTATTTTTAAACGATCTTAATTCTTAATCTTCATTGGCGAAGATTAAAAAATAAAACTCTATTTTTTGATTAACATTTTAAACTTTATTTTTGCTGAGAGCAAAATCAGAAAAAAAACTTGTTTTACTCCTCTTTCAGTTAAAAGGAGGATTATTCTTTAACTCGCTCGGTTAAAAACAAACATCAACTTTTCTGCTTAATTAAAACACTTTTGACTGCCACATACGACTTCAAAACAATTTGCGCAAATGATTAATTTTTGAAACTCTTTTTTTCAATTTCGATTTATACTTTTTGATTTTTATCATTTTTATACCCCCTAAGTGGTCAAGAGGGTGTATGAATATTATCCAAAACCCCATAATGTTTATATATTCTGGCATCACATCAAAATCTGAGTCAATTTAGCTATTTCCTTCTGTCCGACTGTCTGTTTTGTTACACCCACACATCCGCCAGAGTACTTATTATATCAAAGACTTTGTACTTCGTTACTAATCCATAAATGATGAAAATTGGTTATTGCCAAAATAACTATGGGAAATATTGGACTGATCCTCATATAATTTGCTACATTGACTTATATTCGTAAAGTTTGTTTAAAATCCTTTTTTTAGGAATTTTATGCGTTAAAAATCCCATTCCATGGGGACATTTACATGGGATCTATACGAAATAATGGACTACTCATAACCATATTTGACTGGCGTCGTCCTTGGGCCAAAATAACAGCACATTACAAATTTCATAAAGGTATCTTCAAATTTCAACCAGCACTTTGAGAACAAGTTTTATATGGACAGTCAGCCGGACGGAATGCACATGTTTTAATCGGCTCAGATAGTGGTTTATAAGTGTTTATATTACTTTTTTTTTGGCTCGTTACAAACATCTGCACAAAGGCATAATACCTTCACCACCTGCGGTTGTGTAGGGTATATAAACAGATGATTTTCATGTTGAAATTGTTTTTGAAAATTGCTTAATAATTTTTTTGTTTCGTTTCGTTCGTTTGTTTGTTATTTTTATTAAAATATTAATGAAAGTTTAAATATAAAATTTTCTTATTCATAATTTTTTTTTAAATTTATTTTTAAAATTTCAAAACGAAGACAAGTGAACGAAAAAAAAAAATTCAAAATGGAAAAAATATACACAAATCATCCACTTTGATATTCGAGTATGATTAGACGGAAATTATGTCAAATGATTTTGAAAAAAAATTGAAATCTAGAAATACAGTTAATTGCTAAAATTGAAAACAAAAACAACAAATATTTTAAAATTCTTTTTCATTTTAATTAAGTGTTTGGCGAAATTTTAAATATGTTTTTTTTGTTTTTGTATTGTTCTATTTTTCAAATATGGGTCAGATGGGTGTTAAAAATATTTTTAATAAAATATTTGTTTGTTTTCTATTTTTAAATGATTCATGATTGTTTCACCTTTAAGAAAAGAAAATAATTATTTTTTTGAATTTAGTTTTTTTAATAAAAATAAATACACTTAAAGAAACAATTTGATACAAAATCTAGACAAGTCATATTAAAATATTGAACATATTTTAGAATTTTTACAAATAAATAATTTTTAATCTGCAGAGATCTGTTAGGTAGTGTGAATCTGAAAATTTTTTCTGAATTAAAAAAATGAAATTTTTTTCTGAATAAAAAATTGGAAACATTTCATTAATAAAGATGAGAAAGAAAGGTACAGTCTAGTGTATTCCAAAACCGAAACCGGAAATCGGTTAGCGGGTTTTTGCAATTTATAACACTGACCGGTTTCGAATAATTTATATTTTAATCGGTTTTTAACGAAGTACAATATTAAGCGTTTCACTATAATAATATTCAACTTCATTTTCCGTTTATTCCTCCATGAATGAGTAAATATAAAATTTTCCATTCCGTGTCGATTTAGACAAAAGCACGTCAATAAAAATAATTAAAAAATTCAGCTTTATTTTTTATTTAGCAATAAAAATTGTTTTCTTTAAAGGAAAAATAATGGAAATTTAAAATTTTTTCTATAGAAAGATTTGAAAACGAAAAATGAAATGTCTTCTAAACACGGAACCAAAAAATTTAGTAAATATAACGAAAAAGAGTGTAGAATTGAAGAAAAGTAGGTAAATATCAGCATGACCTTTATTCATCATTATGAAAAATTTCGTTCAAATTTCGTAAATTCTTCAAATTGATGAAAAATTGTCAATATGACTATTTCAATTCTTTAATAAAACTGTGATTAATTTGAATAAATATTATTCAATTTGAATAATACATTATTTAAGGAAAATAACTTTCATTTTTGTTTATCAACTGAACTTCCATTTGCACTTTCATAAATTTATGTAAAATATTCCTTTAATTTCAATCATATTAAGTAGAATATTCTATAAAATATTTTCCTCCTTATTCATCTACATTCAATTAACATTTTCTTTGTCAAAGAAATATAAAAAATTATTTAACGAAAAAATTTGTTAAATTAGCAAAAATTGTATTCAAACTAACTTCACTTTATTATATAGAATTTTTGATTAACTTTGTTTAGTATATTTGAAGAAAATTCTTCAATTTGAAGAAAAATTATGTTAATAAAAATTAAAATCTGTTTATTTAACACCTTTTTTCGTTAATGTTCTACGAAAATTTTTCGTTAATATTACCGACAACATTTGATTGAGTAGTAAAAGAAATTTATTTATAAAAGAATTTAAACTGAGTCCTTTTTTCTCTTCCAAGTGTTAATGTCATGTGCATTTAATTAACACTCATTTTAGCTGTAAGATACTCTAAATTGTGTTATTTTTCCTGTTGAATGTGTAAAATGGCCAATTCGTAATTTTCCTTTAAGAAAATAATATAGAATTTGTCAGATAATTATTTTATAATTTAATTAATTTAAGAATTTTACAATGAACTTTAATTGGAATCAATTTTTCAAATTTAATACTCGTAACTATGATGATCAGTAATTAGTGTTATTTTTTCTGTTTAATAAAACGTTTATTAATTAAGTAATTATTAGTGTCAATAAAAAATAATTAAAATCAATTTGTATAGTTTATAAAACATTTTTTGAAAAACAAATAATGTTTTTTATTAATTTGGATTTTTTTTCAAAACGTGATTGGCCGACTATTTGGTCGAAATCGAAGAAAAAAACAAATACGTTAATAAGATTTATGAATGAATTCTATTTTTGTTAATTCATAATCACACATATCAGTTTTATTTTATTTAATTTATTTTTATTTTTTTGTTTAAACTTTTGATAATTTCAATGAGAAAAAAATGCCGCTTTTAATAAAGGCAAAACAGTCGTGGTGAAAAATATAGGGACATTATAAATTTCAATCATTATTATTAACATATTGAAAATTATGTTTCTCTTAGTAAAATTGTACTTGAAATTTAAATTCCGGGCAGTTATGAGGATTTGCATCTCAAGGCCTTGTTACGATAGTGACAGGATACAAAGTCAGGCCAGAGCCTTTAATATTTTAAACCTGCATTTGTTTTAACTTTCGTACCAATAGACCGAGCACTGGGACCGACCAGGTTTTCTACCAACAGACATCTTCTCCCTGTACTATTTAATATTTAATTGGAAACAGTTTGACGGTAGACCTTTGAATGCTTGACCAACTTTATGTAGGACTGAGTTGGGATCACAAACAAAATCTAGTTACACTTTAATGAAATCGTGTGTTAGAATTTTTTTTTTGAAATCGAAATTTCTTCTTAAAAATTTTTGAAAATTAAATTTTTTTTTAGTATTTTTTGTATTTGAATTCAAAAAAGTTTCTCTTTAAAATGCTCAAATCGATTTTGTTTTAATTTCAATCAAATATTGAAATTGAAAAATTTTTATATAAAAATTTTTGAGGTTAAACATTATTCTATATAAAAAAAATTTGAAACTTAAAATCTTTTATAAAAAAGTTGTAGGTAAAAAAAGTTTGAAATTTAAACATTTTCCATATAAAAAATTTTTGAAGTCGAAAATTTTTTATACACAAAATTTTTGAAATTTTTGGATTTAAAATTTTTCCCTGAACTCAAAAATTTTTCCATAAAAAATTGAAATCAAAAACTTTTTCATATAAAAATTTTTGAAATCGAATTTCTTCATTTTAAAAATATTTAAGAAGTTAAAAACATTTCTATATAACAAATTTTTCTTTATAAAAAATTTTAAAATTGAAATTTTGTTTAATAAATTTTTGAAATTGAACTGCTTAAATAAAAGAGATTGAGATTTTAATTTTTTATTTAAAAATAATTTAATTTAAAATTAATCTAGAAAAAATTTCAGATATTTTGATGGAAAATGTTTTCTATTTATGGTATTAAATCGATTTTTGTCAGTTATAGTCTTTAAATAACATTATATGTTGAAATAATAAAAAATAATTATATCTTTTTATATCTTTCAGGTAAGAGTCGTATGCCACCAAAATTAAGTTTTATATCGTGTAAATAATTAATAATTTAATTAATTTTTTGTAAGTATGAAAATAATTTCCAACTGTACTTAATTATAATTCCCTTTACTGTTACTTATGCCAAACACGTTTTGTGTTATTAGCAACAGCAACAACATGTAATAAAAATTATGTATGACTGACTATATATCGCACTTAACTATAATATACAAAAATACAAAAAAAGAAACGAAATAAAAATGATAATAATCGTTAATAATAATTGAACGTAAATTTTGAACACAGAAAACATGGATTGCAGTGCCTTCATTGTGATCGTACGTGTGCTGTTGTTGTTGATGTTTAAACATTTGCATATATTAAAGTGCAAGTGCAAGTGAAATGCGGACTCGTTAAATAAAAATTATCTCTATCTGAATATATATATATGAATAGAATAAAATTTAATGACTCGAGGAGCACTACATCTATAATATTAATTATTTAGATACTTCTATGTAGTAGTGGATAATTCAATAAACTTTGGACTTGTAAACTTACACACTTCATTATGGATATTTATGGATTAAAAAACAAAAAAACGAAATATGTGATCTTAAGGTTTAACACTTTGTTAATTAATAATTCATTATTGTTATTAACCCTAGAACGGTGAAGATGGTTCCAAAATGCATTGCACTATATATGGGTGTATTTTAATTAACCAATAGTTATTTTGGTTTTCAATTAAGGTATTCAAAATTTTGCTTTACCTTTCTGGGGTTAAAGAAAGTGATCACTCATTTTTCTATCTGATGACGTATAAATTCAATTAACCTCAAAACCTCTAAATTTATTTTTATTAAAAATATAAAAACAATTAAATTAAATTTGTTATCGCTACAATTCAATTCAAGTACATTTTAAAAAGTGTGTGAAATATTTTTCTAAATAACAAATAAATTAAAAATCAACATTTGTAAGAAAAATGGTGACAAATCAATAGAAATTTTTTTAAGTGGTCGTAAAGCATTTCATATCATGGCTGTTAGGTTAGGTTATATCTCTATGGTGGTTCAAAACTTATTGTAATATGACCATATAACACATAAGATTATAATTACCTAATCTAATCTAATTTTATTCAAAATCCTAGATCCATTCCATCGCTGTGATATATCTGAGTAGGTTGTGTACTTCGATAAATGAAACTTTACAGATTTGATTTTCAGGGTCGCAAAAACACTTGTTTTCGAAATTACTGCAGCTGCGCCAATGTTCATTAAAGGCTAATCAAAGTCGACTTATATCCCCTCCTAACATGCAGTAACACGTGATTACTGGGAGTAACTCTAATACAACCCTGCGACTTAGATTCAGGATTTGGCTTGCGCGCCCCAAGTCGAAACTAGGTTGAGACATTCATTTTTGGCCTGACCGAGATACTGTTCCTTGCATGGCCAAAGGAATTGAAACGGACTCCGCGGTGGAAAAGCTTCCCTGGACAGCTCATCAGCATGTTGATTACCGAAGTGAGAAATTTCCGAGATATTATTTTCACTACCTGGCCAAAAGGGATTTCATTACACTGGTTTTCAGTGACGGAAGTGCCGCCTGATTGTCGTCAAATATTTCATACTTCCAAAAAATATTCCTGCCATCCAAATAGTCGATTTGAAATACCTGTTACCTTCTGAAAAGACACTAGTCCCTACAGCACAGCTCATTTTTGAGCCATCGATGTCGATCCTAGTGTTATGGTCACTGACAGGGTTACTCCTATTCCATTCTATTCTAGAGGGTATTAAAATTCTGAAATGTCTATCTATATACGGTTTAACATAATCCGAACACCTAATAAGATTATCTGGAAATGTACTTAAAATCCTCGTGATACCTATTTGTTCTGAATTCCCAAAAGTTTAATGCCTTGAGATTTGTTGCGCTGCTTGCAGATATGGCATTGTATATGATAAATGGGGATAAAATGCAGTACGGCATTCAGAGAGCTTGTCTGAAGTGCTCCTAAAATCTTTGTGTTAATTCTATACCATAATATTGTACAGTGGGTCAGAATGGATTTTCTTTTGATCGGCTGGATGGTTTTGCATGAAATTAAACAAAATGATAACTATAGAATGGCATTATACTCCTCAGTTTATATCACATTGAGGGGTGGACGGATTTATAAGGGAGCAAAATGGGGGACCTCGAACATTCAATTTCTTTCCAGCCAATCAAAAAAATCGATTCTGCCTCACTGTATATTCTTGTTGAAAAATTATATTTTTATACATCAAAGAAGAACGGAAAGATTCTTATATATTTTTATACATAATTAATTCGCTTCTCCTCCACTTTGTAATCAGATCAGAAAATTTTTACTTGAGAAATAAAATTTCCATTCCGCCCTTGAAACCGTTTTTTTTTTATAAAATTTTCAAAATATGTCTTAATTTATAACTGTAATATCAAAATTAAAAAAAAAAAATATGTACAATTTTTAAAAATTCCAAAATTTCAAACGAAATTATTATAAATCACTTAAATCCAACCACTTAAAAATCTACTTCCTTTTTTGAGTTATTTCTTCTTGAAAATTGTATTAAAGTGTAGGCCTAAAATTAACCTTGATTTTATATCATTAACCAATAATAACCTTAAACAAAATTGTAAAAAAAAAATGGAAGTAATCAAACAGTCTAATCAGTATCAAATAACTTAACTTTTAACAAGTTGGAAGTCATGTAGCTTTTTTGCACTAAAAACAAGTTAAACAAAATGTTTATGCAAAATATTTAACGCCTCCAGAAGATCTTTGAATAAAAACACATTTAACGAACTCAAACTCATGAGAATAGTTTGAAGACTTTTATCTAATAAATAGACACATACACACACACATACATAAGCACTTACAAATGTGTTGGTATATAAAGTCTTTAGGGAAACCCCTTAGACATACGAAAAGTCTAAAACATAAATATTAGCAATATTATGGGTCTCTTGTGTTGTTTTTGCCTGTTTTTATTTTATCTACAATTTCGGGCAAAAACTGCAAATTCATTACAATACAATAGAGTTTAACTTACAATAGAGTTTTAAGTTAAAATAGCAAAAAATAAAAACCTAAAAAAATATTTAACTAATTGTCAAAATGACGTAAGATTTTCGGTTTATTGTTATTGTTGTTTCCTTTGAGTCATGTTAATCATGGTCGTGTGACCGACGGATGGACTACCTCAATATTATGAACAAAACTGTTTTTTTTTTAATTGTTAAATATTCCCTACACCACCGTAGGTGGTTGGGGTATTATGCGTTTATGCTGATGTTTGTAACATACAAAATGGTGTTACACACACTTTTGAGTAGACCGTTCGACTCAGAAACATTTTCTGAGTCGATTTCACGATTTCCGTCCGTCCGTCTGTCTCTCAGGTCGCAATTTTTGTACATGTAAATATTTTGGACGAAGCCCATTGAAACTGACCATGTTCGATCCAATATTTCGGGTACCTCCCATACAAATGTCCTTCCGGAATGAGGCTCTTAAGTGTGCTAAATATAAAGCTATTTTAACGAAATTTTGCAGAAATAAGTTTTATGATATTCTAAAACGATGTGCCAAATTATGTGAGGGTCGGTACATTACTCTCTTTATCACTTCGAAGGGCATACATCTTACATATACATTGGTATTGCGATAACAACTGATAAAATTAAAATAAATAAAAGTAGAAATCGATGTGAAAAATTATACGGGGGTCGGTCCATAATTTCTTCTATTTCCCATAAAACACCCCAAAAAAAATCATTTTGAAACTCCAAAAATTCAGTTAAATAATAAGAATAATTAAGAGTAAATCAAAAAAAAAAAATATGCGAGGGTCGCTCATTAAATTTTCGTAACTGCTATTTATTACCAGCATTGTGTTATAAAGTATTACATAGTCGGGCTTGACCGACTATAACATTTCTACTTGTTTTTGTTGTTGTAATTATTAGTAATACAAAGTTAATTAAATTAACAATGTTTTATTAAATAAACCATGAATTTAAAGTGTAAAAATAACAACAATAAAAATATTAACAACTTTTATTTTTAGAAACGTGATCTTTCGTTGGTTGCAATTTTTTATAGTTTTTTTTTGTGAATTCATCATTAGTTTTAAATCCGTTAGTAATATGAAATTCACTTTAATTGGGGAAATCTCTGAAAAACGAAAAAAACTATTTATAAATTTGATATGATTGAAATATTTAAGTAGAAAATTAAAAGGTTGGAGCTATCCAATCTCTTGTAACCTTCCTGGTTTTGTTCTTAACTCAGCACAAAAATCTCCAAAGGCTCTCACCAGCAACCAGTCCAATATGACAGGACCAAGTATGTCCTACTATATCAGGGGCTATTAGTTTCCTATCTACTAGACTTAAG
The DNA here is from genome assembly GCA_004302925.2 of Cochliomyia hominivorax. Taxonomy (NCBI): domain Eukaryota; kingdom Metazoa; phylum Arthropoda; class Insecta; order Diptera; family Calliphoridae; genus Cochliomyia; species Cochliomyia hominivorax. Next base: position 108,705,547 of record PYHX02000467.1, read on the forward strand.
TTTCTGGTAAACTTTAGAGATTATTGTGTCCCAGTTTCCACATCAGACTATCTGGATTAGACCTTAGACCACAATGGAAGTTTAAAAAATTCCGTTGCGCTTTTACTATTGTCCAAAAAGGGGACTTTTCTTCAAAACATCACTCGTAGGGAATGAATTGATGAGACATGGAATATTTAGTATGATTAAGTTCTTGAACCAATTTCACTAAGTAAGTTCCACCATATCAGGGGCTACTAGTTCCCTTGCTAGCAAACACTCTGGTGATGCTTCGAAGGTTGTTATATTCCAGTTGCAGTGTCTGAGACCTGCTTCTAACTCACTACAACAATTAGATCATAACTGAGAGCTAACACGTCCGTTGTAGAGGCTTCTTGCTCATTTACGTATAGTTACTGTCCAAAGAGTGCGTCAAGCTTCATGGGGGACGAATTGATGACACTTGAAACAGTCAATAAGTCAGTAAGTTCTTGAACCAATTTCACCTCAAAATTCATTTTTTATTCAATAAAAGCCGAAGTAGAAAGATCTTTCTCCCGACTACATTTGGAAGATTATATCAAGGCCCATTATTTTAATTGGTTGCACCAATTTTAATCTTAAAGGAGTATAAAATTTCAGATATAGAAAATATTCGGCATTAAAATTGCGTATCAAGAAAATTAATAATTTTTCTGATTCAATTTTTTCTTGGACTCATAAATGAGAATCTAACTTTTTATCTCTTATAGTTTTCGAGATAATTGAATTTGAAAATTTTGAATTTTTGTTATGAAATTATATAGATTTTTTATAAAAATCTTTTGGATATATTGGATCATTTAAAAAAATATTAATCTGTACTGATTCTATGGTATCAGATGAACAAGTGATTTATCAATTATTTTGGGGTTTTTTGAATTGAAAAGATAACTTAGCGAAATATTAAGGAAATTCTCAATTCGCCGACATATCCCTGAGTAGTTTTTTCGACATATACTATAGGGTGAATCAAAAAATTGTACCAGTCTTCCTCAACAGCTAAAAGATATAAAAATATAAAATTTGTTCCGAAATTTAAGTCATTTTGTTAAAAAAAATCAATTAAAAACCTGTAAAACAATATCGACAGAAATGCTGTCAGAAGTGCACAGCATAACAGATCGTTTAACAAATAACTTTCGGAAATTTCTATCAATTTGATCACACAATCATATTAAAGCTTGTGGAACTAGATTGGCAAAAATCTTGCAATACCAAACAGAAGTCGAGGGAAATTTAAATATTTAAGACTTCTAAAAAGACTTCTTCGTTGACAGAAGCACCAACTTTAATCTTCTGTCGTGTTTTTTTTTATCCCTGAACAGATGCAAAATTATTATTTCCTGATGAGATTATTTTTTGAAGATTAAATATTCCCCATTTCCCATCTCTGTGATATAAATAACCACTCTTACACAAGATGACTTAGGAAAAAGAGAGAAATAAAAAAATCAATCTCAAGATGACATTTTAGATACTTTTTTTGTATGTAAATTCTTTTTGTCATTTTATTCCCATAAAAATGTTCATTTTGTCGTTAAGACATGAATTCGCATCTCATTGCGTATTTAAGAAAAAAATTCTATCTACAAATCCAAATCTCAACAAAAAAAAACGCGTTGTTGTCAAAGGGATGTGGGCGTGTATGTAACAAGCAACAGCTTGGAAACATTTTGCTTTTTGCATTTTTTGGAATAAAAATAAAATTTATAAAAAAAGATCTTGTAGAAAAAAAACGTGTTCAAGGTGGAAACGCAAAATTTATATATTTTTAGTTTTACTACAAATTTTATTTCTTTTTTTTTATTCGCATTTAGACGTGTTTGAGTACTTTTTTTTTAAAGTGAACAAAAAAAGCGTTTAAATGATTTTGTTGCATGGTTACAGTGAATATGTAAAAATTTAATGTTTTTCCTTTCTACAGAATTTTGCTTTAGCGTTTTTATTTCCATGTGACTTTACTCGAGGGGTCATTAAAGTTCTTTTTATGCTGTTTACTTATGGTAATTATAGATTTAGGCAGGCAGTTCTCCAATATCAGGCTCAGTTTTTAAACTGAAATTATTATGGTTTATTTTTAGTTAACTGACTGAAATAATTGTTATGTTATGACATTTACTTATGCATTGGGGACATTTTTATGTCTTTATGTTTCAGTTTTCATGTTTTTTTACTAAATTTTATTTTTTTTTGCTTTTTAATTAACATAAAAAGGAAAATGTGTGTGAATTTACAAGAATTTTAACTTAAATCTTGTTATAAAAGAAATGTGATGGAAGTCCAGGTAGAACTTAAATGTGTTTTGAGAATATTCAACAAAAATGTAATGTTTTATATATAAATTGTCAATTATATGGTTAAATCAGTTAATATTATCTATTAACTGCATACTTAAGCTTGCATCTTTGAGTATTCAGTACTATTGCAAATTTGCAACACCCTTGCAAAATTGCAAGACCCTTGCAAAACCTTGTAAAATTATTAAAGCATAAATTATAATTCTTAGACTTTCCCAAAATTTTAATACCCTTGCAAAATTGTTCTTATTAAATGAATAATGATTTGCAGGATTACTTTCACTTACTACTTTTTACTTTATTTTTCAATTTGCAACACCCTTGCAAGGCTGCAAGACCAATGTATGAATAAATGTTAAAAATTAATTTTCATTAAATCAAATAGTCATTTATTAAAGTTTCTTAATTAAATCATTATTTATGATTCAAATTGCAATTGCAAAATTCTGTCAAAATTGCTTGAAAATTGCTATGTTATTCAATCCATTATTATTTCACTCAAAATAAGATTTATCCTTAAATTTTCCATTTTCAAGAACATTGCAAAAACGCTATAAATTATAGATCTTGCAAAATTGCAAGACCTATAAATTTTCACAAACGTAATTTAAATATTAAATAAATCTAAATCATTTTAATTAATACAAACTAATTCATTTAAAGTAATTTATTTAAGATGTCTTACATTATAGCATTTCTAGAAAATTTGCAAGGACATTGCAAGTGTAAAAATCGCTTGTTATATTATTACTATTACTACAATTTCACCTAAATTGTTATTTATATTTCAAATTAACATTTTGCAAGACCATTGCAAAAATGCAACACCCTTGCAAAATTGCAAGATTAATGAATTTCTTTAGAATAAGCTGGAAAACATTAAATTTAATAAAATAAAAGTATTTTGCATGATTATAATTGTTATTTTCACATATTTCTGACATTTCAGCACTTCTAAAAATGGTTCTAGGTGCTAAAGTCGCTTGCTATATTATTGATATTATAAAAATTTCATCTAAATATTATAAATAGCATTTTGGAAGAACATTGCAAAAATGCAATACCCTTGCAAAATTGCAAGACTAATAAATTTCCTTTAAAATAACTAGACAACAATAAATTCAATGAAATAAAAACATTTTTAACCTGAACAATTTACTTTTTTTGTTCGAAAACAATTTGTTTATATAAAAAAGTCAATATTTAAACAGTAAACCCCATTAACACCTTTGTATATTTCGAAGATATGACTTTATTTAAAAATTTTTATTTAAATTTTTCTCTTTCACATTCTACCGACAGACAAATGACACATTCACATAAGTGAACACAACCCACAACAATAATTCGTGGAAATAATATTTAAGTTAAAGAGATTTTTACTACCGAATCCAAAAAAACACTTGTAACTGTTTACTCGAAAAAAAGACCCAAAAAAAATTTAATAAAAATTTAGGTTATCAGAAGAAAAGTGAAATGGAATGAAATTTAAAAAGAAAACAACAATAAAAATTAATTTTATAATAAAACATGTTTTATGAATGCACAAACAACATGACACCATACCGAGAGTCATTCACTTATTTAATACATTTTTATATTTTAAAAAGGCGTAAATTCATTAAAAAATCAACAAATAATTAAAGTATCTATTTATCTCTTTTCTCAACTTTCTGTATTAAGATACTCCTCTTCAAAAAAACAGTTAAACTTACATCCATCAGATATTTTTATACGAGTATATAAATGAGGTTTGATGAAGATGATAACGACCGAAACGTTATTAAGTTCATTTCTTCATTTATTATACACTCCATCACTACAATGGTATATTAACTTTATTATGCCGGGTGTAACACTAAGAGGGAATATTCTCTGGCCCCATAATGTATTATATATTCTTGCATCAAATCAAAGCAACTGTCTGTCTGTTGTTGGCGCACTTACATCCCCAATAATAGACGGAGCTCAATGAAATTTGGTCTGAGTATTTCTTATAGTCCTAAAAAATTTCCTATTTAAAACCAGCAAAATAAGTTCAGAATATTAAAATATAAAGACCGATATCTGATGCAACCTCTAAGTTCAAACGAGGAACTTTCTTAAAATTGTTAATTATAAAACGACCAATTGGAATGAGTATGAAGTTATATGTATTTCATTACCCTTACAAAAATTATCAAAGTCGGTTCAGAAAAAAAGTTATAGTTAAAAATATAACTAATTTTATAACTGCTTAATTAAAGGTTCCAGTGTTACATTTAAGAAAAACGTATACATTTTGTATACATTTGCAAGTGCATGTACGAGACATAACATATTAACTTCACATGCATTTAGGGTAGAGGGTATTGTAGATTCGTCACAGCCAAATATAACATTTTTTTTTGTTTATAAATATTTTTTCTGACATCAAATAATAATTAGATTCAATAAATGTACATAAATTTGAGATAACCGCAATCAAGAGGGGTTTCTATTTCTCTCTATTTTCTGATAAAAACAGATTCGAAATACAAAACTGTCACCAATTTCTCTTAATTGCGGTTTGAAATATTTTAAAGAAAATTTTGCAATTTGTAAATCAATATTCATTGAAAATCGTTTAGGCTGAAATTGAGAAAGTTCAGGTTATATTTTCTTTCATATCTCTGAAACCAGTAGTTTTTTCTCTTTTTTTCAATCTGATAAAATTAAAGTGTTTTTTCAATAGTTTGATTGAGTTTAATTGTATTTTATATTTTGTCTCAAATTTGTTTTGTTTGACATTTTGTTAATAACATTAATGTTTATTCAGTAAATAAAAATTAATGTAAAATGTAATTGATAAGAAGTAAGAAAAAATTACACAATTAATTGAATTATTGAACAGTTTTTTGGTTTACGAATGCATTTTGATTAAAGTGTGTACACGAAAAAGGTGATTGAAAATTTTGAGGTAAATATCACAAAAAAAAGGTCAGAACGTATGATACGTGATGTAATAAAAGAATGCAGAAGACCCCTTTTGGAGCTACAAACAAATGCTTAAATCGATGTTCGGGAAAGTGGTCTTGAGAGCTTTGTCGAAAGTTAGAAGACAAATTATGTTGAATTTCAATACTATGGCTCCAAATTTAAGAGTGTTTTAAACTTAAAAGCCTTTTCCGGGTATACAAATATTTATAATAGTAATTAAAAATAAGAATCTTCTATTCGGCTACATCGAATCTTTAATGCTCCTCCAAGACCTAACCAAAAAGTAGGTGGTCTACAATATTTTGTTAAAATTTTTTCATCTGTACGCTAACTCTCAGTAAATTCATCGTTTGTAGGGGGTGGGGGTTATATCATTCCCACCTGCCCTATCCGATTTTTTTATATTAATTAGTTTGTTTTAAAGGCTTCATCTTTGTCTCAAATTTTTAGGAAATTTTTCTCTAAAATTTTAAGGCGGAAATCACTTTAGCGTTTCATTAGTAAGGGAAACAACACCTCTCCTTATTCAAAAATTTCAAGAAAATTTATAAACCATTGAACATAATCGTTGTTTCAAAACTTTTCAAATTTTAAAAGGTTGTCTCAGATATTGGTCTATAATTGCTTTACTACTGAATCGACTTTGCCGATTTTAAAGGCGCAACTGCTCAGAACAATAGCAAATAACAAGGGTAAATTTCATTGGGCTCTGTCAATTATTGTGGATGTGAAAGTGCCAACAACAGCACACATGCAGATAGACGGTCATAGCAAAATCGTATCAGATTTTAAATTATTGCAAGAATATATATATAATGGGATCTGTTATATATTTAGCCAATTACTTTTTCTCATTGATCCAATTTCGATGATTTTTGATACGATGGTAAAATATACAGCTGTCAAGTTTTGGTTGAATTCTGTTTTAATCCAATTATTTTTTATTGATAGACTACAGTCCAACTATCGCAACTACAGGGTAATTATATGACATACATTGTATTTGTTTTATATTTAAGTAAAGTAAACAAAAAATCTGAAAATAAAATTTCAAAAATTTTCTATTAAAATTTACATTAAACCTTAATTGATTTAATTAATTCTGACACCCTGTTACTTATCACATCTAACAACAGGGTGGCTGTTTTGAAAATGTAGATAAATGATCTGTTTAATTTGATATGATCACAAACATAAACTCGATTTAGAAAATATTTCATTTAATGTCAAAAATATTTGTTAGATCTTGTAGAATATCAGATTGTTAATTTAATTAATAATTAATTTTGTCACCCTGTGAGTTGATCTTGTCTAAACAGAGTGGTTCTGCTAAAAGTGTAAATTCTCTTCCATAATTTTCTCTTCATTTGAATACGATTAAATATAGAATCGATTTAAAAAATTCTTAACTTAATCTCAAATATATTTTTTAAAATCTGGCAGAATAACAGGGTGATTATCTAACAGCTCTCTTATTATGAGTTCATAGAGTATTTAAGCTGATCTCGTCAATATTACATGTTAATTTTTCTTTTGTAATTTGGAATCCATTTATGTTCGTAAATTCCTTAAAATTCTTAATAAATTTTAACACAAATATTATTTCGTTGGCTCAAGCTTTTCTTTGAAAATGTCAAAAAAAGACATAAATAATGTCATAACATCAAACAAAAGTTTTTTGAAATTTAGTTCCCAAAACCACAAGAATTTTTTATTTATTTTCATATAAATATACTTTTTTCAAGTTGCCGCTTTAAATGGGGTTCAAAATAAATGACCTTGTACAACAACAAAAAAATATATGAATGAATAAAGAAAACAAATATTGATCAAATAAAAATATTTGATGGATATTTGACGCTCTAAAGAAAAAAATACATATATATTTCGAAATAATTACGAGTTTGAGACAAAATTGAGAAAAAGGCTTTAATAAACAAATTTGAAAATGATGAAGTAATAAAATGAATTAATTGAAATATTTTGTGAAATTAAAAAAAAAATCTTAACTAGAATCGCTTTTCTCCTTAAAGTAATGCATTTAGTAATGAGTATTCATTTCCTGTCCTCCCATTGGGTGTTATCGTGTTTAAGAGCAAAAATTTGTTTAATATTTCTGTCATTTACAAATTAAAATAAATTTTATTTGCTTTTTATTATTATTAAACTTTAACAACATTAATCCCCTTCATGTCTGTCTGTCTCTAAATCTAGTGTAGACATGAACACACAATTTTTGCGCATAAATAAATTTTAATTTTTAAAGAAGAAAAATAAACAACAAATTAAAAAAATAAATCAAATAAAATCGATATGATCGTGCTTTTTAAAACAAAATTTACAAAAATCGGAATTTTAGTCGATTTTGGAAAAAAGTAAATACAAGCAAAACTAAATTTTAATTCAAGTTCAAAGTCAAAGTTCTGAAAATTATATAAAAAACCCATGGCAGAGGTAGAAAGAGAAAAATCTCAGCATAAGAAAAATACAATAAAACATAAAGAGTAATAGAAAACGAATTTAAAGCACTTTAAAGTGGATGACAGGAACTGGAATGAAAATTGATCGCTAAAGATCTTTCAAAAATTTATTATAATTTATCTTCAAATCATGGCGAAAAATATGTTTTATTTCAAAACTCAAGTTCGAAACAGTTGTTATAGAACTGTGCCATCATATCGCCAACTATATTCTGACACTTTTCTCCTTCTATTGCGAAAAGCATTAATGTTTTCTTCAAAACAAACTGGTCAAATATGTCTTCACAGGCGATTTCACCGTGAAAAATTAATCCAGATTTTGTTGAAATGTCTAAAAGTCTCTAACAACCAAAAAAAAGTATTATTAATTTTATATATTTGGTTATTGCGACATTCTATTGATGACTTAAGAGAATCACAGGGTGATTTAATAAATCCTCTCTTAAAAAATACTTTATTTAATCCTTCCAAAATTAAAATATAATTATTCTTATATACTAATTTTATTAAAATTTAACATTAGATGATTTTGCAGAATTACAGGGTGATCATTTTTCATTAATTTTATTTCTTTTTGATAATTTGTTCAGCGGGAGTTTTCGATCTGTTCAAATTACAGGGTGATTTGCAAAAAGTTTAGATTACTTTTTTTGAATTCGAACTTATCGCAAGATTATTGTTTGTTGTTTTTTTTTTTTCAAAATATTTTTTTTATTGAAATTAGAGTAAATAACTTATGTCACCCTGTAGTTATACAAGTTGATCTTGTATAACTGCGGAAAGTTTTCTCGAAACTTCGATTCTATTCCTCAAATTGTTTATAGATTATTTTTCGATTCAATTATGAGTTAAGAGGATTCAATCTTATTATCAAACATTTTTTAATTAACCTCTTTTTTACCATATGCTAGCGGGAACCCGAGTCCCACTTGGCTAAAGACTATCAACCCAGCAACAGTTATATCAATTGGAAGTTTCTTGCCTAAGAAAGATCAAGCAGTAACCCCGTAAATTATTTATATTCCTAGAATTCATTTAGCTAAGTCCCTTTGTCTTTTCGAGATATTTTCACGGACCGCACTCAATGGAATTTGTTCAGACTATTTGCAATAATTGTCCGCAATTAGAAAAATAATTAAAGATCTATATTTGAGATGACCCTGAAATATTACTGGGATTTGAACAGCTATTTTATCATACCAAAAATTATCAAAATCTGATTTCAGATTTGGTTCAGTTTATTTAGTATTTAATAAATATTTACGAGGAAAAATTATTCTTTTATTTCTCAAGTATCCGATATTTTTAAATAACATTCTATAAATTTTTGGAAATGACCTAAAGTAGAGTAACCCTTTTCTAAAACAACCTTAGCAGAAAAAAGTTTTTTCAAAGCCGCAAAAAAATTGTCACATAAATTGTGAACTTTGGGTAGCGATGATAGAAAGAAGGAAATATATTCAAAATAAACCAGGTAAACTCAATTTATAGAAGAAAATAATAATCGAAGACTGAAAAGACGGACAGAAAAATAGCAAAAATTTAAAAGGGTGTGTACAATTCTAATATTATTGATACTTTTAACAGACAAGATCTTTTATATAACAATAGAATTATAATTATAAATAATGATCAAGTCTGTCATGATCACAAAGATCTATGTCAAGTTTATGGTAAAATTTAAAACAATAATGTTAATATCTAGAAAAAGACTAAAAACCATTTGTTTGTAATTTTATCTCTTTTTTTTTTTTGTAATTTAATTGTAAATTAATATTTTCTGAAAATATTAAATAACTTTACAGTTATTGTGTTTTTTGCAAAAAAAAAATGTTTAAATGAATTTTGTACAATAAAGTTGTTTGTATTTTATTTTTATATGAAAAGATTTTATTTAACTACAAATTGCTGTTAACTAACGTTTATTGAACTTTTATTATTATGCGGTTTCTCGATTTGTAATTCGAGTTATAGTCTTTTTAATTAGATCATCTGATATTTAAACGAACATCTGTTGATATTTATATTTTACAGTTATATTAGACAAATACCGTAATTATTTGATTTTATATGAATATCTATGAGAAGAGAGAGAGAGAGAGAGAGAGATAATTTATTTGTTTGTAATTAATATGTTTGAGATTCTTTGAATTGGAAAATTATATTAAATGTGGTCGAAAAGATTATTTTCTCTTTTGTGCTGATTATCTAGATTCTTTTTGTATTTTTTTTCAAAGTTTACCAAAGTGGAATGACATCAGTGTTTAATAAATTTTTTTATTTTTGAAAGCTCTTGAAAATTTCAAGTGTTAATTTGTCATTGTTTTAGATTATAATTTTATGCTTGTTAAATGAATTAATTTCTTTTTTGATTTACAAACAAGAAATGGTTCGTTAAATATTTTAATTATCAAAATAATAAAGTTTACATTCAATGTTTACAATCTGTTTACGAAAGTGTACACAAATTAACTCAGTAAAGAAAACAAATAAGAAGGAACAGCTGCCGGTTCATATGCTCATTACAAAAAGCAAAGGTAAAGCAACAGAACCAAAATTTAAAAGAAAAATCCTCTATTTTCTCATATAAACTCCCGAGCAACTTCTAAATTATACTCTCCTTTTTATGTTCTTAAAAAATATTCTCATTACTATTTAAATGTCATAATACGGATCAAATCTTATGTCTTACAATCTCGAGAATCGGACTATATTACGATTTTTTAAATTCAATAGTAGCATATTGAACAAAAGCTTAAGTGTGGGCGTGGCAGACCGTTAAAGTCAGAATTTGTTTTAATGAATTTGATTTTTATTAACTTTGTTCATAATTAAATGACTTTATCTTGGAAACTATTAAAACTATTTGTAGGGATATTTTTTCTGTTATATTGGTAGGATAATAGTCTTTTAGAAATGTTATTTTGTGTCTCTTTAACCAGATTCCAATACCACAATAAATCTTTAAGAGTAATCGATACACACATTTAAGCCCATTGAACACTCTTTCGATTTGAATACCAGCGCCAAATTAAAGAAATGTCGGTCCAAATTTCAGAAATTTGTCATAGCTGCCCCCTTTTCGAAAATCAATTTAGTCAGTTTAAATCGGAAAGCAATGTAATTATCATGATCATTCTTGGTTTAATTAAAATTTGTGGTTCTATTCCAAATTTTACGAGGATTGGATCCATTGCGAACTATCACCAAAAGGTGAATAAATCTCACAATAATGTCACTATAATATTATTCTTTAACCAAAAATTTTTTACAAAAAATTATCAAAAAATTACAAAAAAATCAGTCATTCCTAGATGTTAAAGAGTATTATATATTCGGGATTGATCCTTAAGCTAAAATGAGTCCAAAAAGGCGTTTATTTTCATAAACAAATTACACATTGAACCAATTGATTTTCTCCTTAAATTTATTGAATTTTAGCTTGCAAAAATAAGTAAAAAACAAATTAATTTTAATTATTTTTCGATGAATAGAAATACTCTTGCAAAATAGGTATTGCATTAACGCAATAACAACGCAATATTAATTAGAATATTTAAATAAGCAAATTGACACCAAATGGTAACAATGATTTCTTTTTCCAAAACAATTTTGAATAACTTCTATGGTTAGAAAACACCCTTGCAAAAATCCAAACTTGCAATGATTTCCCAAAACGCAATAGAAATCACTTAAGAGTTTTAATTTGCATAAATTTATTCACAAATAAAATCTTCCACATCTTCTCAAAAAGATTTTAATATGACGTAATAAATTTGCAGTTTTGTAAGGGAGTTTGCTATCCTTGCAAAATTGCATTGAATTTCCCAAACTTTACATAAACAATACAAAATTCTCAGACTGTTAAAAATTTAATGATTTTAAAACCATTGCAAAATTGCCATAATTTGCGACGTATTTCAAGATTTTTCTGAAATTTAAAATCACCATATTCGGGATTAATTTATATTCATTCCTTTGCATTCAATCCATTTTTGTCATTTTTCTCCATTCACAACTTATTTATGTGATTAATTAAAACAAACAATAAATTTCACTTAAAATCTTTAAGATCATTTCGTATTTGGGTCATTTTTAATATAACAATGAACGACAAATATCAGACAGTTTGGTCATTCCAAGAAATTGCACTCGCTGTTTATGTCCAAGCAAAAGCATTGGTGCAAGTTTGCATGACCTCATTTTTGCCAAACGACAACAAACAAAAAAATGCATTTAAAAAGTCTGTCTGACTTTTTGCTTAAATTAAATAAATTTGAATTATTGCTCTTAAAATGCTGGTTGTCATTTTTATCATTATCCCTTTAATTTAAGTCATTTTTTAATAATCACTTTAATACTTCAAATTTTCTTAAAGCGATTTATTAATGTCAATAAACTAAATTAAATAATTTCTTTTAATTGTAAAAAATCTAATTAAAAAATATTTAAAATATTTACATGAAACTATAATTAAATGCTTTTTTTCGTTAAGATATTTTTTGATTGCATTTTATTATTTCATCATATTTTTTCTAAGTATTTTAGTCACGTGATTTGAAAAAAGTGTTAAATACAAAATTGTCTAGAATGTAATTAAATTGAATTGTATTAACTTAAGAACTTGCATTAATTAAATAAGTGTGATAAAATTATAAATGTCAATTAAATAAAATTGCATAATTGCAAAAGTCTCACTAGACAAATATTTAAGGTAAAATATTATTTTTTGGAAGAAACTTAAAATAATGAAAAAAAAAAACGGAAAAATCATTTAATTTTATTAAAAATAATCCCCGCAAGTATGAATGTTTTCGTAGTGATTAGTTGAAATATTTGCATAGTGTGACCGCAACTAATAATAAAGTTGATGTAATAACTTTAATTCTTATTTTTAATAAAATATATTATAATGAGAATATGCGGTTAATGTGATCATGATCTATATTTTTATTACACGCTTGCGACCGCAGATATATATTTTTAATTATATTCAACTAGATTTTTTTTTGAAAAATCGAATTTTATAGGAAATATGTAACACTTGATATCAAATAGTAATTTTTTTATTTGTAAAATTTTAAAAAAATATATATTTTTATAGGAAATTTATAAAAATTGTTCAGGAAATTTAACAAAATTTAAAAAAAAAAAATTCTTTTCAGGAAAATTGTCAGAAACTTTCATTTATAGAAAATTTTTCTTATAATTTTTTTTGTACGAAATTTTTCACAAAATTCTTTTTATGGGAAACCACAACATTTTTAAAAAATTTTCTTTTTATAGAAAATTTTTCTATATATTTCTCTTTATACATAATCTTTTTCACAAATTTTCTTTTTATATGAAATTTTTCGAAAAAAAATCTTTTTGTAAAAAAAAATTCAATAATCTCCACTATTTATAAATTTTTGTTCAAAAATTTCCTTTTATAGAAAATTTGTACAGAATATCTTTTCATAGGAAAATTTTCACAAAATTTCCTTTTATAGGAAATTTTTCACAAAATTTCCTTTTATAAGAAATTTTTCACAAAATTTCCTTTTATAGGAAATTTTTCACAAAATTTCCTTTTATAGGAAATTTTTCACAAAATATCTTTTTATAGGAAATATCTCAAAAAACTTCTTTTTATTAGAAATTTTTGAAAAAAAAATTTTATAGGAAATTTTGCCGTAAATATTATTTATAGACAATTTTTCATAACAATATTTTTTTTTGAAAATTTTCCTAAAATTGCTTGTTACAGGAAATTTTTCCTTTTTTTTTTTATTTATAGGAAATTTTTCCTTAAATTTTATTTATAGGAAATTTTTCCTTAAATTTTATTTATAGGAAATTTTTCCTTAAATTTTATTTATAGGAAATTTTTCCTTAAATTTTATTTATAGGAAATTTTTCCTTAAATTTTATTTATAGGAAATTTTTCCTTAAATTTTATTTATAGGGAATTTTTCCTAACATTTCTTTTAATAGAAATTTTTTCCTAAAATTCACCTTTTATAGAAATATATTCATAATTTCTTTTTGTAGGAAATTTTTCCTAAAATTCCCTTTTATGGGAAATTTTTCCTAAACTTCGCTTTTTTATAAATTTTTTCTAAAAATTCGCTTTTTTATATTTTTTCTTAAAATTCGTTTTTTAAGGAAACTTTTCTTAAAATTTGTTTTTTTTAGGAAATTTTTCCTAAACTTCGCTTGTTAAGGAATTTTTTCTTAAAATTCGCTTTTAGGAAACTTTTCTTAAAATTCGAAATTTTAATAAATTCGCTTTTGAGGGAAATTTTTCCTTAATTTTCTTGTTATGGGATTTTTTTTCAAAAATGTTTTCTTTAAAAAATGTTTCAATATGTTTCCTCTTATTGATTTTATTTTTATATGAAATTTTCGTTAAGTGTTTTATTTATACCTTTTTCTTTTTCGCATAAAATTCTCATTTCACCCTTTAATCAATTCATTTCGTAACTCAGTCATCACAATGAGTCAAACATTTAAAAGCTTTTTTTCCTATAGACCACACACAAATTTCAACTCCTAAATAGTTTTTATAGCAAAATTGCAATTTGTTAGATAAATAAAAAAATATACAAAATGACTTTTTATTTTTTGCTATAAAAATACGTACACAAACACACCGAACGGAAACACATTTAAAGCCACATCAATGTCAATCAAAAGTAAACAAACAAAAACAAATTAAACAACAAATATGATCATCATCATGTAATTTAACCGCAATAAAGCTACTTCACTCATTAATCGCTCACAAAAAAATTTCACTAATTGAAAATTGATCTTTTTCGAAGAAGAAAAAAAAAGCTAAAACTATTTCCACCGATTCCATTTTAGTTGGAAGCTAAAACAAAATGCATTAACGCGTGTCGCATTCACATGACTCTTTTTAATCTCAAATTGAATTTCATGTTCTAAGCGCGTCACGGCTCATTAATGATTTTTTTTTGTTTTGGTTTTCCTCTTTTTACAAAGTGTTTGTCTCTGACAAATGGAAAAAAAGTGCATTTTGATTTAGAAATAAAAAACACTATTATTCGATTAAATTCTTTATTTCAATTGTAATGTTGTTGGCGCCTTTAAAAAATATTTCAAATAATCGCAACAACAAAAAAAGAGAAAACACTCATATAACTTTTTGTTTCGAAAAAAGACCCCACAAAAAATGCGTTAATTTAACAAAACAATTTCATTCGCATCCAAAGTACGGTTATCGACACTTTTTATTATTCTTCGTAAGACCGGATCTTTCAAAGAGTTTAATTTAAATGTTTAAAAAGAGTTTTATTTGTTATCGCTTTTTAAAAAAATTAAAAATAAAAAAGATAAAAATAAAAAAGAGCAAATTTGAAAAAAAGAGTTTAAAAATGAATAATTCGCTCAAATGATCTTAAAGCCGTGTGTACTTTTGTAGTATGAATTTTGTGTGTTATTGTTATTGCATTTTGTTTTCTTTTCACCATTTTGCATTTTCAGAACGAGTTAAACAATAATCCTCTTTTTTACTCTTAACTGAAAGAAGAGTAAAATAAGTTATTTTTTAAATCTTCGCAAAAAAGAGTAAAAATTAAGATCATTTGAATATTAAGATTTTGATCCAAGTTTCTTCATACTCTGTTCGCTACAAAATTGTGGGGTTCAAAACACACAATTCGAATTAGAGGAAGAAAAAATTATCGAAAATTGTTTTTTTTTTTTGTGCGAAAAAAATCAAATGAAATTTATTGTGTTTAAATTTAGCACAAGTTCATTGAACTAAAGATAAAATGAAATAAATTGAAATTGTAGTAAATTTAATAGAGAAATATTTTTTGTATCTTCTAGAAGAGAAACAAGTAATAAAAATACGTGTTCACACCGTTTTCGAATACTTCGGAACATTTCAGATTTTTTTGTTGAGGAAAATAAATTAAGATACAAAAACAAAATTTTTTATTGCAAAAGATTATTTTACATTCAAAAGGAAATAATTTTAAGAAAAAAGTAATTTTCATGGAACATAAATTTTAATCATCTTTTGCTATAAAATAAGTATGTTTTTAAATATTTGCCATAAAAAGAAAAATTTTCCAAACATATGACTTTTGCTATAAAAAATTTCCTATAAAAATGTTTTCCATAACAAAATTCTTTTTGAATTTCCTATAATATATTTCAACAAAACCTTGACCCTCCTAAAAGTTTGTCAAATATTCGAAGGTCTACCATCTACTAAAGTACTTGTCCGTTGATAGAAAACCTGGTTCAGGTAGCAGAAATGGTCCAAATGGTATTTCTAAAGCCAAAATAATATAAACCGACACATTCGGTAGGCAAGTAGCTCGATTAGCTTAGAGTTCGGACTATTTGGTACAAAAAGTTAAAGTTAATGCAGGTTTAAAAGGATACAAAGCACAAAGAAAATCTCCTGAGAAGAATAATGCTAAAAATTTAGCAGTCAAAAACAGGGCACCGAAATTGAACTAAAGCTTTATTTTAAATACTCCTGCTGCATAATAGATGACGAAACGTATCTTTTGGCAGATTTTTAGCAACTTTCTGGTCACAAATTTATGTTGCTGATGCTTGAGGAAATTTTGAATAAAAGATTTAGACCCAAAAGCATTAAAAATTTTTTAGAATGGAAAGCAATCTATAAGGCTCTATAAATACCGAAATTTACATCAAGGATGTTAACAAAAAATATTGATTTCAAGCATAAAATTTCAAATCTCCAAAACTGCTCTGAGCTGAGGTGTAAAAAGTGTGGTAGATCTTCAACGGAGATGGACTATCGCTTTGATTAAAGTAACAGAAACGTTTACGGAATCGTTTCCGACAAATTTTCAAAATTTTTAATACTATAAAATTTTTTCGATCTCACTCCTTAATCCATTTTTTTAAAGAATCTTTAGTTTATATTAAGACGCAAATAAGAACCCACTTTATTTTTTTCAACTCCATTTAAAAATATTAAATTTCTTTTATAGCAAAACTTAAACAAATTGACATGTCAAAAAAAATTGAAGTGTCATATTTTTATGACAGTTTAGAAAATTTGATTATTTTGTAAATATTTGCTAAAACAACAACAAATAAATATGGAAATAAATTTTAAAATTCAATTATTGATTTTTTTCATGAATGAATTGTTTATTTGTTTTAAACAATTAAAAAAAAAAACTAGAAATTCCAATCCATAGAGAGAGCGAGAGAGAGAGGGACTTTGATGAAATAATTGATTTTAAGTGCCTACAAAAACAAATAAAGAAAATTGTATTCGATTACAAATAGAAAAATTAAAAAAAAAAAATAAAAATAATAAACTTAAACAATTGAGACAAACAAATAATGAAAAAGAAATGAGGCAGATCACAGATTACAGCAAATAAGAAACTGCTGACAAAATGCTGAATTGTCTTAAGCTTAACTTGAATGTGTCATACCATTTTCATGCGCGAGATTTTCTCATTAATTCGATTAATTTTACAAAAAAAATCATTTAACATTATTTTTTTTTTTCAATTTAACATTTGTCTTTGGTCTAATTTGTCTTTATTTGTGTTCATGTCTTATCGCCATTATTCTTCTTTCATTTTATTTTCCATTTACAGCGAATCATAAAAATTCATTACAAACACCATCTCATACATCAACAAATTCCTCACATATGGACGAACATTCAACAACACCCTCACCACAATCATCACCCTTTGTAGCTAATGAAATGGACAATGCAGCAGTGCCGACAGCATCACCATCACCAGTAAAATTGTCTTTATATCCCGGAGAATCTGATTTATTAGCTCCGGCATATGAGACCACTGTTAAACCGTTAAATAAGCAGCCGGGTTTTATTCAAAAATTACGTGATTTCAATTGGCAAAATGATAAAAATAAATTCAAGCAAAAATTTTATTTTGAATTTTATTCTAAGGAAAAATTTATGGGTATGTGTGTGTCTGACTTTCATTTCCCTCTAATTTTTATTTCTTTATTATTCTTTTTTTGTATAATTGGCATGAAATTACAGATTTTGTTTTTAGTTTATTAAATTTTTAATTATTAATTTAATTTTTTTTTAATTTAAATTTTGATTGAACGAATAAATTTCCACCCACAGAAAACATGTGGAAAATTATTCTGACAATTTTATGGTTGATTGCATATTTTCAGAAATTTGTATGCGATTTGAAAATTTATATCAGAATTTTCTAACACCTAATAATTTTCATAATTTTTAATCTAAACATTTTAATTACAACAAAAATGCTGAAATCACAAAAATGCATTTCCAAAGTTATAAATTTTTTGGAAAATTTCCTATCAATTTTTTATGAAAAATTTCAATAAAAAAATGGAAAATGAACTTCTTTGAGAAATTTTTCTATGAAAAAGAAAAATTTCTCTGAAAAAGAAAAAAATTTCTATGGAAAAGAAAATTTTTTGGCAAAAATTTCTATGAAAAAAAATTTTTTTTGGAAAAATTTTCTATGATAAAGAAATTTTTTGGAAAAAATTTCTATGAAAAAGAAAATTTTTTGGAAAAAATTTCTATGAAAAAGAAAATTTTTTGGAAAAAATTTCTATGAAAAAGAAAATTTTTTGGAAAAAAATTTCTATGAAAAAGAAAATTTTTTGGAAAAAAATTTCTATGAAAAAGATAATTTTTTGGAAAAAAATTTCTATGAAAAAGAAAATTTTTTCTAAAAAATTTTATGAAAAAGAAAATTTTTTTGGAAAAAATTTTAATGAAAAAGAAAATTTTTTTGAAAAAATTTAATGAAAAAGAAAATTTTTTTGAAAAAAATTTAATGAAAAAGAAAAATTTTTTTTAAAAATTTCCTTAAAAGGAAAATTTTTCTATAAAAAGAAGTTTTGTTGTCAAATTTCCTATAAAAAAATTTTTTTGCAAAATTTTTATAAAAAGAAATTTTTTTGCAAAACTTCCTATAAAAAGAAATTTTTTGAAAAATTTGCTATAAAAGGCAAATTTTTGAAAAACCTTCCATAAAAATAAATTTTTGGAAATTTTCCTATAAAAAGATATTTTTGGAAAATTTTCCCATAAACAGAAGTTTTTAAGAAAAATTTCCTATCAAATAAACATTTTGGAAAAAATTTATATAGAAAGAATTTTTTTTTTAAATTTTCTATAAAAAGAAATTTTCGTAAAACTTTCCTATAAAAAGAAGTTTTTGTAAAAAATTTCTATAAAAAGAAATTTTCGAAAAATTTCCTATAAAAAGAAGTTCTTGTAAAAATTTTCTTATAAAAAGAAATTTTTATAAAAATTTCCATATAAAAATAAATTTCCTATAAAAATTAGTTTCCCATAAAACTGGTTTCCTATAAAATTTTTTAATTCCTCTAAAGAAATCTTTAGAAGAAATCTTTAAAAAATTATTTTTTTAATTTAATTTCCAAAAGAAAATTAGTGAAAAAATTTCCTTTCAAAAAAAATTTATTTCTTCAAAAATTTTCTATAAAAAGACAATATTCAAGAGTAAACTTTTGTAAACATTTTCAATAAAAAAATCCAAAATTATTTATATATAAAAATAAAATTAAAATTTTTTTATGAATCTCAAACAAATTTCTTTTCCTACAAACATTTAAATGCTTTATTTCCAAACTGACCCTAAAAAGTCATTATGCAGTTTCTGTTTGAAAAAGGCCGCTTTCAGTTTTTTATCTTCCACTTAAAGAGTTTTAAACTTTAAATAAATATAAAAAACTAAAGTTTATTTTCTATTTAAAAATAATTTTTAAACTAAACATTTATTTTAGTTTCTGGAAAAAAATCAACAATTTTCTGATTTTTTTTTGTCTTTTTTCCACCTGTTGATTTTTTTAAAAATGTTTATTTAAATAAAAAAAATTAAATTTTATTTTCTATTCAAATTATATGTTTTTTTTTTTCAATTTTCCTATTTTCAACAAAATTTTGAATTTATGTTTATATTTAAAATAGGAAATTTTGGCATTTTTTGAAATTAACAAATAATTAAAAAAATTCTCAATTAATTAAATTTGTAAATTTAAATATAAATTTAAGATATGAACTAATCAATATTATTGGCAGAACTAAATTTATTTAACACAATTAATTTACAAAATATTTAAAAAATTAAGAATTTAATTTCATTAATATGGCATGAAATTATTAATACACACACACACTCACAAATACTAACTCAATATTACAAAAAAGCACCCACTTATATTTTAATAAATTAAAATTTTGAAAAAATTATTGAAAATATTTCCATTTCAATTCAAATTCAACGTGTATGAGTTCGTCATAAATAGATTGATAAATATTGAAATCGTTCGATATCACAATGCACTTTCTGCACTCAAATTTCAAGAAAGAAATTTCTAAAAAAAAATTTACTTGAAACAATGTTGATTTAACAATTTTTTGTCAGGGAGGCAAAATCGTTACTCCAGAGATTTTTCTTTTTCAATGTGAAAAATATTTATCGCAAGCGATCATATTGACTGGTATAAACGTATAAAAGATATTTATTAGATTTCCGAAAGTTCAAATTTCCCAAAATTCTTCAGACCTTTACCTATTGCCGACCGATTTCATCGTTATAGTGTTTAAAAAATCACGAAAGGTATTCTGATTGGAATTTTTGTAAAATACCTGTAATATTGGAGTTTTTCTAATGGTTATAATTTATTTTAGTTTGTGCCCAACTTATGAATTTGCTCTCAAAATCTGAATCGATTTAGCTATGTCCTTCTGCCTGTTTTGTCACAGTCACATTTATATAAATTTGGCCAGCAAAATCGGTTCAATTTTTAAAAAAGATAAGTTAAAGATCGATATCTGAAGTTATAAATCGACCAATTTGTCTTCTTTTTTGATATGGAAAACCGTTTAACTTTTTTGAACCAATTTGAGTTTGTTAAACACGTCATGCTAATGCTCACTTCCCTCCCTTTTTTCTTATGCCACATATTCGCCGGGTGTCCTCTCTTTGTGTCTCGTTGACAATTCTAGTGATATCCAATGGCATTAACTTCGTACAATGAACTTATCTTTTTCATGTTTCAACGCCTTCATTTCACCTCATCACTTTCGTTAAAGTCTACTTCCTTCTCATTCTGCTTTTGCCACGTATTCGCTGGATGTCCCCGCGATGCGTTTCGTTTCACTCTGGCAATTCAAGTAACATTCAACATTTTCGTCTCATTATTTCAAACTTGAAGTTTGTTGGTTTGTTTTTTTCCCAAGACACACGTTGGATCTTGCGATAGTGATTTCCAAAAGGTCTGTTTGTTCCATATTATTTTTAATATCCTTAGCCGATTCTCCTTTCGTAAATAGGCTTCGAAATTTGCAGAACTGGTTGACATTTTCTATTTATCTTGCACGGACCTTCAATAAATTTTGAGAGGTTTGGTTTTTATATTCGAAACTCTTCTATTTAACTCTGTCGATTTCGGTGACAACGTAACTATTTATAAGTTAGAGACAGGATCAGGGTATCTACCAGCCACTGAATGATATATCTACGTTGTCGAACCATTAGACGGCCTTGCATTTCTAAAACTTTGTTATTGTTTTGGACTCATACAAGCTTTTTAATATCAAATAGAAATGGTAAAAGAACCAATTTCAGATCACTCCGTGTCTGAACCTACCGAAGGACTTCTTGTAGTCTATGAAACAAAGACATATCCGGGAATGCTTTACAATAACTCGTTCAATTTTTATAAGTTCTCAAAATTCCGCCTAATTTAAATATTGATTTCGAAGAAAATTTAGGAAGGACCCCACTTTATATTTGTAATGTAATGACATGTGAAAATATTGGGATGAATTAAGTGATGCCAGATCAATATTTTATCCAGCAAGCAGCTTTTCGGTATAAACCGAACTGAATGAGTTTGTCGAGGATTTTCCTGCATTCCAATGCACTCACAATCACTCTATGGCTAAGCCCATCGATGAACTTATTGGACTCCCTTCATTATTAGAATATAAATTTGTGCAAATATTGAGATTTTGTTTCGGCATTAAATTTACACTTTATGACCCTAAATTTGCACCATATCAAATATAGTTCGGGAAACATATTAAGATAACAAGAAACCCTCATTTTAGTTAAAAAAAAGTTCTCTTCCATTTTCATTCTTTATGAAATTTTCAATAAAATTTCTCTAAAAATAAATGAAATTTTTCCCTCCATTTGACTTCACTGGATCAATCTAAAAGAAAGAAATCTCAACCGGAATCTTGCCAAAATAAAAATGTTACTGAAATTATTTTTGTATCCTTTTCTCATAATAATTTCTTTGGAAATTATTTTTGATATAGAAAATATCTAAAATATTAATTTTGAATTTTTCCCACAATTTTTCAAATCTTCTCATGAAATTTTAAAACTTTTGAAATCCAAAAATGTTAATTAACAAAAATTTCTTAAAATAAATCTCAGATTCTTAGAAACTATTAACTGAAATTTTTATAGAAAATTCAGAAAAAAATTTGTGTGATTTTTTTTTCACTCACACAAATTGAAATTAATGCAGGAGTAATTAACCCATTTTTTCTAATTTCAGTGATCTTTCCTCAACAGATCACTAAAGTTCATTACCATCTTATTCATTTGAGTTTATTACAAAAATAGAATTTTTAATTTCAATTACAAGCATAAGAAAAAGAAGAAGAAGAAGAAGAAACACATACTACAAGTACTCAATGGATTTTGAAGAATAAACTTTAAATATACAGACAGAGTTTTGTAAATCTGTATCTAAATATGCCAAGCACGTGGGCACCCTACTTATTTATGTATGCCCCGCGATCGCATTTAATATTACTCACACTCAATTTATTCAACACTAAGTACACATAGATATTCATATCTATGTGTGTACTTGTATCTCGCAAAACATAAAACTAAAAAAAACAAAATCCAGAAAAAGAAAAGAAAACAAAATGAAATAAAAATAGAAAATAAAAAAATATATAGATTCAAGTAACAGTACTGCTTGTTCGGAATCTGCCAGTAGTTGTGATCATAAAAAATCAACTGAAATAAGTAAGAATGCTATATTCGGCTATGGCGAATCTTCTATACCCTCCATCGACAAATGAGTTATTTTTCGCTGCAACTTCCTCAGGTATCGGTCTATATCTTTTAATATACTGAACCGATTTTGCTGTTTTTAAATAGCCATCTTCTCAGGACTACAACTAATATTCAGATTAAATTTTATTGAGCTCTGTCGATTACTGTGGATGTGAGCGTATCAAAAACAGACAGACAGACGGATGGACAGATGGACATAGCTAAATCAATTTAGATTTTGATTTGATGCAAGAATATATATACATCCATCTTAGCGTTACACACGGAATGACAAAGTCAATATACCCCCTTCACCACTTGTAGTGCTGGAGGGTTTAAAAACGATTAAAAACAACAGAAAATCAAAACTAAAAATTGAAATCAAGTGAAGTGAAAAGAGTGACTAATGCTTCAGAAAAAGAGTTTAATGATCGTTTTTTGAAAAAAATATAAACAATAAAATTTCGAAAAAAAAGAAACTCTGGTGGGTTTTCATTTGGAACTGGAAAAATTTTTTCACGATCGCACAGTGTTTCAAACGGAAAATAAAATGGAAGTAAATGTGTAATTTCCAAACGGCTAATCCGATTTCAATGAAATTTAACATATTGATAGCAGAAATTTTGCTTTATGGACCAAATACGGGTTGGTTCACAGGGTCACAAAATTGGTCAGCTCGGATAATAAAAATATTAAAAACGATCTACATTGATTAAATCTGTAAAGATTTCATATGAGTTGATTCTGCTAGTCGTATGTCTAGGTTATTCTTATAGTTTAAGAGATATTTAAATCTCTATTTTGAAATATCTCTTAATGAAGTTTTTGTGCATATTCTTTCAAATGTTTTTCATTTTATCAAGAACTTATGACAAAATTTCTAAATTGAATTCTAAAAAACTGTCGATTTTTTGCTGCGTTTTCGCCAAAAATTATTTACACTCTTTTTGAGTTATGAGAAAATTTTCTTAAGTAACTTTTACCACATTTACACTTTTCTAAAAGAAAAACCTCCAAAAACTTAAATTTTGAAAAACCCAGAGTTTCTCATATTCAAGCCATTTTTTTAAAAACACTCTTATTTATGGCTAAATTTCTCGCAATTCTTGCTTGATAAGTTTTAAAATGTTTAGTAAGAGAAATTTAGAAAGATACAGAAAAAAATTAAAAATCCCATTTTTGGGAGTTTTTTAATTTTTTTTCGGAATTACGGAATTTCTTTTAAGAACAAGAAAATAATGTTTATACTTTTCAGTAGAGTATCCAAAAATTTATATGTGAAATTTCATTAAGGTTGACCAACAAATATTTCATTTGATGATCAAAATTCATTTAATTTGTAAAGAAACCAATTTAACACTCACAAGACTTTTTCTCCAAAAAATGTTCAACGAATTTTATTATTTTCTATAATATTATACATTTTTGGAGAAAAGACATAATTTCCAATATTTTGCTATATATTTTATCCACCTTTACTTTTCCATGCATTTAAAATAATGATCGCAACATTACAGCTGATGAGAGAAGTTATGCAAATAAACTTTAAAAATCAATATTGATTTAAAATTGAAACAATTTTATTGTTTCCATATTTATGAAATTATTTTGAAATAAAAAGTGTTAAATATTTAATTAAATTCAAAACGAATTTATAATAAATAATTTGAAAGTATTTTTTTTATATAAAATGATTTTAATTTTTTCGAAGAATTTTCTTGAATACAAATTTATAATAAATTTTTGTGCTTTTTGCAAAATGATCTAATTTCTTTAAGACGATTAATTAAAGTTTCAAAAGAAATTTCATCAATTATTGGTTGACATGCAATATTTTGTTGATATAAATAACTGTAGATTATTTAAGAAATAACTTACCGGTCAATGATCTTGAAGTCACTTCAATTGTTGTGATCTGAAATTCAAGAAAGAGAGAAATAAAATAATATTTAAGTTTCAGATCTAAAGATATATTTTTCAAATTATTATGAAAGTTCAAAGGTTATTGCGTAGAAGTTTGAAGGTTTTAAGTCCGAAATTATATATTTTAAATTATATTCAATACTCTTTTGATTAATGGATGAATTTCTAAGACATTGAAGTGAATAAAAAGTGAGTAAAGAATTTTCATATGCATGAACGGAGGCCATTTTAATTCGATCGATGGGCTTTCACTCAAATCTTTCCAACTTAAAAATTTTTATATTCAAAAATTTATAACGTAATATTTTTTGTATATTTTTCATTATTTTAATTTAAATAAATTGAAATAATGAATTGATTGTCTGACCACTTTACGAAACAAATAATGCTGAAGAACGGAAATTTCGTTCAATTCCCAATACAAAATCTGACTTAAAGGATCCAGATTTTTATGTGTTTTAGCTGTTGACTATATACAATGGAAAATGTACAGAATCGGTCTGAATGTACCTTTACCTCTAAAGTCTGAATCGATTATCTATGACCGTCTATCCGCCTATAATAGTGGTGCCAATCAAATTTGTGTGTCCTGAGTATTTTCTTATAAAAAATCGACAATTTTGATATAACTGTTATTGAGACAACTTAATTAAACTGAATTTTTAAATCAAAAGTAATGCGACTTTTCAATATGACTTTATTTAAAAAATATCAGGAAAATATTCTTTCAAATTTTCAATTAAAAAAAAAAAAATCAATTATGAAATTAAATTTGAAAAAAAATAATTATTTTCAAAATTTATTATTTATTTAAAATTAAATATTTCCAAAATTAGTTTTATTATTTTTTTAATTATTTTTTTTTATTTAAAATATTTTTAAAAATTATTATTATTTTTTTATTTTTTTTATTTAAAAAAAAAATTTAATTTTACAAAAATTTAGTAATTTAAAATTTTTAAGGTAAAAAAAAGTTTTTGTTAAAAATTTATTGTTTGACATTTTTTAAATTAATTTAAAAATTAATTTAAAAATAATTCGTATTAAAAAAATCTAAGTTTTTTCATTACACATTTTCAGTCAATAAAATTTTATCAAAAAAAAAATTAAAATTTCCATCAAAATTTATAAGGTTTAAATATTTTCCGTAAAATTTCGAAATTTCTTTAAAATTTTCATCAAAAAGAAAAAACAAGTAAAAATTTTACAGTCGGTCAAATCCAACTATGTTATTACCTACACCGCATTGTTGGGTATAAATGACAACTTCGAAATATATATGAACGACACTCGTAAAATTTGCATTTCTTATTTATGGTTAAGTGTGCAGTATATTATTATAATACTAACACTAATGTAATATTTATGCGATTATGCGAAAGGAACCTTTTTCTGGCGGTTTATATGGGAGCTAAAAAATTATTGACCAACTGTACTATGGTTTCACACGTCACAATACCTACAAACAAATACCTACACATTGCCACGATAATTGGATCTCCGTTCCGGAACGACCCGAATTACTTTCGGACAAAGATTATCAACCCAGTGAAAGGTGTCACAATAGAAAGTTCTTTCAACAAGTAGGAAAAACCAGAAATAGCCGAACTGTTACAACTATAACAATACCTACATATAAGAAATTTAAGCCTATCAAATTGATATTCGAAAGGGGATATTATGGAACCTATGAGAAATACGAACGATATACTTAACAATGATGGTGGAGCACTATTTTTTCTGCCCTTTACAGACATCAGCACAAACACATAATACCCCAACCACCTACAATGTTGAAGGGTATAATGAATGTTTTTATCAAAATATCACATTTAATGAAAAATTTTCTCTTTATGAATTTATCGCATTTTATACAAAATTTCAAACTTTAAACAAAATTTAAAATTTTTAATGAAAGTTTAAAATTTCTTAAAAAATTATATTTTTTTCTCTAAATTTAAAATCCTTCATATTCTAATAAATTTAAAAAAAATCAAAATTTAACAGTTGTTGTTTTGGAATTTATGGTGTCAAATTATTATGAATTATGAAATAATTCTAAAAAAGTTGAACATAAAAAATAATTTCATCAATTAAATAACTCAGTTTTAATTTGAAATTTTGCATTTTAAATTTCAATTCCATTAATGTCATTTTTCATTAAAAATTATCAATTCTAAAAATATTTCCTTTTCAATTTCAAACAAATAAATTTTATTTAAATTTCAATAAAACGAAATTTTTTGAAAATGTCATTTGCAATCAAAATATAGAAAACTCGATTGAACTTTAGAAAAGAATCCTAAATTCCTAGAAATTATTAGAAACAATTTTTCAATTAAAACAAAAATACTCGAGGAGAAGTCTAAATAAGTAATAAATGAATTAAATGAAAAGTGATGCCTCACAAGTTGTAAAAACGCAAGAGTTATTAAGGAAAAAATATTATAGCATTTTTAAGAGTTAAAAAAAATATGATTGAAATTAACACTTTAGCAAATTGTTTTTAATTAAAAATGATGGGCCCATCAAATATGAACTTACACACTATTGCAAACAACATATTTTCAAATAAAGTGCGTAGTTGTGAAAGAAGTGCAAATGGTGTTGCAAAAGATAAGAAAAGAGTAATAGAAATAGAAACAGATTTCCTTGTTTTTATAGTTGAATAATAAAATTTATAAAATTGCAATTAAAATATCGATGCGTAATTGCAATACTATGACTTACATGTCATAATTTCTCTTAAATTTAAAAAAATGTAAACTTTATTTTCGAAAAAAAGAGAATTTTATTCAAGCAAAAATATATAAATTCGATCGCAAGTGCAATTTTATGCAATGTTTTACATTTTTGCTATAAATATTTAATTATTTAATTAAAAAAACTTGATGATGTATAGTAAATCCATTGCAAAGTGCATATTTTTACAATATTTTATATTTTTATCTTCTAAGTCAGTTGTAAAAACAATTTTATGCCTCTTTTTTAGGCAGAAAATATTTTAATTAAATATTCAATGAATTGCAAATAATTGGAGTCAACCTCCACTATATATTAAAATTCCA
The DNA here is from genome assembly GCA_004302925.2 of Cochliomyia hominivorax. Taxonomy (NCBI): domain Eukaryota; kingdom Metazoa; phylum Arthropoda; class Insecta; order Diptera; family Calliphoridae; genus Cochliomyia; species Cochliomyia hominivorax. The sequence goes on from PYHX02000467.1 coordinate 108,733,377, forward strand.
TTGCAAGTGCAATTTTATTCAATAGTGCGAAATATTTCCCCGACATTGTAACGTTAAATCGTTAGTGCAATTAATTATACAAAAATTTGAAACTAACATTTTCAGGAATTTAAGTCTAAGTGCAATATAATGCAATAGTTTGCGTTTTTGCAATAAGTATTGCAATTTCAACAATTTTCAATAGCATGGACCTAATATAAGGCCATAACATATAAAAATAATTCCAATTATTTGAATTTCACATTTCATATTTAACGATGATTTTGCACTGCAAGTGCAATTTTGCACATTGGCAACAATATTTTTTTGTACTTATAGCTTTAAGAACTAAATTATTAACAAAATGCAATTAATTTAAAACAAACGTTTATCCTTAACTAAATTTCACTGCATGTGCATTGTTATGCAAAGCCTTGCAATTTTGCAATAATACACTTATAACATCAAGAAATATATTTGAATTTTATTTAAATTATTAAAATAATAATTTATCAGAAAATTATTTCAAAGTGCAATTTCACACCGAATTTAATTCCCTTTACTTTTGCAAGATTTTGCATTTTCTTAATTGCAAAAATAATATTTTAACTTTAATTTAAATTATCAAAAAATAAATAAATAAAATTTTTAATAATCATTCACTTAAGACTCTTATTGCAAGTACATTTTTGCATCTTATTTTATACAAACTTAACTTTCATGTTTTCAAGATCTTGCGATTTTGTTTTAATGCATTTACGAACACAATATTTTAAATATAAAATTTAAATATTGAAAAATATTAAAAATTTGTAATAACCATTCTCTTCAGACGATTATTGTAAGTGCAATTTCGCACCGATTTTTATATTTTTTTATTGAGAGAACGATATTAATGAATTATGCTCTATTTTGTATATATCTACAAATAATGAAATAATAATGATTACGAATCTTTTAAAATTTTTTTGCAAGTGTAATTTTGCAACGAATTCCATGGTACAGCATTTTTTAAATTGTAAATTTAAACTCTAATTAATTATTATTTCTTTTAACAAAATTATTCAAATAATTCAAATTGTATTAATAAATCCAAAATTTTATTAAAAAAATTGCAAGTGCATATTTATGCAACACCTTGCAAATTTATATAAATCTACCGAAAAAATACTTTAACTTAAATCAAAATTCCCAAAAATATAATAAATAACAAATAACAATTTCTTAAATATTTTCTTCAAGGTGCAATTTCGCAAGTTGCAATTTTGCAATACTGAATGGAAATAATATTCAACCTAAATCTAAATCCCAAAAAATAATCTTATAATAATTGAGATTCTCTAAAAATTTTGTGGCAAGTGCAATTTTGCACTTTATTTATATTTAAATTTTTTGCGTTTTAATCAAATTTCTAATTCTGTTTTCTTTTTTGTATTTTTATTACAGGAGGGCAACTGAAAACGAAAAATGGCCAAAAATATGTATTCAATGGCAGACCGTCAGGTATATTTGTATCAAAAACTTGTGCCACATTTACAGCGATTATAGCAGTTTTGGCCATAATATTTTCCATATTGATAACATATTTCGTGACAGTCAACACTTTACCACAAAGGTGAGTTTTCTTTTTCACCAAATTCTTTTAATAAATTATGACTCAAAGAAACAACAACAAAATTGGAAAAAATGTGATTCGATGATAAAAGTGAAAGGGGCAATTTTGAATTGACCTCTTTTTCTCTACACATGAATGATTTAAGAAAAGAAAAACCTTGAACTAAAATCGAAATTAAAAAAGAAATGGAAATCAATTTTTAATTCGATTTTTTTTTAATTTATTTTTTCCAAATCATTTTTGACTTAAGGAGTGTTAAAATCACAGACCTCATTAAGTCACTAAAATTTATTTGTATTTATGCCAGTTTAATATTTAAGGAGTGTTTTACTCATATTACAAAACATATAAAAATATCCTTTACTCTCTCTCTCTCTCTGTTTTCAGTTGCACAAATGGCCATAATGTACAAAATTCTATACAATCACAATCACAAAATGTGAGTCCCATAGCGACCGCTAGTATGTTGGGAATGCCTTTGCCAAAATCAAATATGATAATAAACCTGCTCCCGTTGGGGATATACCACCAGATAATGATATATTCGGTGAGGATCAAGGCAAATTTACCGATCGTAAGCTACAGTTATATGAGGGTTGGTTACCGTTACATTACAAGTAAGTGAATACAAATGAAATGATTTCATAACTGTAAATTTAATACGAAAATATTTTCTTGTTTGTATTTGTGGTTAAATTGAGAAGAAAACAAGTTAGAATGCTATATTCGGCTACGACGAATCTTCAATGCCCTTCACAGCAAATGCGATTAAAGTAAATACTTTATGTTCCGCACCTACACACTCATAGACATATAAAATATATAACAGTTTTTCTTAAATAAAACACGGAACACTTAATGAGTCATAAAATTCGTTATATTTTAAGCTATAACTTTTTTCTACTGAACCGATTTTGATAATTATGAATAATAATGAAGTTCACATAACTTTATATTAGCAAAAATTTATTCCCAATTTATCGACTTATAATAAACAATTCTACGGAAAGTTTGTTCGCTTAACTTAGAGGTTGCATCAGATATCTGTCTATATCTTTAATATAATGAAATCGATTTTACTGGTTTTAATATAGAAAATTTCTCAGGACTATTGTGAAACTCTAAGGCCAAATTTCATTTGACTCTGCAAATCTTGGATATGGATGTTTGACATAGCGTGCAATAACTGACAGACGGGACATAGTTAAATGAATCAGATATAGTTTTTATTCAAAAATATATATTACATAATGGAGCCTAATAATTCCTTTTAGTGCTTACAAACGGAAACAAAGTTTAATTTAACCCTCGATTACCAAGTTGCGATGACGGAGGGCTATAAGAACCTGTAAATAACTTTATTGCGTTGTTGTTGTGTGGTTTTTGTTGTATTTTGTCAATTTTAACCTCCATTTTTTTCTAATGTATTTATATTTGATATGAAAAAAATATATGTTTCCTGTCATATTACAGCTGTCAATCAATTTCATTTCTGCTTTTTTCTTACTTTTCTATTATCTAATGTAAAATAGTATGTAAAATGTCTTGTCATAATGGTGTTGGTTTTAAGTAAATTATTTAGTGCGTCAAGGAAAATGTTGCCAAGTCAAGGATTTAGGTTAATTTTAGTGTAAAGAAAAATACCTTGACATACTTATAATCCTCCTTCAAGTGCTTTCATTGGGATACGAAAGCAATTTTCCAAATTATCTAAAACTTGGATTACAACAAGGCAGATTGGTAGTAGTGAGTGACTGCTCCAATTCCATATGCTTGTGTCCATTAAAGCACACCAAAGTGGTAATATATCTGCAATTAGCCTACATTGAGAACAAGTCCATTATCAAAAGTATTCTGAACAATAGAACAAAGGAGACATTTTGACTTGATTTTTTACAGGAGCTTAAATCTGAGTCACTTTGACTTGCAATTTGAGCTCCAAACCGTTTGTTTTTAGAAGGGGTCTTATATGGGAGATATAGGAAAAAGTGAAACAATATTGGTCAAATTAATAACAAATATTTAAGACAGTTAGAAAAATGGAATTAATCTATATTAGGTCGTTTTATAAGGGAAGTACCATAAAACGAGGTTATCACAGAAATCGGTCAATAACTTATTTGCTAATGGACCGATATAGTTGGTTCATTGAATTCGTATAATTATTGTAGGCATTAGAATGTTCTCAACAGACTGATAGAAGGGCATATCTAATTCGTCTGAAATTTCGATTTGATATAAGAATATGTATACCTTGTGTGGACTTAGATAATTCCTTATTATTGGAGGAAATTCCTGTATATTTTGAACTTAAAATTGTAAGAAGTTTTAACTTTCTGAGGCTGCGAAACACTTCACTTAGTAATTTAATTCCTTGAATTTCAATAATTTCAAAACTTTAAGACTTTGCCTATTGACAGCACTTGAAATAATCAGCAGAGTTGAGTTCAGTGTGTCAAATTAAAATTCGCACCGAAAATGGTCGCATGGCATTTCATTGTTGGTCACGATAACAAGTCAAGATTGATAAAGTTTTCAAAAATGGTTTTCGTGATCAACTTTGCAAGATCGTCAGATATCAAGCATAAAGATCGACAGAGATCTCGCTTTTGCCAACAGTTAACTCAAAATATATACCTCTCTATTTTATAGTACTGTGGCAAAGAAATGTCAAATGAATAAAAAACTTAACGCTAAGGCCACCTCACAATTAAATGGACCATTGATTATGACCATGGATTATTAAAAATTTTATTTTCTGTTCTTGTAAACCTTATTTGAAATCTGACTTCAAGATCTTGCAAACCTTTGTCACAAGCTCGACCGAAATCTAGTCCCATGACCGTTCGCGCTCTAATGTCAAGATCTAACTTCTGCTAACTGCTAACTGAAATCACAAATCGTTGATTCACACAATTACAAAACTCTGACCGTAAAATTTTATTCATAACAAATTCATTGCAAGTGCAAATTTTTAAACGCCGATATCTTATAGACATGAAATAAATATATCATCACTTCAAACGCCAACACTTATTGTAAAACAAAGATAAAATTAAATATTATTTACACTTTGGCTCTTAAACCCACCTTAAATGCTGTTAATTGTAAAAACAAATTAACTTAATAAGAAAGAAACAATAAAATTTTAATTAAAACGCAGACAAAACATCAGTTTTCTATTGTAAAAATTGTATTGTAAATAAAGAGTAATTTACATTGTAATTTTGCAAAGGTGCAACAAAAAATTATACACTTTGCAAAACTAACAAGTCCTAAAGTGGCTGCAAGAAATTCTATTTACATGGTAAAGTTGTCATGAGAATTTGACTATAATTTCAACAGAGTTATAATTAAATACAACATTATTCAGAGATATAAATTTCTGTCCAATTATTTTCTTCAAATGCATTCCGTTAACACCCTTTAATTTAAACTTAACAAAATTGCAGTCGAGAATTATACAAAATGCCATGATTTCAAAAAAATATATGTTATTATTATTGTTGCTGTTCTATTGTTGACATACATTATTGGCAACATGCCACAGCTGTTGCAGTTGAATAAATGCTGCTAATTTAAACAACAACAACAACAACAACAAAAACTTTAAGCGCAGGGCGCTAAAAACAATTTGATGTGCATTTCTTGTTTCTCCTCTTAAAAAGATTTTGCTTTGATCGTCATCATGTTCTTAAAAACGCCATATTAAGCATGCGTTTATACGCATGCCTTTGACAGCTTGACTTGACTTGCTGCAGCCAGAGTAACAAGAAGCCTATAATTATGACATGTTTGCAATATTTGAAATCTATGAAGAGTATTTTTTTTTAAATTTTTCTATAACTGAAGATCACGCACATATAGTTGTTTGTACATATTTAAAACAATTATTTTGTGATCTTTAAAAGAAAGGAACCGCTTTAAATTAACAAAACATGTTGAACATTTTTGTGAGATGGAAAAAAAAACGCAAAATATCAGTTAAAATGATGCAGTTGTTGGTAATAGAACAAGACAAACTAACTCATCATTTTCTATAGATATTGCAATTGTTAATCATTGCTTGTTTGCAATGGTCAACATTGCATGATCATTTATAATGATCGTATATTCTAGTTGTTATTTGTTGTTTGTATATATGTTTTTGTAGTGAAGATGAAAATAGTAACCAGGAAATACGCTTGGAGAATGTTGTTATGGAGTTCTGTAGAATTTTTCTGGTTTTCTCTTTGTTTTGAAATCGAAGATTATATTTCTAATATTAAATGTTTATACCAGAAGTAAATCACAGTGGTATGAGATTAATAAAATTTGTCAAAAGAAACTTTAAAAATTTCAATCTGTTAATCATCATCACATAGAACTGATGTAGAGCTGAATATAGAACTAAATCTAGAACTGGATTTAGATCTGATTATAGAACTGAATCTAGAACTGAACTTAACAGAACTAAGCTGAATAAACTGAACTAGAACTGAATCTAAAACTGATCTAGAAATTAATCTAAAACTGACCTAGAACTGAATATAGAACTAAATCTAGAACTGAATTTAGATCTAAATATAGAATTGAGCTAGAAATGAAGTAGAACTGAATCTAAATCTGATCTAGAACTGGATTTAGATCTAAATATAGAACTGAGTCTAGAACTGAATCTAGAACTGAACTATAACAGAACTAGAGCTGAATAAGAACTGGATCTAAAGCTGATCGAGAACTGAATCTAGAACTGAATCTAGAACTGAACACGAAGTGAACTAGAGCTTAACTGCAATTTCGGAAACGAAATATTGAAAATATGAATTTCCGAATTAAAGTTTTTTTTTCTGGAATAAATGTCCACACAATACCCATTTGTGTCTATAATAGACTTTTTTCATTGTCATTTTTTTAAGATCGCAATAATAATCAAAAACTCATCCAAACTCAATCTTTCGATCAGTTTTCGTTAACAAGTCTGATAACTTCTTAAAAAGACGATATGATTTTTATGGTGATATTCTGCCAATGCTGAGGACTGCAAAAACTCTAAATTCGGAAATCGTTTCACTAAATAGAATGATATCAAATTCACTCCAAATCGCTTCATAATTAAAAAGGAATTCAGAGTCTGAATGTAATTTATTCTAGTTTTAAAACTGCCATTATTCTTCTTATCTGTATTATCATCATTATAACGCACTTAATCGGGAGTAACTTCCGAGATATTGTTTGGTGATCACGTATAGATAATAGCCAACCGCATAAACATCAATATGTAATGCGCTGGAAGTATTCTATCCTTTTTGGGACATGTCAATACAGCATAAAATTTTGTAATTTATTTTTAGAAACTTTAGCTATTGAAGGACCCATATCTACATTATATCACTCGTCTTGTAGTTCTTATTTATACCCATTTCAAGATCGTTCCGATCTTTACAACAATATCCTTTTTCAGAACAAGATCACTTAAAATCATTTACTTTTCCTTCCACTGTTTTGTCGGCTTAAACGTTTTTTGAAAGAAAAGGAAAATGCATAGAAATTCTTGTATATTATTATCAGCCATATGATCATCTCTGATCATTGATAATGAAAAAAAAACCTAAACAAATATTTATATTAAATACGCTCTAACTCACTGGTAGCATTACACGTCAAAATAATAACTATTGAAAAAATTGTATGGCAAAACCATTAACGTTTACTCGATTCTAAGAACGATTTTTCAGCATTAAATTTGCAATAAATTGAAAAAGAATTTTTATGCAAAAATGAGAGAAAAAAAAAACCGAAGAAAAGAAACGTTCAATCATTTTAAACGTCACGGTTTGACTTGTACAACTTTTACAAACATCTAAGTGACTATGACGTGATCATCAGCAATTAATTCAATAAAAAGAAACTAAAGATTATGAATTGAAGTTTTATTTTTTACAACTTGACTTTAATAATTACATGTTGTGATGATGACGATCGTTCGACTACAATAAAGCGACTACTGTTTGTCACGATCATTTTTAAATAAATTTTATTTTCTAACTGAGAACGTGTTTCTATGATTCTTTTGTTGTTGTTGTTGTTTTTGTTTTTCAAATTTTCCCTATAAAGATTGGGGATCTTTTTGTCTGTAGAGTTATGGAGTGAGTTAAGTGATCTTAATGCATGCAAACTAGTAATTTAGAATTTATTTGTGTTATGACACCTTTTACTGTTTCATGTTGCTGCTGTTTGTTGTTGTTGTTATTATTATTGTTGTTGATGATCACTTGAATGGTTTTTATAGTTGGGAATAATGACATCATTTACAGTAATAAAAGAAAAAAAACTAAAGAAAAGAATTATTAAAAGAATTTATGTTATATTAGCTGATGAAGTGTTGATGTCATTAGATCAAACAAGAGACATGCACATTTTATAATGGATGATAATGATAGTGTTGTAAAATGTATAGTCAGGTTTGGTATTTCCCTTGAAGGCTTAAGGTGGAACGAAGATTTTAATATTAAGATGTTCTCAAAAAAATCTAGAATTTAATTTGCAATTTTATGTTTAATAGTCTTTAATCGATTTATAAGACCATAATTATTTTAAACGTGTATGAGTTATTAAAGAGTGTAATAATGGCAAAGTTAATTATAATTTTTAAGTTCTTCAAACCAAATGATATTTTGACTTGAATGAGAAATAAACAGCATTCTGTATCCCTCTCTTTCTCTCTCAGAATATTTAGAAAAGATCGAAGAGAACCAGTTTGACATAACGCCATATAGTTGGAACTGATTTTAGGACATATAATTCTTAAGATCTTTTAAACTCTTTGTATTTTATTTCCTTTTGAAGATCTTAATTTCAGAATTAATATTAATCTGCTGCCACAAATCTGATAAAAATCTTTGAGTTGATTCTGAAATCTCTATTTATTCGGCTGATATTGTTAAGTACTGTATATGCAAAAGTCATGTCATACTATAGGACTTTCCCAAGTCAGTAACAGAGTCCTCTCATGTTTTTTTCAGAACTATATGAAACAAGTCTCTCAGAACTATATGAATGAAACTCCTTATCAAATTGAATCATCTTGGGTATTTAACTCATTTTCTTCTGAATTCCGACAACTCAAATATTACGTCAGACTCCCTCAGACTTCATTTGTCTTCCAATTTTCAGCGACTGACATTTTCAACTGATCACAGACGGACAACAGACTATCAGGCAACAGACTCGTTATCGAAGTTTCCATTAGTCCCTCTTATTAAAGTTATAATTGATATCTAAAAATTTCACTATGGTCCTGTACAAGTCAAAGTTGCGACTTGCTAAAACAGTTCAAATATTATCACAGACTTTCTCACTAAAGATAACAATTGACTTCAATTGATATCAGAGTTTCCGAAAGTGAAAGTGATTCATTATGATCATGTAACACACCATTTTCTCCCAAATCGGGCAACATAATATTCTGACTCAGTATTCAACTAATAACTCTTTTATATCGGATGAAAAGCGGTTATCGTGTGTACTCGATTCTTTAGAGTTGACAGTTCCTAATTGTGTCATTTTTCCGTCATTGAAAAAAAAATAGTCTTAAAATTATCTTAGGAACTGTTACCGATGCACTCAATTATTTTGACTCAAATTACCATAGACTTTTCTTTTCAAGTGATTACACTTTGTTATCGGACGGACAATGACTATCACTTTTATTCGATATTTGAGAGTTGTTCCCCAACGTTTCTAATTATGTCATTTATCCGTCCGAATTCATCTCATTAATAGTTCATTCGAATAAAATATTTAATCTAAAAATTCTCAAAAAGTATTAACTTTCATATAGGACGGATATCGTCTATCACGTATCGCGATATCGAGAGTTGTGTCGTATAACCTTTTTAGATCTTGACAAGTCTCAAACAGTTGTAATTTCTCATTTTTTGGAAAATAAATGTTTAAAGACTCAAATTTCGCTAACTTCTAAAGACCATAGAAGATCTTATTTGAAAGTTGCAGTTGCAAAAACTCAAGATCTCATTATAACCTACAATCACCCAAATTCCTTACAACTTAAAAAAATCCATCCAAAAAATTCTTTCTCTCTCTATATTGACCTTTTTTCGTTCTTCCCATTACAAGTAGCTGCAGATAATCCGCCAAATACATTACATTAGCTGCCAACCTCAACAAAGAAATTACGTCAAATTCTATTTAAATGAAAGAAAAGTGAAGAACACAAAAAATTTGCTCACTTTTGACTGATTGACATTTTGGCATTCGAAATATCGCACTGTTGGAAACTTTCTCAGCAGAAACTCACAAAAACCAAAACAATTTTAATTGCAAATCAGTGTTAAGAACTTTTTTTCAAAATAACATTTCCGGTATTTCCTAAATAGAATTTTTCTCTTTTTTTGTTTACAACAACAAAACAACAAAAAAAGAGATCTGCTCCCTTGCATTATTTGGATCTGGAATGTTGTTTTCTTTGTATTTGTATTTATTTGAAATTTCTACGATACATAATTTTTAACACTTTTTTATTATCGTCCGTGTTTCGTTAGGAACAATATTTTTGCAGTTGTTTGCATTTCAACACAGAATAATGGCATCAATTCAATATAATACAAAGAATTGGTATACAGAGCAGCAACAATAATTAAAATAAATATTTTTTCAACTGTCTGCTTAAAAATTATATTGAATTGAATATTAAAAATTATTATTTATTTATGTTTTTGCATGAATTTTGTGATTGTTGATATTAAACGTATGTTGGTGATGTTGTGAAAATAACATAAAATTTAAGTGAATTAAAAAAAATATTTAAAAAACAAATTTAATGGTTTTAATATCTGTATTGCGGGAATGCAAATATTATTATCGTTATTATAAGGACTAAGATCGAAAAATTCTTAACATACGTAAATGTTAATAAGAACAAAACAGTTTTAATTTAATTTAAAAAAATTTTAGGTTTAATCACTTGTGATGAAGTTTCTCTTTGTCACTTTGCTAGAATAGAAAGTCCATCTGCGCGTAAAATTTATCACACTTTTGGACTCTTTTTTTTGCTCTTTTCACATCTCTTTTAACAAGAGTCCAATATTTCTCTAATGACCTTAACACCTGGCAGTTTGAAGGATTTGCTTTTCTTAGTTCAAATACCACATAATGGAGATATAATGAAGTATCCATGATTGGAAGCAGCCTTTTTTGTAAACATTCCATGATGTGAATTTCGGTATTTAAAGAGCCGTAACAACAAATAATTGATTTCCTTTGCGCCACGTCATATTGCTTGTCATACCATGATAGTTTTGCGAAATTTTGTCTGCTTTTGGATTATACTTTTCTTCATAAAGCATCAACAACACAAAATTTTTACCAGGAAATTCCGGATTAACTCACAGAAAAAGATGTTCTGACTTTGAATTTAAATACATCAGGTGGACATTCCATCTACCTGAACAGATTTTATAATTCTTCCGTTACTGTTTAAAAACATTGGAAACAATATAACGGCAGATTTTTTACGGCTTGGCCAACTTTTTGTAGCACCAAGTTGGGTTTTGTTAAAGTCATTTTCAATAAATCTTCTTTTCTCTTAACTCTCTCTTTTTAGCCTTATCATTGAGCCCAATTTGCGTAAATCTCAAAATAATGGTAGCGTTGCCATTCACATAAAACGTGATGAACGTGTTGCCACTTTTGAACCGATTGTTTTGGATGTAAATAATGTTTCGATCTCAAATGTACGAGTAATAAGAGCTCCTAATCAAACCAGTTTGGAAGAAGTGGAATTGGATTTCGATAGTGAATATGGTTTGGATAATGCTACATTTGTGGTGACTTTATCGAAAACTTTGGCCGAAGAGAGGGATTTAAAATTGGTTTTGAGCATGGACTTTGTGAGTCAAATTACCGATACTCTACAGGGAGTTTACAAGACTAGTTATATTAATTTAGAAACCAAAAAACAAGAGTGAGTATAAGTAACAAAATTACCCTCTAATTTGTCCAATCTGTTCCGTTACGAAAATCGGAAATCCCAGTTTAATCAGTAAATTCTTCAGTCACGGGCATTTCGATTTTCCATATTTTTGTCCATTGTATATCTAATTAATCTCTCTTCATTACAGATGGATGATTAGCACACAATTTTCGCCCATAGATGCCCGCAGAGCATTCCCTGTTTTGATCGTCCCGATATGAAAGCCAACTTTACCGTCAGTATTATAAGACCCACTAGAACTTCAATGGCCTTGTCTAATATGCCTGTATATCACAGCTCGTAAGCTTTCACTATTAAAAAACAATATTTCAATGGATATAAATTATTTCTCTCTTTCCAGTATTCAACGTCCTGGTTTTACTCGTGATGATTTTATGCCTACACCAAAAATGCCTACCTACCTCTTAGCTTTTATTGTATCTAATTTAGTTAAATCACACTTTTCCGATATGGATGCTAATCTGGTGCCTCGTGTGGAAATCTGGACTAGACCTGAAAATAAGGATATGACCCGTTATGCTTATTCTTTGGTGCGCAAATTTTTGCCATATTATGAAGGTTACTTTGGTATAAAGAATCGTTTGCCCAAAATCGATTTGGTTTCTGTACCCGATTTCGGTTTTGGTGCTATGGAAAATTGGGGTCTTATTACTTTCAGGTAATTTTCCTTAAATTTCCAATTATCATTCTTTATTAATTTCTATCCAACAAAATTGTACAGAGATTCTGCTCTTTTGGTGCCTGAAGATTTGGAAAAAGCCTCTTCCTCGGAACATATGGAATATGTAGCTCAAATTGTGGCCCATGAATTGGCTCATCAATGGTTTGGTAATTTAGTTACTCCCAAATGGTGGAATGATTTATGGCTTAAGGAGGGCTTCGCTTGCTATATGAGTTATATTGCTTTGAATAATGTCCATCCTGAATTTGAAATCATGGATACGTTTAGCGTTTTCGAATTCAAAGAGTCCATGCAACATGATTCCGATAATAGTTCTCATGCCATATCTTTCGATGTAAAATCCACCAATGATATTAGACGTATCTTCGATCCCATTACCTATTCTAAGAGTACGATTTTATTAAGAATGTTAAATTCCATAGTGGGCAATGAAGCTTTCAGAGATGCCACCCAGGATTTATTGAAATCCTTCACTTATGAAAATGCTGATCGTAATGATTTATGGGATTTTATGACTAAACATGGTCATTTAAAGAAAACTTTACCCGATGACATGGATATTAAGACCATTATGGATACTTGGATTTCAAAGCCTGGTTATCCTGTGGTCACAGTAGAAAGAAGAGATGCTGACTTAATTGTTACCCAAGAACGTTATCTATTGCCCTCGAAAAATATGTCGGATGATAGCAAATGGATTATACCAATCACCTATGAAACCGATGAATTGCACAAAGGCGATAGTATACCCACTCATTGGCTTATGGATAACGGTCATGAATTGGTTATTACCGATGCCTTTACCTCGGACAACAATTCGGAAAATGTGGTCTACTTGAATTTGAATAGACAGGGTTATTATAGAGTAAATTACGATATGACTTCTTGGTTGGCTTTGAAAAAGAAATTCACCTCATTGCCACGTGTGACTAGAGCACAACTGTTGGATGATTCTTTGCATTTGTCACAAGCCGAATATTTGTCATATGATATTCCTTTGACCTTCTTAATGGAAATTTTTACAGCCACTGATGATGAGTTATTATGGTCGGCTGCCCAACAAGGTTTAAATTATTTGATTCATATGTTGAATCGTGAACCAGCTTATGAAACATTTAGGGTAAGATAGAGATTTTAAATCAGAGGGGAGTGAACATATTAATTGTTGCTGTTATTCTGTAGGCTTTTATGAAATTCTTGGTGAGACCTGCCTTTGATCGTTATGGTTTACAAGAACCCGATAATGAAAGTCATATACAATTACAACATCGTGCCTTAGTTGCTAAATTGGCCTGTAAATTTAAATACGATCGTTGCTATAATGCTGCCCATATTAAATACAGAGAATGGATGGCTGATCCTCAATCAAATCCGTAAGTATTCAGCATATATTTTTTTGGAGAAATTGTTCAGATAATTCAAGAAGATTAATCATAAAAAATCTTCATATATTTCCTAATGAAATATTGATGTCTTTAAATGAGATCGATTATAATAGTTAGTCAAGCAAAAACCAATGAACGACCCTCGTACACATTTATTTTCTATTTTACGCGAACGGTCTACTTAAAAGTGGTGATAGAAATATTTGCTGCCCGTTACAAACTTCTGAACAAATGCATAAATTCTGAATATAATATAAGCGAAATTCCAAATTTAATATTTTGTGAATCATTCTGTTCATTTGGTGGTACTAAAATAAATTCACCATTCGCTAATTTTATCCAACAACCTTCCATAAATTCACCACTATATAGTTTATTTGATTTATATTAAAACTAATTTACCACGAAGTAGAAAACTACAATTTGTCTTATATAAAATGTATGCCCGGCTAGCTCAGTCGGTAGAGCATGAGACTCTTAATCTCAGGGTCGTGGGTTCGAGCCCCACGTTGGGCGCATGTTGTTTTTTTGTTTAAAATTTATCTAGAAAATATAGTGGGAAATATTTCCGTTACATTTATTTAATTTGTGTACATCCCTTAATATGTTCCATCTCCTCTGAATTCTACAAATACAGAATCGGAGAAATTTTTTGGAAAAATTTACATGAAGTGATTCACAGGGGGGAACAAAATATTTTTTGCAATTACACTACCTCTTCAAGCGATTCTGAATGGAATGGAGAGAATATTAGAGAATTAGAGTACCGAAAACCTTCGACATATTTCTTCACAAAGTTTTTAAAATCTTTATTAAACCATTTTTCTTTTAATTTCTTTTTAGCATTACACCGAATATGAAACCCACAATTTATTGTACTGCCTTGGCTGAGGGTTCATTCCAAGAATGGTATTTTGCCTATAAACAATACAAACGTACAACAAGTGCCTCAGAAAAGGAACAAATCTTATCGTCATTAGGTTGCACCACTAAACCCTGGTTGTTGTCCAAGTAAGTAAAATTTTTCTTTCACAAAACAAAAATAACAAACAAAAAAGGAAGTTGTTCCGTGAAGGTTCTACCGAGATTTGAACTCGGATCGCTGGATTCAAAGTCCAGAGTGCTAACCATTACACCATAGAACCGCGTGATGTTTTCGAAGCCAAAATATGGTTTCATAATTAATCTTAAATATTTTGTTTTCACTTTTTAGATATTTAAATATGACCATTAACCCCACATCGGGTATTTTAAAACAAGATGGTGCTCGTGCTTTTAAGGCGGTAGCTGAAAATCCTATAGGTTTTGAAATTGCTTTGGATTTCCTGCAATCAAATATTAAAGATATAGCGGAATAGTAAGTTGGATTTTTCCTAAAACAACGATGAGGAAATTAATATTTTTTTGTTTCCATTTTTAGCTTTGGCGATGGCTTTTCAACTTTGAGTTCTATGATCAAATCAATTACCACCTACATGAGCAAAGATTATCACAAAGAACAATTGGAACGTTTTAGAGAAAAGGCACAAAAATTAGGTTTGAAATCCGTGGTGACAGCCATTGATTTGGCCATGGAACAAGTGAACAATAACATTTACTGGCGTAATCGTTCTTATTATAGCCTGAAGGGCTTTTTAGAAGATATAGTACGAGAATTCCAAATAAATATATTTTAAAGTCAACGATATTGATTTAAAGAAGAAGAGAAAAAACAGTAAAAGTATAAAATAAATCAAACGATCTATAATTAATATAAGTTTTCAAAATTTTCAAATGTTTGCAAATGGAATGGAAGAAAAAATATACGAATTCTTATTATAAAATTATGGCCTTCAGGGGCCTTACGAGTTATCTATTTGATTTGCAAACAAAGTGATATAATTTTAGTTTATTTTTAACAAATTTTAGTATTGAGCTTTTAAGCTAAATATTTTTTAAATTGTTTTCTTAACATTTATTTTTATCATTTTTTTTACAAATTATTTATTATTACTTTTTTCGTTTTACTTTTATGTGTTTTTTTTATATATAAAAATATTTTAACACAGAAAAAAAGTAAAGTCAACATTGAACATAGTTGATTTTAGACAATGTTAATTTATTTTAATTAAAATCAAACGTTTTTAAAACATATTTAAGTTTGATTTTATTCGTATAAGAGAATCTTGAGATATTAATTTATAAAATTATGATGCAATAAATTTTTGCTTCATAGATAAGAAAATGTTAATTCCACATTGTTCCAGAGTAATTTTAAAACATAATTGTTGTTTGATTTTATAAATTAATATCGAATGTTCTAATACGTACAATATTATTTCACCCCAAACTTTAAATCGTTTCATTTGAACTGAATTTAAGTCAATGTCAAATCAACTATGTTTTCAACGTTGATTTTGCTTCATGTCTTTTTTTCTGTGTATTATAATTATTATATTTTTTTATAATTTGTTTAATTTTTCATATTTTAAGTATTGTTCCTATACATTAAAATAAAATTAATATTAAGAACTTTGAAAAAGAAACAAAAAATATCTGTTATTCATTCCTTCGTTAACAAATTTATCTCAGAGAAAATTTGTTTACTGGAAAGGAACGCTAACACAAACACAAACACACACACACCAGGAAAACTAAATAACAAAATACACAGAGGATAAATTTAAATGCTGCTGATGTAAAATGTTAATAGTTTTAAGTAAAAAAAAAATAAAAAAAATTTCTTTTGAAATTTAAAATCAATTAATAGAAAATAACAACCAAAAATATTAACTACTTAAATACATATTCAAGAAATCAATACTAACTAACTGCCGACAAACTATTAAGTAAAATATAATTAAATTTATTATTAAAAAGAAAAAAAATTAAATTAAAATTAAATTAGAAATTCTAAGAATAAATCTAAATTCTTCATCTCAGTTTAAGATTGAATTACGATTTAAAATCCAAAATACATTACATACGATAGTTATTATTTAAGCACAACTGCGCCTAAGTTAAATTATGTTTAAATTAATTTACGAATGAGGAGTGAGATCGAAAAAATTTTAACATACTTCTATATCTCAAAAAAAAACGAAACCTAAACTTTTTAACTTATTATTGCAATTTTCAAAAAAGATATAGTTTTAACCACTTGTGATGAACCTTCGGATACCCTTCTATTAACGTTTTAAAGTGATTTCTATCCCTTTGTTCGAACAGGTAGTCAGTCAGTCCATCTCTGTTTAAAATCTACCACACTTTTTTACAACAGCCCAATATCTCTCCCCTGGCCTTATCTCCAGTCAGTTTTTAAGATTTGCCTCTCCTGATTGTTCTTGTACCACTCAAGGACTTGTTTGTCGTATTAATAAAATGGTAAATCTGGCCAAAAAATAATAAGACACATGTTGATCCTAATCTATTCTCCAATATGCCTCGAACATCAGTAACATAAAATTTTTAATCGAGAAGTTGTAAAAAATCTGCCAGAACTTACGTTTCATCATAAATTATGTAGCAAGAGTATTCTCTTAGATAACTTGACTTCAATTTCAGTTCAGTTCAAGATAACCGGACTGCTTTCCTACCGCATGTGAGAGGAAATTTTACCTTTTTTAGGGAAATTTTAAAGAGAATTTAATTCAGAGAGAAAAAAACGAGATCAAAAAGAGAGATTTTCCTGTATAATATTTTTACACTCTAAACCATCGAAAATGGTTAGGAGGGTATATTAAGTTTGTCATTCGGTATGTAACACCAAGAAGGATTAAGTAGCTTATTGATTTTTTTTGTGGAGAGAAAACTAGAGAAATTTTTTTACACCAGAAAAAAAGTGCGGGATTTTTCGTAAATTTTATCCGATAATACTGCTGCTAAAAACAGATTATCGGCAGACCTTGACTTATTTTTGTAGGACCAAGTTGGGTATTGTTAAAAACTATTTAATATTTTTTTCTGAACTGATTTTACACTGGTAACTTGATCAACAAAATAATATCATATAATATTTGGGTTAAAAATTTTAATGAAAAACATGTGTTAAGAATTTTTCACTCTCAGTCCTTACGATTAAATTTTAATATTTAGAAATATATTTTCAGCTTTTCTTTCCAAAAATTCTTTTGTAAATATTAACTTATAAAATCGGCTTAATTATAATTATTTTCTTAGAAATAACGAGTTTAAAAGTGGAAAAATTAGTATAAGGAAAGGCAGCCTTAACAAATATGTGAAACAAAACGTAATAAATTAATTAGTAATTAATTAATTAATTAATTAATTAAGCAAGCAAACTGAGTGTCCTTAAATAAAATTTCACAAGCAACAACTTGTCTTAATGATGAAACATAGACTTAGAGAGAAAAAAGTATGTAAACAAGCTAAAAATGAATATTATTTTTGAAAAACATTTTATCAAAGTAAAAAAAAATAAATAAATAAAAATAAAATAAATTTAAGCAAATGCCTCATATATATAATTTGTCCGATTTTCTTTTTAGCTTTTTTGCACTTTTATGTTTTATAAAAAAAAATATGATAAAAATCTTAAGATTTACTACAATTATTTAAGGCAATCAATCATACATACAAAAACATTAATACATATATTATTTTTACAATTCATATTAATGAAAATAATAAGAAAATTACTCATAATAAATATAATTTAATAAAAAAATATAATTTAATAATATTAAGAACCAAAATTTTAAAAATTTCTAAATTTCAGTTTAGAAATTTTTTCGAAAAATTTTTTAATTGAAATTTAAGAGATTTTTAAAATTTGTCTATAACTTGAATTTGATTATAATGAAACGTAATTATTAATTAAATGTTTTTAATTGTATTATGTACTTGTAATTTGAAGTAGTAGTTGAAAAATTTTATTTCAATAAAAAAATTTTAAAAATTCGACTTAAAATGTTTTAATTTTTATGAAAATAGGGCTTCTTTCGGACCTGTCCTGTCAATGTCATGAACTTTTAAGATATTTAGTAAGTATTTACTACTAGGAGGGCTAGATTTATCTAGCAAATTCCATAAAAGAAATTGTAACAGAATCTTAAGTCTCTCAGTAGCAGTTCTTAGAAAGATTTTTTCATTTAATTAGTTTTATTGGAATCTCTTCTTTCTATACCAACAAAAGTAGTTAAAACAAGTAAAAATGTTGGTTAAAAATGGTAGTTACGAAAAATTAATGATTGACCCTGGTATAATTTGATTTATTTGATAATTAATTGATTATAATTCCCAATTGTGCACTACATTATTGCGACACTAACATTTATGTGAAATTTATGCATTTGAAAATTATATTTTCTGAGCGTTACATGGGTGATACAAGAAATTATAGACCGACCATCGTATAACTTCGTACTTTGATTTCTGCTTATATTTATTTATCTTAATTTGTCCAAATTTTTTATACAAAGTGATATTTGTTTTATGGGACCTATGAGAAATAATGAACCGTTAATTTGACACAAACATCAGCGGTGTACGGTATAAAAACCTAAATTTTCTTGGTCCATTTATTCTTCAAATTCAAATGGATTTTTACCAAAAAGTAAAAAATAATTTATTTACAATATTGTCTAATTTTAACATTATTTACAAGACCTTCTTATGTATTCTTATTTAAATATTCCTATTGGGTATTATTTTTATAATTTGTGTGCTAACATTATATTCAAATAATATATTTGACAATTGCCGTTAACAGCCCGGCTAGCTCAGTCGGTAGAGCATGAGACTCTTAATCTCAGGGTCGTGGGTTCGAGCCCCACGTTGGGCGCAGAGCACTTTTTTGATATTTGTTTGTTTTACTTATTTCAATGAGGAATTTTAAAAACATTTTGTAAATAAATGTCACAAAACATTACCGGTCCCAGTAATATATATATTTGTATAACTATTTGTATAATCATTACTAGCTATACAACTATAATGCAGTAATGTTACCATCATTATTTCTGTACAATATTATTTCACCACAAAACTTAAAAACTTTCAATTTGACTAAAAAAATATAAGTCGATCTCAAATCAACTATGTTTTCAATGATGATTTTGCTTCATTTATTTTATTTTATTTTATTATTATTATTATTATTATTATTATTATTATTATTATTATTATTATTATTTTTGTGTACACAAAATATGTGTACGTTTTTTATCAGAGAGAGAAATTATGGACCAATACTCGTAAAATTTCTTATTGCGGTACTTTCTCAAGGATTTGTTTTACCAGACAAAATGTCGTACCGATAAGAATAATAATTTCTAATAATCTACTTAAAATCGTATGATAATACAAAACTAATGTTTGCTTAGAGCCAGCAACGCCTTTAAATTTTTTTGGCAAAACAAAGTTTGCCGCGTCTACTAGTTTACAATATTATAAGTATAATTTCCATATTAGAAAAAAATGTAATTAAAATTTTCACACTTACCATCGTTTTTTTAAACTCCATTATTCTTGTATTCCGTTTTTCACGTTTTTATAATTTTTCTTTATATATTTATTTGCACACAACAACAATTTTATTTATCATCAATTTTACCCAAAACAAGTACAAGGAAAATTAACGGGATTCTTTTTTTCAACTAACACAATGGCCTGATCAAATTTTATTATTTTTTTCACTTGCATTTTCTCTAATGAAAACTCATTTTCCTTAAATATTTTTATGAAACCATAAACTTTAAAACTTTTTCTTTAAAATGCACTAAAATTGTAAATTAATTATAAACTTGAAATATTTTTATTTAATTAAACAAAAAAAAAGACGCGTTTAAATTGCAACTCCACAACAAAAGAGAACAACATTTGTTTCGCTCATCATGTTTACACAGGTTTAGTTAGTTGTGTGTTGTGTTATGGTGGTGAAGTAATTGAATTTATTGTTTTGTTTGGTTTATATGGTGAGTGTCTCAGCTAAGTTAACTGCTATGAATTATTTGTGAGAGTGGTGGTGGTGGCATATTTATTTAACATTTTGTTATTGAGGTGTATTCATATCGTTTGGTGTTTTGCTTAGCTTAAATTAGTGAAGACTCTTATGAGTTGAGTAAAAATGTTGAGTTGAGTTTATAAAAGAGTGGTTATTAATGGTTTGTATGTAGGTGTTGTTGTTATTTAAATTGTTATAAATAAGCAAGAGATGTGTTTATTTTATTATATTATTAATATTTTTGTGTAAATTATTTTATTTATAGGAATTAAAATAACTTGAATTTTATTTTTATTAATTTAAAGAGTGAGATCGAAAAATGTTTAACATACATAAATGTTAATAAAAACAAAACTTTACAATATTTTATTTTACAAAAAAATAATGTTTTTATAGCTTTTATCCCTTTAATTTACGTTTTTATAGTGATTTTTGTCACTTTGCTCGAACAGGTACCCCTCTTTTGTGTCCTTTTGGAATCAGTTGAGCTCAATAAATCTTCAGGTTTTAGCTTCAGGCACTTTGAAGGGTTTGCTTCTCTTGGCACAAATGCTACTCAAGGGCTTGTTTACCACAATAAAAGGATGCCAAGACATTCTTTGATGTAAATTTCAGCATTAATAAAGCCCGTTATTAACAAATGTTTGGCTACTGCCGCAACTGCATATTGCTTGTCATAACAAAAATGTTTAGAGAAATTTGGACTGTTTTGGGTCCTACACTTTTCTTTAACTTTCCTTAAAATTTTTTTGACCAGTTGCGAAAAATCTGCTTAAACAAACGTTTTGCGGCCAAAAAATATTTCTTTAGAAAACTTGACTTCAATTTCCGTGCTCGGTTTTAGGCCTTAAAATTTTTACCAGACTTTCCCTCAAAAACTTTTTTGAGTCTTGTAATGTTTAGCTTTAATTTTGAGTACCAAATAGTGCCAGCACTAAGCTAACCGGGCTGCTTTCCTAACGGATGTGTTGGTAGCTTTTTTTGAAAAAGAGTTCTAGTTTTTGGCTATAGAAACGTCATGTGGATCAGTCCTCCAACCTGAACTAGGTTTCTTATCAACGAATATGTTTTCTCTGTAATGTTTAATAACATTGGAAGCAGTTTGAAGTCAGACCTTTAAATGTTTGGCCAATTTATTGTACGACCAAGTTGGGTCTTGTTGAAAATATTAAATAATTTTAGTACGCACATTTCTCTGGTCACCCATTTTATTCAGATTAACAATAAAAAATACTTCGGTTAAAATTTTTAATGAATTTAACACATGTTAAGAAATTTTCGATCTCACTCCTTAAGAAATGAAAGTAATTTTATATGCAAAGCGGTTAGGATTCTGTATCCTTGTAACAAACACTAGGTAGAGTGCCCGGCTAGCTCAGTCGGTAGAGCATGAGACTCTTAATCTCAGGGTCGTGGGTTCGAGCCCCACGTTGGGCGAAATTCCTCTTTTTAAAGAAGAAATTGTGATAAAAGTCAATAAAAGAATTTGGATCGTAATTAGGTCCCAGAATGGACCTGTTATGGGCGGAGAGACCTTTTGTCTGCTTCCTTTTAACCATTAATTCTCTTTATACTTTAAAAAATTCCAAAAGCTTTGGAAGGGGGACTTCTGACCTCCTAGGTTCTACCGAGATTTGAACTCGGATCGCTGGATTCAAAGTCCAGAGTGCTAACCATTACACCATAGAACCTCTTAATGTCTCCAATTATTTTAATACTAAATAAAAATAGGTTTTATTTAAAAAAGAAATTGGTCATTTCAAATTTCTTTGAAAGAAAAATTTATTGAATTTGAAAATGTCGATATTTTCAAAAAAATATCTGAAATTTTTGGATTTTTTTTTGGAAATCTGTCTGATATTTTTTTTACTTACATGTGATGAATAATTTTAATTTAAAAATGTCGGAAAAAACTCCTTTGGAAGGTTCTACCGAGATTTGAACTCGGATCGCTGGATTCAAAGTCCAGAGTGCTAACCATTACACCATAGAACCAGTTGAAATCCTGATGTCAAAGCACTAACATGAAATTGCAGCATTTTTTTTTGTTGGGAAAAAGTTGCAGAAATTTTAGGTTTCAAAGTTAAACCAGAAGAAGAAAAGTGAATTTAACGGTATGAGTATGTGAGTGAATAACTAAATGTTTGTGACAGTGTAATTATGGTCATGATAAAGAAGTTAATTTATGTCACTATTACGTAACGTTAATTATCATTAAAAGTTAAGAATATTGAAAATAATTGAAATAATGAGAAGTTCATCTTTTAAAGCTGATATATAGTGAATCTAACCTCATTCCAAATCCACCAACACTCTCTTTAATTTAATCTTAGAAAAGTTTCGGATAGAGGAATTGGTTTTCAATTTTATATTTCGACCGGGGTTTGTACATTGTTTAAAGTGTGATTAAAAATGTAGGAATATAAGGAGTGTGATCAAACAGTTCTTAATACACGTTTCTTATTAAACTTTCCCTTTCTAAAATAAGTCAGAATTTTCAAAAGAGCTTCCAATACATCCGGTAGAAAAACAGACCGATTAGGTTTAGTGTTCAGACTACGAAAAGTTAAAGTTAATGCAGGTTTAAAAACATACAAGACTCAAAAAGTTCCCGACTTTTTTTTGAACTTCCTGGTCAAAAATTGTATGTTGCTGATGCTTAAGGAAATTTGCTCGAAAAGTTCTTGGTTTGTTATAACGGGCTCTATTAATACCGAAATTTACCTAAAAGAATGTTTTATCTTAGAAAGCTATTCCATTCATAAGACTTTATTATATTTCCTATCTGACTCGATATTCTGTGTTTCTCATACCCGTTTGAAATCTACCACATTTTTGGACACATTTTTTTGTACTCTTTAATTATCTTTAAAGAAGTGCCTAATACCTCTCCACTGGTCTTAGATCCGGGCAGTTTGAAGGATTTGAATCTTTTGGTACAAATTTATTGTTCTTGTACCACAGAAGGATTTGATTACCATAGTGACAGGATGCCAAGTCAGTCATTTTTGTAAACATTCCTTGAGAGCCCCTTGTAACAAATCATTGGCTTCTTATGTCGCAACTGCATAGAACTTTTTGGAAAATATTGACCGCTTGAGCATCGACAACATTAATTTTTTGACCTGAATATTTTTTAAACTGGACTTCAATTTTCGTACTCTGTTTTTGACCGCTAAATTTTAGCAGCGTTCTTGTCAAGAACCTTTTGAGCCTTTAATGTTTTTAAAACCTGCTTTTCATTCCAAATAATCCGAATACCGAATGTGTTGGGAGCTCTTTTTTAAATAATATTAATTTTTGGCTTTAGAAATCTCAAGTGGAACATTTCTTCTACCTGAACCACGTCTTCTTTTAACGGACATGTTCTCCCGTTTGTTGACAGACCATTGAATGTTTGGCCAATTTTTTGTAGGACCATGTTGGGCTTTGCTGAAAATATTTAATAATTTTAGTATGCACTTTTCTTGGTCACCCAATTTAATCAGTTTAACAATATATTTGTTTGACTTTTAACTTAATAACTGGCATGACAAGAGATCACATAATACTTGGATTAAATGCTTTAATGAAAAACGTGTGTTGGGATGTAATCGATCTCACTCACAATTCATTCATGTAAAGGTTTATTGTGTAAAACGTTTGCTATTTGCAGTGAATAACCTTAATAAAATATGTCATTGGTCCAGTTTTATTAAAATTATGGATGTGACATCATGACATCATTGTAAATGGAAGAAAATTAATTTCAATTACAATTTTAAAGACCAAGATCTATAGAACAAGGTCAAAGATGTGAGGACAATGTAAAAATTATTTATATAATATTAAAAATAATTCACACTATAGTGTAAAGCAGAGGTGTCCAACATACAGTTTTTCTTACTTGAGAGGTTGGACTACAAATTCTCAACTTCTTAAGAAGCACACTATGAAAGACTGTTACTTTTTCATCAGTTCGAGCAGGGAGATCATAAATTCAATGTAATTTTCTGCTGTTTCATTCACACAAAGACAAATTTATATCAGTGTAAGTGGGCACCTCTGGTGTAAAATAACAAAAAATTTAAAAAGTAAATCCCTTTGCGGGACAGGTTCTACCGAGATTTGAACTCGGATCGCTGGATTCAAAGTCCAGAGTGCTAACCATTACACCATAGAACCGCTTGAGTGACGAGTAGATTAAATAAAAATTCCATGCTCTTGAGTGAAAGAGTGAATGTATGTGTATAACAGATAACATTAATGATCATAAATAATTTCTCTTGAGTATCTTAGAGATTTAATATATTAAATTATGCGAAATATTTTTTTAACAAATAAAATAAAAATGTCAATGCAAAAAACAGATAATAAATTGTTGTTGCTAATTGATTGTTCACTATAAAATATTGTGCTCAAGAATGTGTCTGATTAGATTATTTATTACTTTCGATTTTGTATAAAAGTAGACTAATTGCAGTTGCAATTCTTGGAATTGATAAATAAGTTAAGGAGTGAGATAAAAAAAAAATTATTAACACCCATTTTTCATGAACACTTGTCAGGCAAATGAGTGATCCTCAGAAAGGAAAGTTACTAAGAAATGTTGAGGCCAGAAACAGGGCAAATTGGGAAGAGAAATTAAGTCGAGTCGCAACTTTTTCGATCAAAAATTTCATATTTATTATGCTCGAGGGTTTGTTGAAGAAAACTTAAGCACCCAAAAGCAGTCAAAATTTCCTAAAACAAACAATAAGCAGTTGCTGCAATAGAAGTCAATCATTTGTAACAACGGACTTTAGGGAAGCAGCCTTTACAAAAAGTCTGTTTCTATTCACAAGACTTCATAATGTGTCTACTTTGCCTCTGAATGGTACAAAAAGAATAACAATAACTATTTGTACTAAGAGAGGCAAATCCTGTCCGGAGCTAAGGCAAGTGGGGAAATATTTAGTTCTTATAAGGTTTTAAGCAGAGATGGACTACCTGTTTGAGCAAAGGGACAGAAAACATTACAAAAACCCTTCCATCTTCTCTAAAATAATTAAAACAGTAAGTTTAGTGGCTTCTTTTTTATCAACTTGTATGTGTGTTAAGAATTTTCCGATCTCACTCCTTTCTCATATATTCAATTTCTTAGAATTAATATGCGAAACTAATATTACAATGGAAAAATAAATAGACAGACAAGATTTTACAAATCAGTATCTCTGAAGCGTTCTGAACTATAAGAACAGCAAAGCATTTCTAACGTTGGGTCCCAAGAATATCCATGACATCAAGGTATTACTGTTATGTAATCATTTCAAGAGGGTCAAACGATCACAGGTAATCAATACCGAAAACAATTAATTCGTTTTTGGAGAACAACAACAAAGAAAAATGATCAGATCATTAAAATGCACTGTAGTTTTACTTATTTCCCTTCTCCATTCATATGCATAACTTGTTTTCGCTGAACTTAAACGAGTTTTCAAACCGCTCGATTCTAGTTTAAGACAGTTCTCAGAGTCTTCCATGGAACTAAAAAAATTTCACCGTCTGACATAAATAACAAAAATTCAAATAAATTTCTAAAAAAAATCAGAAAAAAACTATCAAGTTGAAGTCCTAGTCGCTGCCGCTTTCCCAGGACAAATCTCTATAGCTTAAGTATAATCATTTAAAGTAATACCAAATTCCTTAGTCCGAAAAAAATTATAATTTTCTCTTAATTCAAAATTTTTATATAAGAAAATTTTCTCTTTCAATATCGATTAAATGAGACCATTTCTTAGACAATTTTCTCGAATCCAAATCCTCTTTCATTATCCTTATTTTCAGCCTTTATACTATTTTTTTCAAGACCTACATTTGCCTCATTCTCCGAGTTATTAAAGAAAATGTAAAATATCAAATAAAAATAAGTAAAATATTAAAAGATTTAATTCTTTTAAAGAAATCTTTCCGACAGCATTGCCATATTAAATTTTGAATTTAATAATATTAACCCTGGTAACCCCTGGCAACCAAATAAATTTCAAAAATTATTTAAAAATAAATTCTGAATCAATCGAAAATAATATTTCAAATAATAAAATTTCTCTGTTAAAAAAAAAATTGGACAAATATGGAGAATGATTCCAATAAAAAGTCTCTTCTACAACGTTATGGTATTCCTATAAATCATTTGGATTTCAGTTATATACGAGATTGTAAAGATGCCAGAGAAATGGAAAAAATTGTTCACATCTTAAGATCCAATGAAGAAGGTTATTTTCCAGAACTAACACAATGTGCTGAAGAGAAATTAAAAGAACTTAAACCTCAAAGTAGATTATTTAGAATAGAAGAACCCATAAAGGGGCGAGAGGCTTTAAATCCGAATGAAATTAAGCCCATTTATGTAAGTTCAATATAATAAATTTCTTAATTCCAAATTTTTAATAATTTAAAAATCGTTTAGGAATGGAATCATGATATTAAAACTACAGATAAAAAATTGAAAAACTTAAAAAATACCGAAGAATCTCACATTCCACCCATAAGACAAATGGGATGTATTTCACAGATAATGGAAAATAAAGAAAAATCTTCAGGACCCTCAAACTCCAGTAAACATATAAAAAATCTCAAAGAATAAAATCTACCGATTACGGTCAATGGGACAAATATGATGTTGAAGAGGAAATTTTACGTTTGGATTTGGCCGAAGAACGTGAACAAGAGGAGGTTGAAAGAAAAAATCGCCTAAATGCTGAGAAATTTATCAAAGAGCCTTTGAAAATAACGGAAATAAAAGAGGATTTGGACTCAGAAAAGTTGTCAAAGAAATGGTCTCATCTAACCGATATTGAAAGAGAAAAATTATCGGAAGAGTAAATATTCTTTTCAAAAAAAATTTGATTTAAATGAAACCATTCATATTTTATTGGTAGATATCGTTTACGTGGTAATGAGTATTATCGGGCTAAAGAATTTGATAATGCTTTAAATGAGTACACTCGTGCAATAGAGATTTGTCAGGAGAAAGCTATAGCGGCCTATAATAATAGGGCCTTAATTTGTGGGTATTTTGACAGATTTTCCTGAGAGTTTATTTCAATTTATTTTACTAATTTCAGACTTTAAGCAACAAAAATATTTGGATTCTATTGAGGACTGTGAGAAATGTCTTAAATTGGAGCCAAATAATTTGAAAGCTCGTTTACGTTTAGCCGAAGCAAGTTATGCTTATGGCAGAAGGAGGGAGGTAAGTAAAATTATAGTGATAAGAACAATCAGGTAAATTGTAGCCACAATCATAAAGAAGACTTTGGATTTACTAATAATGTAGACTATAAAATACTGTAAACTAGTTTATACTTCAGGCTTTAAACTAGTTTATAGTGAAGACTATAAAATAGCTTATAGACCAGTACTGAACTAGAAATAAACTGGAAATAAAATTGAGCTGAACTAGAACTGAATTAGAACGGAACTATTGCAAAACTTGAACTGAATAGGAACTAAACTAAACCAGTACTGAACTAGAACTGAACTAAACTAAAAATAAACAAAGACTGAAGCAGTACTGAACTAGAATAGAACTAGAAATGAACTTGAACAGAACTAGAACTAAATCAGAACTGAACAAGAACTGAAGTAGAACTGAACAAGAACTAAACTAGAACTGAATAAGAAATAGAGCTGAAATAGAACTGAACTAAACTAGAACTAAACTAGAACTGAATTAGAACTAAACTAGAACTGAATTAGAACTGAACTTTAACTGAACAAAAACTGAACTAGTACATACTATGAACTAATTTATAGATCAATGTTTGAACTATAAATGGAGCCTATAAACTAATTTGTAGTCCAAACTATAAAGTATTTTATAGTCTACACTATAATCTAAGTTTTAGTCTAATTTTAGGCAATAAATTGATTTATAGTCCGGACTTTAAAGTAGTTCATAGTTCAAAACATGTCCATGCTATAAACAAGCCAACAACTCAGTTTATAATTCCGTAGATTAGAATCCACATTATATAATTAGAAAACTTATTTTTTTTCAGTCCTATCAGCTCTACAATAATGTCTTACAATTAGATGCCGAAAATTCGGTGGCCTCGAAAGCTATTGAGGAACTTCGTAAACAATTTGAAGATTTACCACCACCAAATGCCACACGACTATTAATTCAAGATCAGTCATCCAAAAATGGAAAAAATCTCAACCCAGAGATAATAAAAACCAAACTTAAGCCAAAATCTATAAATTATGATTACGATTTAGCAGATTTGGTCAAACCGAATCGTATCGTCAAAAATAAACTCTTTAAGGCCGCAGAAACTCTGACAAACCAAACTAATCAAATTCAAAATGATAAGAAAATTAAAGAAAAAAATAATGATAATAAATATGAAATTCGTTTGCCGGGGAAATCAGAAATAAATAGAACAATTAAAGGTAAAAAACTTATAGAAGAACTTTAATAAGAGATTTTATTTTCATTATATTTAATATTAATAATTCAAAAATAATAAAAATAAATGTTATGAAAAGAAATTTATATTTTTCTAATTTATATTCAATACTTTTTTAATATAAGCACCGACTATTTCGAAGGGTCTATGTTCAAAGCTATGTTTTTCCTCTTTGGTTATTTGAATCTGGTCACCATTTAAGCGATTTAGTAAAGTGACACAGATATCGGCGGACCTAACACCCACATGTTTGGTTAAAGAAGCAAACATCGGAGCTTCCATTTCAATATTACGAATACCTTTTTCATAGCATTTCTGAAGGAATGTCATCTTATCGCTTTCGCTATATTCACAGCTGGCACCATCTAAACGACCTTGGCCTAGACATTGGAAGCGATATATAAGTTTCTTCCTCAAAAATAACGTTATAAAATTTACCTTCATAGAAACACTCAGCACCCATTGTATTACCCAGAATAACTTTATAGTTTACCGATTTGTTGGCACAAGCAAAGAGTTCTTCAGCTACGCTAAGATCAAAGTTGGCGGGTCTAACAGCTTTTTGGCCTAAAATGGCCTGACAAAGAAATCATCATTTTTTTATTCTTAATAAATTTCCAGTTTTACTTACAATTTCATATTCATTTCTTAAATAACCATTAAAGGCATCTTTACTAATAACCACAGTGCCGGGATTCACACCTATGCCACCGCTTGTACCCAATCTTATGAATATGGGATCTTGACATTTGGCATAACGTACCAATTTCAAGAGTTCATGTAAAATCACACCCATAGTACTCATGCCCACACCATGAGAACAACATAAGACAGGTCCCACCTTATAAATAGCATAACGATTACCGGCAGCACTGATATCGTTTAAATCACCTTTATCGTCTTGAGGTTGTATAATACTGCGTAAATATTTGGCCAAATCGAGCATACGATTTTTAGTGCCACCCATACATACAAACTATTTGGACAAAAAAGTCTATTTAGAAAAATAAATTTTGAATCTATTCGCAATAAAATTCTTACCTTAACATCGCCAAATCTTGCCTGTATGTCTTTAGTATTATTTGTATCTGGTATATTTATATCGATGTGATACAAGAAATCGGAATTTAATGTATCTAAATGGGGATTTTTTAAATTTGGAACACTAAATATTTTATTCATGAAACAAACCTTAATTAAGATCTCAAATTAATATAAAAAAACTTACCCTGAATTAGACATGATCTGAAATGAAAAAATGAAGAATGGAAATGAATTTGAGAAATTTTCAGAAAAAAATAATTCAAATGAATTTTTTCATTTACAAAAACGGCAACAGTTTTCCGAAGTATAATATCAACATATCAAGCGCATAATCATAATATTATTGTGACTTGATCATAACATGGTTGTGAGCTAATATTAAAGGGGATACAATTTGCTATATGAAAATATAGTTCAGTTTTAGTTCATTTCTAGTTCAGTTTTAGTTCATTTTTAGTTCCAGTTCAGTTAAGTTCTAGTTAAGTTTTAGTTCAGTTCTAGTTAAGTTTTAGTTCAGTTCTAGTTCAGTTTTAGTTCAGTTCTAGTTTAGTTCTAGTTTAGTTCCGTTCTAGATTAGTTCAAGTTCAGTTCTAGTTTAGTTCAAGTTTAGTTCTAGTTTAGTTCATTTTTAGTTCCAGTTCAGTTAAGTTCTAGTTAAGTTTTAGTTCAGTTCTAGTTCAGTTTTAGTTCAGTTCTAGTTTAGTTCCTTTTTAGTTCTAGTTCAGTTCCAGTTCAGTTCTAGTTTAGTTCTAGTTCAGTTTTAGTTCAGTTTTAATTCATTTCTAGTTACGTTCTAGTTTAGTTCCAGTTCAGTTCTAGTTTAGTTCAAGTTTAGTTCTAGTTTAGTTAATTTTTAGTTCCTGTTCAGTTAAGTTCTAGTTAAGTTTTAGCTCAGTTCTACTTAAGTTCTAGTTTAGTTCAAGTTTAGTTCCATTTTAGTTCTTGTTCAGTTCCAGTTCAGTTCTAGTTTAGTTCTAGTTTAGTTTTAGTTCAGTTTTAGTTCAGTTTTACTTAAGTTCTAGTTCAGTTCCAGTTCAGTTCCAGTTCAGTTCCAGTTCAGTTTAGTTCTGTTTTAGTTCAGTTCTAGTTAAGTTATAATTAAGTTCTAATTAAGTTCTAGTTCAGTTTTAGTTAAGTTATAGTTCAGTTCTGAATCAGTTCTAGTTCAGTTCTAGTTCTAATTAAGTTCTAGTTAAGTTTTAGTTCAGTTCTATTTCCGTTCTTGTTCACTGAAAAAAAACATAAACTCTGATTTGGTTTAATAAATCCATTTTGCAATTCCAATTAAATTTTTTAAAATGGAAATTCCCGACTTCTTGTAGATACTCGATCACTAGATTTACAACATATAAAAATATAAAAACAATAAAACTTTGATCTGAAAAATATTAGGGCGGCATAATATTGTTAGCGGATCCTTTAACAAGCTCGGTACTGTGTGGATTCAATAATTTTTGGTTTTTTGTGGTTGAAAAATAAAAAAAAACTGTTTTTGTTTTTAAACATTAAAATTATTATTTCAAATGTTACCTCCCTAATGTAACTCTCTCGTTTTTATTGATGTCGAAAATTATCAAAGTAAATATGTTTAACACGTTTTAGATGTCACTTTTTTGTAACTCGAATACGTTTTTTTTATTTAAATTTTATGTTGATTTAAATTAATGAAATTTCATTTTATGATTTTCAAATTTTATGAAATATTGTTCACAGACAATAAAGAAAAAATGCTCTTAATTAAAAACTTTATGTGAAATGTAGACAGAATTATTTAAAACAATTATTTATTTAATTGAAATTGTTTCTGTCACCATATTTGTGTATTCAACAATGAAAATTTCATAATTTTAATCAAAAATATATTTTTTTTTTTTGAAATATTCGAAAATAATTTTATTGATCAATTGATTAATTAATACAATAATGAAAATAATTAAAAATCTTATGATTTTTAATTAATTTTATAATTGAAAATTTGTGGAGTTATTTTTTCTTTCTGTGTTTGTTTAGATCGTTGTGTCTGTCGCTCTCCCGAAAGGTTTTTTGAAATGTTTTCAAAACTGACACTTAATTTATGTTATTTGGTCTATCAAAGATTTTCATTAACTCACGTTTGTTTGTTTTTTTAATTTAATAATTTGTTTTCTCCCAAAATTAAATAAAACTTCTCAACGATCTAATTTGTTAACGATCTCAGTCGTGACTGAATTGATATAGTTAATTACCGCTATTTATATTGATAATGAAATAAGAGTAACTAGACTTTGAAAAATCTCTTTCTTACTCTTCTTTACTCTCTTTAGTTGTAAATAAATAATAATAAAGAAGAGAGTATATTATTATTTTAATGAGTAACGATCTTTTAGAGAAATAAAGTATTTTGTATATTTAGATGTTTTTTTAGAGTTTTAAATTTTTTTAAATAACAAATAATTTCACCAAAAAATTATTTTATTTCATTTTATTTTTTTCCTTTAAAATATATATTTTTTTTGTAAAAAAAAAAATATTTTCTTTTTTCGTAAAATTTTAATTTTTCAAGGTGGGAAAACTTTCACTCGGTGGCAGTGTAAGCTCAGCTGTTTATTTTGTGCTCTCTCTGTCACTCTTATTATGTTTCTGTCAAAGTTTGTTTACATTTGTATACCCTACATCCAAAGTATAAGTATAAGTATAAGTATAAGTATAAGTATAAGTATAAGTATAAGTATAAGTATAAGTATAAAGTATAAGTAAAAGTAAAAGTAAAAGTATAAGTATAAGTATAAGTATAAGTATATGTAAAAGTATAAGTATAAGTATAAGTATAAGTATAAGTATAAGTATAAGTATAAGTATAAGTATGAGTATAAGTATAAGTATAAGTATAAGTATAAGTATAAGTATAAGTATACAGTTCGACTCAGTATCACTTTCTGAGTCATTTTAACGATGTCTTAATGAAATTTGGCATCTGTCATTAATTTCGCCCAAGGCCGATGCCTATTGAAATTGGTTTAAGAAAAATGTTCCCCGAAATGGGGATTTAAGGTCACAAAATTCCTAAATATAAAGCGAAATTTAGCACAAACTATTTTTTTAATATTCTAAGACGATGTGCTAAATTATACGAGGATCGGTCCATTTTTTCTCATATGTTCCCCTTCAAACTATCACTTTGAAAGGCTTCACATATACGTTGGTTTTGCAATAAAGGAATAAGAGGAAATTTTACGTTTGGATTTGGCCGAAGAACGTGAATTAGAGGAGGTTCAAAGAAAAAATCGCCTAAATGCTGAGAAATTTATCAAAGAGCCTTTGAAAATAACGGAAATAAAAGAGGATTTGGACTCAGAAAAGTTGTCAACTAAATGGTCTCATCTAACCGATATTGAAAGAGAAAAATTATCGGAAGAGTAAATATTCTTTTCAAAAAATTTTTTGATTTAAATGAAACCATTCATATTTTATTGGTAGATATCGTTTACGTGGTAATGAGTATTATCGGGCTAAAGAATTTGATAATGCTTTAAATGAGTATACTCGTGCTATAGGGATTTGTCACGAAAAAGCTGTAGCGGCCTATAATAATAGGGCCTTAATTTGTGGGTATTTTGACAGATTTTTTGAGAGTTTATTTCGATTTATTTTACTAATTTCAGACTTTAAGCAACGAAAATGTTTGGATTCTATTGAGGACTGTGAGAAATGTCTTCAATTGGAGCCAAATAATTTGAAAGCTCGTTTACGTTTAGCCGAGGCAAGTTATGCTTATGGCAGAAGGAGGGAGGTAAGTAAAATTATAGTGATAAGAACAATAAGGTAAATTGTAGCCACAATTATAAAGAAGACTTTGGATTTACTAATAATTTAGACTATAAAATACTGTAAACTAGTTTATATTCAGGCTTTAAACTAGTTTATAGTGTAGACTATAAAATAGCTTATAGACCAGTACTGAACTAGAAATAAACTGGAAATAAACTTGAGCTGAACTAGAACTGAATTAGAACGGAACTATTGCAAATCTAGAACTGAATAAGAACTAAACTAAACCAGATCTGAACTAGAACTGAACTAAACTAAAAATGAACAAAGACTGAACCAGTACTGAACAAGAATTGAACTAGAACTGAACTAAACTAGAACTGAACTAAACTAGAACTGAACTATAACTGAACTAGAACGAAACTAGAATGGAACTAGAATTGAACTAGAACTGAACTGGAACTGAAATAGAACTAAAATAGAACTGAACTAAAACTGAACTAGAACTGCGCTAGAACTGAACTAGAATCGAACTTGAACTGAATTAGAACTGAACTAAAACTGAACTAGAACTTAAACTGAACTAAATAAGAACTGGAACTGAATTAGAACTGAACTGGAATGAATTAGAACTGAAATAGAATGAAACTAGGACTGAACTCGAACTAAACTGGAACTAAATTAGAACTGAACTTGAACTGAACTACACCCGAACTGGAACTGAATTAGAACTGAACCTGAACTGAACTAGAACTGAACTAGAACGGAACTAGAATGAAACTAGAACTGAACTAGAAATAAATACAAATTGAGACTTTCCATTATATGGGATGGTTATTATTTTGCTTTTTAAAATTTCATTTTTCCAAGAAAGAAAAAAACTGTTTATTTATTTCTTTAAAATACTTTTCCATAGAAATTTGTATGCATTTTTTTTATTATTTCAATTTATTTGTTTATTTATTTTATTTAAAAATTTATACTGTTTTTTGTTCTCAAATTTAAATATACAAATATGCATTTTAATAATATGTTTATTATATTATATATATAGTATGTATATGAATAAATCGTGTATTATATCTAAAACATTTGGATACGTATTATAGAGTTTTATTTTTAACAAGACTATAACTTTTGAATACATGATAATTTGAATGTGTGTGTTGGTTGGTACCTTTTTTTCTGAAATAGAATTTGAAATTCTTTTGCAGTTTAAGTGATTTCGTTTTTTCAACTTTTATTTAATAACATTTAAGGATATTTTTTAAGAAAATATTAGGAATATTAAGATTTTGATTTAGTAATTTTATTTTGAAAATGAAATTTTATCTTGTAAGCGAAACCACAATGAGAGCGTTAAGCGTTTTTTAAAGAATAAAATAAATAAATAAATGATTATTGTTATATTGCCGACACATTAAAGCGATTTTTCGGAAATAAATTAAAAACTTTAGATCAGATAGACGAAATATCACATAATGATAGCAGAGCAGAAGAGGGATGTAATAGAGGTTTTACGGGCGAAGTTATAGGGGTGGAAATCGACATACTTCGGACATACAGTTTATTAACAATGTGCTATATTTATGTGTCTCATTCAGTCATAATATGGCCTTGACTTATGGCTCTTGAAGAGACTTTTCAAGAACATGTTTACACGTGTTATTTATCTCTCTTATAGTGTTCGAGTTATTTGCATTTTCAAAATTTAAAATTTTGCAAGACCTTGAATTTTTTCATTAAAACTTGATTGGCCCAACTTAAACAGCACCAGCAGAACTTCTCCGTTGATAGAAAACCTGGATCAGGCAGAAGGAATGGTCTACATGTGTTTCTAAAGCTTAAAAAATAGAACGCATTTTCAAGAGATCTTCCAACACATCCGATAGGAAAGCAGTGCACCATTTCTTACAGTTTTAAAAACATTCAAGGCTCAAAATGTTTCTGCCACGAACGCTGCTAAAAACTTAGATGCCAAAATGTGAGCATAGATATTGAAATCAAATTTTCTAATGGATGGCGAAACGTATTTTTTGACAGATTTTTCACAATTTCCAGGTCAAAATATGTATTCTGCTAATGCTCGAGGAAATCTTTAAGAAATATTTAGGACCCAAAAATATACAAGAGTTCCCTAAAAGTCCTTGGTAGTGCAAGCAAAATACAGTTATGCAAAAGAAGTCAATCATTTGTTACAACGGACTCTATAAAATCCGAAATTTTCACCAAAAATGTTTATAAAATGTGTTCACTCATTTTTTGCCCAACTTGACATCCTGTCTTTATGATAAATAGGCCTTTGAGTGGTATTTTTACCAAGAGATGCAAATCATCCAAAATGCCCGGATTTAAGGTCAGTGGAGATATATTGGACACTTGTTAAATAATAAATGAAGACCACAAAAAAAAGGTGTTCAGAAATGTGCTAGATTTTAAACGGAGATACCTTTTCGAGCAAAGTTTCAGAAAGAACTAAATAACGTTTTATCATTTCGTTTTTATTAAGTATGTTAAGAATTTTTCGATCTCACTCACTCTTTATTTGTGTGTTTTGCTGGGCTTAAAAATATTTACTTTACTATTTCATTGAGATAATTTTTTCCTAAAATCATATATAATTTTTGAAAGGTCTCTTTACACAGAAATTTACAATAAAAATCTTATATGATCAAGTTCACACCCTCTCGAATTGGATAAAAATTTTGATTTCTAACAGGTATCTTGTAACAGGATACAGTTTTAAAATCCCTGATATAATTCTAATCGTATGGTAACGAACTTTTTTCCGACCTCTTATACGTGTGTACTTTATAGAACAAATATGAAAAAAATTGCATTTTTGAAATTCTTTTCAAAAGTCAATAATTGAACACTTTAATAAGAATGACAAAGTTCACATTTCCGGAAAATTTCACATCTTTTTTAATATATCTTTTATTGCAGTGTATTTTTACTTAAAATTTTGTTATTGAACTTCTTAATGTCCAGTTCAAGGAAAATCCGATTCGATATATGAAAAAACTGAATATAAAATTTTACACATTGAACTCTCTAGTTTGTTCTATATAAATATATCGTTTCGTTTATGTCTCTCATCATTTACGCTCTCATTGTGTTCATTTTCACAAAAATTTACAAAATCCAGTTAAATTTTTTTCAAAATATAAATTTTATAATTAAGACATTTTAGTTAAACGTTATCGTTATTTTTTTATACCCTCCACCATAAGTGGTCATGCCGTGTATAACGTGATGAAGGAATCATCTTATTATGTTTATATATTTTTGCATTAAATCTAAACCTGATTCGATTTAGTTATTCCGTATGTCTGTCTGTCTTGTTCACATCCGCAATAATTGTCAGAACTCGATGAAATTTGGCCTGAGTATTTGAGTCCTGAGATCTTTCCTATTTAACACTAGCAAAACCGGTTAAGTACATTTAAAGATATAGACCGATATCTGAGGCAATCTCTTTTGCTTTATAAAAATTATAAATCATATAATCGCTAAAAATATAACTGATTTTATGACTCAATATGATGTCTCTGTGTGTATATGTACGAAACATATCGTATTAACTTCACACGCATTTGTGGTGGAGGGTGTTAAAGATTCGGCATAACCGAATATACCATTCCTATTTGTTCTAATTAAAAATTTATTATTACATTCAGCAATTTGCAAATAATTCCTAGAATTTGGTTACAAAAAATATTCTATAAAATAAAAAAATAACTGTTATATTTCTTACGATAAACAACGGTTTTACTATGCAATTTTATAACGGTTTATGTATATAATTTTATATATATTTATGTATATAATATTAAATATAATTTTTATATATTTCGTTGCTTTTTGTTGGGCTGATATTTTTTTTGTAAAAAAAGCAATAAATTTCATTAACAATTATTTTCAGCAAATTTTGGAATTATAAATAAAATATGAGAAAATTATAAAAATACACTTAAAAAAATGGTTATAAAAATTATATTTTTGGTCCTGCAAACCGTACAATAATAAATTCCCTATTATATTGCTTTAAAACTTCAATCCTCATTGTCAAAAGAAGTTACAAATAACAGGGCTGAGCAGAATCCTAAATACCCACTACTTGAATCTGGGAGAAGCTAGGAATTTATGATCTTACAGACCAGTCCATAACTACCTTAGAAATAACTGTGCAAAGTTATGCAACATAATTTAAAGTCATGTTGAAATTTCTAGGAGGAGGTTCAAATTTCCGTAATTTTTTTGAAGGATGAAGTAAAATTTTTTTATAAGTGTTTATTATCATTGGAAAGGTAATTACTTGATAAATAATATTTATATAATAAACAATTTAAATTCACATCATTAATAAATTTTTCAAAAATTCCAAAATGTTTATTTTCGGTAAACTCATGTAAAAAAGTGTGTAATATTTCCCATTTAATAAATTCTATATGAAATAAAGTATTATTCTGAAATTTGTATATAATAAGGATACATTTGTCCTTAATGTAGGACCATTAAAAGATTCCCACTTTTTCATTCCAAAATCCCCAAAATTCCAAACCGAGGAAAACTTTTTTTTTTAAATATTTTACTTTTTTCACTAAATTGCTCATTCTGCCGTTATAAGAGAATTGACCCATTACAGATTCTTAAATGAATAGCTAATGAATGTAGCTATATATAATAGAGATGCTTTTTTGACAATTCTAGCTTAGAAATTTTCGTTTCTACCCCAAAATAAAAAAATAATAAAAAAATTAAAAAAATTAGTTTAAAAATAATGAAATTCCGATAGGGCTAGCGGGGAAGCTATTTCCCCTAATGTTCTCGAATTTGCTTTATATGCTTTTAGGTTAGGAAATTTTTTCAGAATTAATTTTATAGTCCAGAAGAAAATAGTTCAAAAAATCCCATTTTTTCCTAAATTTCTAATTTAAAATAATATGATTTAAATGGACCCAGTCTAAAAATGGGTCCAAATTTTACATTGATCTAAATATCTCAGTATGTAATTTTATATTTATTTTCAATAAAATCATAAATAAAATTTTGGAGATTAAAAAAAAATATTATAAAACCCGATGTGACCAGATTTGAAGATCCACTTCTCGACCATAGGACCCACTGGAAGTATATCCTTCTCTGATTCCATTGGAAAACACCTCAAGAATGTCTATGTGAAAAATCTTTAATAGTTTTAGAATTATTCCCAAAAGTAATGTTGGCATCACTGTGCATAGGGGGGGGGGGGCAATAATCATGAAATATATTGAATACAGTTAGATATTTTTCCGAAATTTTATAGAATTTATCTATATATAGGACCATTTTAAGCAAAAACCTTTATTTTGGAAAGGAGCATAGAAAGAAATTATAATATTATTAAATATAATAAAAATAACCTCAAAAAATTGGTGGGTATTTAAGAATTTTGTGAGTGTAGAGTTATAGCAAAGTGTAAATTGATATTGGTCAAATTGATAATATATATTTAAGACAGTTCGAAAATTTTATAAACACAAAACCGTTTTCCTGGAAGGGGATTTATATGGGTTCTTATGTAAAATATGG
Source organism: Cochliomyia hominivorax (assembly GCA_004302925.2). Classification (NCBI taxonomy): domain Eukaryota; kingdom Metazoa; phylum Arthropoda; class Insecta; order Diptera; family Calliphoridae; genus Cochliomyia; species Cochliomyia hominivorax. The sequence goes on from PYHX02000467.1 coordinate 108,772,772, forward strand.
ATCGATATTCATTAGTAAAATATATTTATGACATTTTAGGAAAATAACCAACAGTTCATCTTATATGGGATCTTAAGCAAAGTTTGGACCGTTATCATGGCGATTTTTTTTAAGCTTAAAATCGTTTCGGGAAAGAGCCTTTTCTGGGAGCTATAACAAAATATGGACCGATAATGCTTAAATTAAGATAATTAGAAAAATTATTGCACGGAATTTCACTAGAATCGGCCTTATAACCATATTTCGGGACGAGCTAGACCGACAGACAGACATGTTAAAGAAGCCTTTGTTAACCATAGTAACATATGGTATTTGTGTCAAGAGGGTCACATCCTCAAAACTGCTCGAAGCTGATGCCAGTGGAGAGACGGTGGGCTTTTGTTAAAAGAGAATTGAAGAGCATAAAAAGGTCTTCTAAAGTGTGATAGTTTTGAATCGAATATAAACTAGACCTGTTTATCCAAGTTGGGCTTGCAACAAAACCCACCTTGTTGCAACCATAATGTGGTATTCCTACCAAAAGAGGTAAATCCTTCTAGCTGCCCGGAATTGAGGCCAGTAGAGAGATATTGAGCTCTTGTTAAAGGAGATTGGAGGAAACAAAAAAGTTTCCTAAAATGTGGTAGATCTTCAACGAACAACGAATGCGCTATTAAAATATTAATGAAAGGGATTCCGAAAAGAAAGTGATTAAAACTAAAAGAATATTTTGTTTTGTAAATCAATTAAAAAATTATAATCTTTAAGTTTAGTGATTTGTTTCTATTAATAGTTATGTATGTATGTCATTATTTAGCAACAAGTTGCTAAACATTTTTTAATGCTTTAAGCAACTAAAAGTTGCCTTGAAAGAGAAACATAAATGTTGGCTTAAATTAACTAAAACTTAATTTATATATTTTGTTTAAACAATTACAATAATAATAAACATTTCTGTTAGCAACATGTTGCTAAGAAATGTTAAAATTAAAACTATAAAAGTTTTGGTTTTTTAAAGTTTTCAATTTTTATTAAATTATATAAAATTTATTTAAATGCATTTTTTTCAAATACATAAATACAAAAAGAAATTATATAATTAAATTAAATACATTAAAAAAATTAAAATTAAAATAAATTTAAAATTAGAAAAAAACCCTTAAATGAATTAAAATAAAATATTAAAAAATTAAATTTATGGTTTTTGGCTTATTTTACAATAAATATGGAATTTGTTGAAATGTTTTTTTAAATCTATTTATTTTAAAAATTAATTTATTTTTATTAAAATTATTTAAACAAAATTTACAAAAATTATATTAAAAAAAATAATAAAATTAATTATGCTTAAAATGCATAATTTTTATACATAAAAAACAAACTTGAAATGAAAATTTAAAAATTTATTTTAGGTTATGTTTTAAGTATTTTGAAATTTCTTTTTTATAATATTTTTTGTTTTAAATTCCCATATAATACATAGTTTATATATATAGTTAATTAATTAAATTTATAATATTAATAATACTTTATTAATTAATTTGTTTATTTATAATATTTAGTTTAGTTTAGTTGTATTTAGAGGAATAATAAAGAACGTATTTATAATTTTTATTAATATTTTTTTATAAGTTTTTCTTTAGAAATTTATATATTTTTCCAGTTTAACCTTTAACCTAATTACGGTTATATAGTTCATATAGTTGTGTGATTTAACAATTATATAATTTGAGTGTGTGTGTGTGAGGGAGAATAATTTTAACTACAAAAGAAACAAACATCGACATTAGATTTTAGTTTAGTTTAGTTTTTTTCTTAGATTTGGTATCGTCTTTTTAGAATTTGAATAAATTATTTTTTTTTAATTTATTCATGAGCTTGAGATTCTTGTTGTACCAATTTGAAACGTCTGGGGGATTTAATGGATCCTTGATTATTGAAAAGATTTTTCAATTGACCCTTTTGGGCTAATACTTTACGTATGTAACGTGCCACCAAAATTTGAGGACGTTCTTGCCATTCATTTAATACTTCTTTGGGGGCATTGACCTGGAAAAATAGAGAATGAAAAACAAATTAATATCAAAAATTATTATAACAGAAGATCAGTAAATTCTTAAAGTTTCATCTAATGTGATCTTTATTCTAATATATTCCAAATGATTTTTATAATCCTCTCCTGGCCAGAATTAAACTCCAAATCGAAATTGGTTTTAATTGCATCAAAAGAGAGAATAAAAATGATCATGTAACGATCACTAGAAATGGCGAGGTTCGTATTAAAATGCCAGCAAAAATACGAAGACATGAGATCTATATATTTCTAATCCAGTTTTCTGAAATAAATGATCTTAAAAAATAAGATCTAAAGCAAAAGCATTATAAATTGTGGTTGAGTGACCTATATACAGTCATCCAATCGATTATTATATTTATAATCCTTCGAAGCGTTAAACACCAAATCATAGCAGTCGTTCAATCGAACATACATTGCTGAAAAATATACTGTGAGTAACTGGAAATTGGTAGACCCCTCTCTTGATTACAATTAGATTACGCTAAGCAAATTGTTTATAGTTCCATCGAAAGAGAGAATAAAACTGATCATATGGCGATCAGTTGAAATAATGAGGTTCGTCATCACCTTTACGGGCTCATAACATTAGAAATTCAGATTACATAAATAAAGATAATAAAATAAAAGATAATAAAATAATAAAAGATATGGGTTTAGCGAGGTGATCGATCGATCTGCAAAGATCTATCCAATCGAATATAAACAAGAAAGTAAAACGCAAAGTTGGATGAATTAAATGAAGATAAATTAATTGTCTTATACACTGATCAAAAAAAACTTTATCAAACAGTTGGCGAATCGCACAGTTCTGAGGAGCGAATGAAGATCATCAGTTCATCTGTAAGGAACTAGATTTCAAACGGATAAAAAAAATTCAATTAAGACTTAATGAAGGAAATGAATCGCACAGTTCGATGAATGAAATAGGGAAAATAAAAATCATCAGATCGCATTTATACTTATCAAGAAAATCTAGTGCAAGTCCAGAAATGGAACATCAGTTAATCTCTAGAGAGCTAGATTTCGCCCGAGTATAAACTCATAAAAAAATCCAACTACGACTTTAAGAGGAAGTGAATTGCAGTGTTCAACGAATCCAAAAAAGTATGATTTGGCTACGTCGGTAGTTAGTGAAGTGAATAGCTGCGTTCAGAATACAGAGAAGTGAATAATTGAGTTTAGACGGACGGATAAAGAAGTTTATTCCAAACCAACTGCAGTTAAGAGAATCCAATCGTATAAAAAACCTGTTGCGAAGGATCGAATAGAGATCATCAGACGATCATCAGGGATCCACTAAAGCTCGACAAATCATATGAGAAACAATTGACCGTGTCAGAAGTGTATCAATGATTTCAAATGGTCATTTGAAAATAATCATTTAATCGCATATATACAGATCAAAAAAAAAAAAAATAATAATAATAATAAACTGATGACAGAAGGAAATAAATTGAGGAGTTTGAAGGAATATTAGTCTATTTATAGTCATTCTAACGAATCTAATGATAGATTCAAATTCTATTTAGATTGGGAAGGGGATTAAGGGGTCAAATGAGGATGAATTGAATGTATCGGTAATTCACTGCGAGTTATATTAAGAAGTAAATCATATACCCGGAAGAAAGAAATAAGGGGTATCAATCTTTCTGAAAATTATCTGTTCTATTTAGAGAGCGAAGGGAACCAAGGGTTCAAATGAGGATGAATTAAATGCAGATTAAGATTCATATTCATATTTTGGACCAGATTATATCTATTCTAAGGTTACTGTAAAACCAATAATTCTCATCCAATGAATTTCTTCCCATTCAAGGTCTTGCCTCAATTAGACAAGGACTAAATTCTTAATTCCCGAAATTTTGAGTTAATTTTTCTAACATATTAAAAGCAATACTAACCTGATCACCATTTAGACGATTCAACAATGCCACACATACCACAGCTGCTTTAATACCGGCATGATATGTTAATGCCGCAAAAATTGTACTCTCCATTTCAATATTTACTACACCATGTTCACGTAACTTTTCCAAATAGGCCATTTTGTCGGTTTCAGTAAATTCACAAAAAGCACCATCTAAACGTCCTTGACCTAAATTAAATAAAAAAAATTAGAAATTCTACAAAAAATAAAATAAAGTGTCATTTACTTACCCTCATAGAAATCATTAGTACACAAAGTTTTACCAATAATTGTATCATAAGGATCATCAGGACTTGCCAATGATTTAAGTTCACGGGCCAATTTTTTATCCAATTTGGCAGGACGATGAATAGTTTTACCCAAAACAGTCTAATCATCAGTAAAACATCAATTTATGTTATTTTCGGATTTAATGAATAATATTTTTGCGTGATACTTACAAATTCATGTGAATTTCTTAATTGACCATCCAAGGCATCTTCGGTGATGATAACAGTACCACCCTCAACACCAATACCACCACAAGTGCCAATACGTATAAAAACAGGATCATGGCACTTGGCATGATACATAAGTTTAATCATTTCATGCATTAGAATGCTAACAGAGGGTGTTCCCATGCCGTGACTAACACAAAGTACAGGACCAACTTTGTACATGGAATAACGGTACGAGTAGGCGCTAATATCTTGCAACATAGTGCCCGCTGGTAATTTATAACCGATTTCATTCATAATGAAATGTGCAAAGTTTTCCATACGCTTTGGTGTCCCGCCCATGCAAACAAACTGTTTTATGATGAGTTCATAGAGGTGGAGGAAGAAGGGAGGGGAGAAAAGAATAGAAGAGATTAATTACTTTATTAAAATTTTTATTTGAATCGTTTTTTGTTTTTAATTTATTATTTCTATTTTCTTCTTTATGGGTGTTTAATATTTGTTAAATTGGATGTATGATTTCTTTTTTATTAATTGCAGTTTTTATTTTGGTTCTTATCAGTTTCTTGACATTAATTAATTTCTAATATTTTTATTTTGCTTATCTGTTAATTAAATCACCTTTCAAAAGTGCGCAGTAATTTAATTTTTTTTATTTTTGCAATAATTTTCAATAACAAGAGAAGAACAAATTGAGCTGATATTCATCAACATCCCTAATTATAATGACGTCATATTAAGTTTTTCATTGCTTTAGAAACATCAAAAAAAAAAATGAAGAACTCATATACCGTCTGTCTGTCCGCAAAATTTTGAACTAATTTAATTCATATAAAATTATGAGTTTATGTAATAATGTCCATTCGTCTATCCATCAGTTTTATGCGAACTTAACCTCAATCAAGTAATCCGATATTTGCACATATTATTTGCTCTTATCCACTGCAGGTGTACTCTTTAAAAAAACTGAAATCGATTCAGTAGAAAAGAAGTTATACCCCAATATCACACTTATATCATATAAAATTCTAAGTCTATTTAAAAATGTCCGTCTGTCTTTCTGAGCGTTTTATGCAGGCTTTACAACAATTTAGTAATACAAAAGTTTCAAAAGTTATTTGTTGTTATCCGCCATAGTTCTATACTAAAAATAGGGCAAATCGGTACTCTAGAAAAAAATGTATACACTAATATCTGAAACTGCTACAAAAAAGTGAAAGCATATTCTGTCTAAATAAAATTTTATTAAATTTGAAATACAAATGTTATTTTCGGAATATATGAATGAATATATATATATATATATATATATATATATATATATATATATATATATATATATATATATATATATATATATATATATATATATATATATATATATATATATATATATATATATATATATATATATATATATATATATATATGAAAATAGGAACTATCATGAGGCCTGGAAATTTCACAGTGGTAAAATATTTTACACCGATTCATATTCGTTTTATAAAGGTTCATTTGTCTATCCATCAGATTTATGCCGGCTAAAATCTCAGACAATAACTTGAAGTTTGTTTAGATTATTTGTTGCTCTCCATTGCAGATCTTTACTCCATTATATACCGATATCTTAAGCAACAAGTAACATTCAATTTAATATGATTATTAATAGAAATGAATAAAATTTAATAATATAAAGATTATTTTCAAGGGAGAAAGTTATAGGTAAATATAGGGACTATAATAAGGACTCTTAACATCGGATCTAGAAGATATTATACACCGATTTATATTTATTCATGATTTATATATAATTTAGAGTTCGCTTAAAAGTTCTATTTAGTTTATTAGTTTTACGCAATAATCTAAAATTTATCCAGATCATTTGTTGCTGCAGCCGTAGATCTGCACTAAAAATATCCAAATCGATTCAATAGAAAAAAATTATACACCGATATCCTGAGCAACTATAAAAAAATTAAAATGCACTATATTGAATTTAATCAAATTTGATATATAAATTTATAAATTTAAGGTAGACTATTATAGAGATTATGATAAGGACTTTCCTATTCAGATCTGTAAGATTTTATGAACTGTTTTCCAGGAAACTTAAACTACAGTGATTTTGAGTAGAACTATTATATCGCATAGCAGTTTCTTACACACTAACTTAACATTAACTCCAGACAACATTCAGAAAAAACTATATTTTCAGTTTCTCCATATCGGTTCAGATTTTCTTTTAAATTGGAAATTTTCAAAACATTATAGTAACTGTAGCAATATGGGTCTCAAATAATAGAGAAAAATCTCAGAAATAAAATTAGAAAAAACACAGGACTATTACGATGACTTCCACTAACGCAAAAGTAGTTTCGATTGTAGTGAGAGTATTCAATATCTATAGAAACCTAAAGAAGTGGGGGGGGGGTATTTAAGATTCGTTTTCTTCCAATAATAAAATAATTCTCTTGTTTTTCATTTGCAGTTTAAGGTTGGTTATGGTTGAGATTATTTTTAATTTATACAAATTTAATCATACAGTGATTAAGAAAACAGAACAAACAAAAAATATTCATTGGAAATTTTATATACGGAACTAAAAACAAATTAATTTATTAATCTCCTATTAAAGCCTTTCAAAACAATATTTTTTGTCCCTCCCTTTTTTAATAGTAAAGTTTTGTTTCCCACTGTTTTGAAACATTTATAATAAACTTGTTATTTAATTAATTTTTTCTTGTTTTTAAATTGAATTTTGATCTCGTTTTTCTCATTCTTTTATTAACATAAAAATCACGTTTTCTTGTGTTTTAGAAATTCTAGTGATAAAGAAATCTGTTTTATATGAAAATCGAAGAAATGTTTAAGTAATAAATTTCAATAAATTATTGTATAATAACGGTAAATTTTAATTAACATAAATAATTTAAAATTGTCATAAATTGTAATTTATTAAATAATTTCCTTCCTCTAAATGGAAAACAATTTATACACACAGAAAAAAAATTAATATTGATTCATGTTAATTTAACATTGTTTTACAGTAAATGCAGTTTTGTCTTCTTTGAAATATTAACACTGAAAAGTAATTTAAAAAAATTATTCTTTTTTGATTTTATAAATTAATATCGAAGGTTCTAATATGTACTGTACTGTTTAATTGAATTTTAATCAATGTCAAATCAACTATGTTTTCAACGATGATTTTGCTTTATGTTTTATTTTGTGTGTAGTATTACAAGTAATTCTGCTTATTTAATTGATCTCTAAAAATGTTCAGAATGGGCCCGATAATAACCTCCATTTTTTCTCATTACCCCTTTTTATAGCACATGTGGCCTTTTACAAGATATCTCCATCTTTTAGGGTGTGCTATTGCCTTAAAGAAACTCAGTTTGATTTGTGTTCCTAATAAGGACGGTATCTTCTTGTTCGTGCTGTAGTAGTGAAGTGTACCTTGTTAAATTTTTTCCCAGTTTTGTGAGGAGCGGCACTCCCTGACATTCCCATATTGTTGATCATTTTACTAGGGATTGGATTAATTTTATTGGAGTAGATGGAAACCACTTAAATAAGAATTCAAAAAACCATGAAGAATTTTAGCCATTTTGACCTCCCCCATGATTTGGACACGGAATTCTTTGCTTATAGATAAAAGCACTACACCACGCCGCCGCGTATTTTAAGCCCAAAATTCATCTACTAAGACCAAATTCCAAAATTTATTTTTAATAACATTAATCTCTAGAAATATCTGACATTATCAAAAGTCGGTTCAAAAATACAAAAAGAATAAATTTAAAAAATTATAAAGTGGCAAAATCCAGATTTTTTTTGCTGATTTTTGCTGTTAAAAACTGTTTCATATGAAAATAAATTTAAAACTTCCGATCGGCCGAACCGCTTTCGATGAAATTTCATTCCGTTATATTAGAAGTGCAGGCGAGTTTAAGTTTTTAGTTTGAACTTAATAGACTTAACGAGAACCGGACCAAAGGATCTTAAAATTGGGCAACTTAGTAATACAAATATTTGATTTTAAACTTTCGATCGGCTGATCCAAATTCGATGAAATATAATCCAGTTGTAACAGAAATGTTGGTGAGTTAAATTTTATAGTTTGAACTTAATGGGCCTAAGGATAATCGGTCCACAGGGTCTTCAATATGAGTGCCTATAGTAAATGATTCAGATTTATTATAATTCAATCGATTTTAAAAACTTTTATATGATTGGATTCTGCTATATATTTCCAACCGATATCGGACAGCCACATTTCTTTTTTGTACCCAAAATTTTAGAACTTTCCTAAATAGATTTCCCAAAGTTTAAACTAAAATTAAATTAAAAAACTACAATTTTTTTTTAAATATTTCCATTATCTGGTAACACTGACTGTAGCAGTAATTATTTTAAGGATGTATTTGTTAATGGTCCCATAATTAAAATTTTGAATATTTATCTCATGTGAATATTAATCTTCAAATAATATTATTCTGAAATAAATTAATAAAATCTTATGAGAAAAAGTATTCTCAATTGTAGTGAAATCGGGACTACTTTTTTCAATCTGGCAACAATTATTATATCGTTAATTTCTTCAGTTAAATTTATGTCTTGAGTGAATATAAAATTATTCTGAAATAAAATTTTATAGTTTTAATTTGAAGAAAGATTTCATTATTTAAATATTCTATTCAAATCTTGAATTTATGGTCCTACGAATCGGATATTGATAGTTTCCTACAAAATGTGAAACCAGTAAAATACATACCGAAACAATCAAATAAAATTCCAGAGAAAAATATCAGGAAATATTTAAAAATTATAAAAATGTCTCCTAGAAAATCTATTTTTAAATAAAATTTTATAGTATCAACGAGTGAAAACAAATCTGGCAACCTTGTTTAGTTATTTACTTATAGCATAAAACTGTTCTCTAATTCTTTTAATTCATTCAAAATTTTTTCCATAATCTTTTCTCAACTTTTCTTGTAGTTAATCTTTTCATTATCTTCGATTAAACTTCCGTTTAATTTCATAACTTTTATTTTTGTTTCTGATTGAAATAAATCATCACAAATTACCTGCGTCACTTGAGTTGAGGTAATAAATCTGAATGTCAGTAATAAAAACGAAAAATCGATAATTTATTTAATCTTCCATAGAAAACAACGAAAATTAATTAATAAAATAAAAAATGAAGTTATCGGTGTTATAAAGTAATTGAAATTTGATTGTTGGAAAGGAAATAAAAATATTTTAGTTAATAAGATTTTAATTAAAAATTAATATTGAAACATGATTGTACCCTACACCAGAGTAGGTGGTTAAGGTAATATGCGTTTGTGCTGATGTTTGTAATTTACAGAAAATTTATACTTTTTATTATGCCGTTCGCCTCAGTATCGCTTTCCGGCTGGCTGTTCATGTAAACGTTGTGAACACTCTGCAAGTCGCAATTTTTCAAATATCTTGAACAAATTTGGATTATTATTTTGGCCCAAGGACGAAGCCTACTGAAAATGTAATTTTCGTTCCAATATCTCTGGTACCTCTCATACAAAATTCCTTCCGGAATGAGGTTTTCATTTAATAAAAGTCCTAAATATAACACGATTTTTAACAAAATTTGGCAAAAATAAAAATAAATTCTAAAACGTTATGCCAAATTATTTGAGACGCGACAATAATTCTATAAAGTATTGTTTTATTGGTCCTACGAACCGTATAGTATTACATTATAAATATGTATTTGCTGTTACGAAATAAAAACTAAAATTCTCTTTTATGGAAAACTTCATTACCTGGTGACAAAGATTATAAAGTTTTGTTATATGATCGAACGAATCGGATACAGAATTATGAAAATCTATAGAGAACTGTAGTTGTTAGAAAATTAAAAGTTAAAAGTTATTTGTTAACAATCAGTATTTACATCGAATTCATGGTCCTACGAATAAGACCTTGGACCTCTACTATCTGGCAACACTTATTATTTTAACACAATTTCGTTTGATGATCCTACGAACCGGATATTAAATTGAGATATAAACAAATAGTAGTATGTATTCTTTAATAAACGCTAAAATTCTTAAATCGGGAAAAATTTAGTTACCTGACAGACACAGGTTCCGTCATCATCAATTATTGAAACAAAGGTATATGGTCTTAGAAAATGTTTTGCTTCTATTATTTGTTTCGTATTATCCAGTATTACACTGTTTCCTTAGATTAACTATTAAGCATCGGATCATATCAGATACTCCATAAATAAGGAAAAAATCCTTATCTGGTAACGATTATTCTAACGCTAATTTTAAGAAATCTCTGGTAATACTTTTACTTTAGGGATAATTACTTGATACTCGTCATTATTTCAATAAAATCTTTTGAAAATATTTGTTCATTTGACAACACTTTTTATAACGGTAATTATTTTAATAAGATATTAGTTTATGGTCCTACGAATCGGATACTCTATTTTGATTGATTTGCAAAATAAATCCTTTATCTGGAAACCGTTATTTTAAAAATCATTCCAAACAAAACTTTAGAAAAATCTCTTGATTTTTCTAAATCAACTTCTAGAATAGATCATTATTTCAAAATAAGTTTTATGGTCCTATGAATCGGGTATTCTATTAAGTATATTTTCTGGCAACACTAATTGTAGTAATATTTTCAAAGAGTTCTCTCAACAAATTTTAAATTCCTCATAATGGTTGTTATTTCAATAAAATATTAATTTATGGTCCTACGAATTAAATACTCTTAAAAACTTTGTAAAATAAATCCTTTATCTGGCAAATATTATCCTTTTGGAATAATTTCTTCATCTGGCAACACCATTTATAAAGTTTATTATAATAAGATGTTAGTTTAAGGTCCTACGAATCGGTTAGACCACAAATTTTGCAAAAAATCCTTTTTCTGGCAACATTAATTGTAATAAGAAATATGACAATAATATGGCAATAACTTTTATAACGGAGTTGCCAGATAATTTTACTTTGTGGTTCTACGAATATGATACTGTAATGTTTCATATTGAAGCGAATGATTTTTTTCTATAGAAAATTCATTTTGATTTTGTTAATTAAAAAACAGAAAATGTTTAGAATTAATAATTAAAATAAAACTGAGATTAACTAACCGGAAGTTTAATAAAAATATGTGTTTTATTTTTCAATTCATTAAAATTAACATTAAACACCCATATTTTTGATATCTAAAATAAAATTTATGGTTAAAAAAACAAAACTCACCTTGACATCACCAAACATTTCATGTAAATCATGAGATTCACTGCCCAAGGCCAAATGATATAAAATATCCTGATCCATAAGTTCAATATTGGGATTACGTAATTTAACTGTGCCATCGGAATATCTAAAATTGGTGTAAAAAAACAAGGTCTTGAATTAAATTCAATTAACACATATGCAAATCTTGAAGGTTACAAACGAAAAACAAAAATATAAAACCGATAATTTTGTTTCCAAAAAAACAATTAAACACTTTTATCGCTTTTAAAAAGCTTTTTTTAAATAAAATTTTTGACTCACTTTTAGACACAAATTATTTTTTTATAAAGGGAAAGTATTTTTATCTTTTTTTTTTAATTAATGCATTTTTTGCTTTATTACCTTTTAACGGTATTAAGTCAAAAATTGCATTAGTTCCATGAATTGTTGGTGAAATTCCATTTATAATTCACTTTTTGTCATGCTTATTCACTTGAACTAATAACGTTAAAAAAATAATGTTGTAATAAGTGTCATAAAACGAAATAAACGCGGTTATTTAATTGCGGTTACAATTAAATATTAATACTTGAAATTATAGTGAAATTTTATGTAACTAGAAAATCGTAATGAAAATATAAAATAAAAAACATAAGAATTGAAAATTTTGCTTAAACTAATAAGATGGAAAAATTTCAGATTTAATAAATGGTCCTTCGAACCGTATACTAATAAGTAAGTAAAATGCTGCAAAATACGTTTTAAACTGCAGATGAATTTCAGCAAATAATATTTATAGTTATCAGTTTTTACAGAAAACTAAGAATACATTTTGATGTATTTTACTTATGGTCCCTTCAAACCGGATAGTCCATTTCAGATCTTGTTAAATTAAATCCAACTTAAAACAAATCATTTAATGTATCCCAAACTGATTAAAAAAAATAAGGGAAAATTCTTGAATATAAAATAATTATTTTAGCGAATTCGCCATGTAATAGTACTGTTCCACTCAATTAGTGAAAGATGGGAATCAAGCCAAAAATAAATGGACTCATTTAAAAAATCTTCTGAAAGGAAGCGGCTTTCTTTTTGTAAACTTATGCCTGATGAAATTTTTGTTGTAACAAATGATGGGCTTGTCGTCAAATTATATCATGCAAGGTGAAAATAGTATTTGTCTATCTAATTGACTTAATTTCGCGCGTCTTTTTTTTGACTTTCGAATTTTTAGATTCCTCTCAAGAATCTTTAGTACTTGTTTTGCTTACAAGACTCAACTTTAACTTTCTGTACCAATAGTCGGCCTTGAGCTAACCGACTGCCTTTTAGTCGATGTGTGGGAGCTCTTTGAAAATCTTATATTTTTTTGCTTAGAATATAATGTTGACCAATTCTTCTTCTTGATCGAGATTCTACCGATACTATTTAATAATATTGGAAAAATTTGGCCAACTTTTGTAGAACCAAGTTGGGTTTTGTTGAAAATTTTTAATAATTTTAGTGTGCACCTTTGTAGGATCACTGATTTTAATCAGATTCACAATATTTTGATTCATTAGTTTGACATTAAAACATTAACTGACATATTTTACAAATGTAAACTGATCAAGATAAATATCAAATAATATTTCGGTTAAAAGTTTCCATGAAAAACATGTGTTCAGAATTTTTCGATCTCACTCGTTAGTGTTGCGAACCGGACAATTATGTTTTAAGTCTTTAACTCACTGAAAAAGGTACAAAAATCTCATAAAAGTATTTCCGGATTAGAAAAAGCTAAAATAAAATTCTAAATTATGAGGAATCTAAAAATTATAGGTCCTGCGAACCGGATAACAAAGTGTAGAAAACACTCATTCAATTCTCTGCTTAATTAATATATAGAAATCCAATAAAATTATCTATTATTATGTACTGAGATAAAAAGAAACACGTAATATTATTTTAACATTTCTAATAATAATTTCTATAAATAATTTTTGTAATAAAAAATTATAGGAAAATATTTTAGAGGAAGTGCCACTTGAAATAAAACACAACAAATTTCATCCATTAAATATTTATTATTTCTTATCAAAATAATAATAAAAAAAGTAAATTTAATTTTTTTATGGTGGTCGTACTTATTTTCTGGAGATAAATTATTATTTCGAGTCATTAAATTATATACCTTTTTTTAAAATTGGGCAGATTAATGAACTTTGGAATTTTCTTATTTGTTTTTTTCACAAAACAAGTAAAAATAAATTAAGTAAATTTCTCTAGTCATGAAGACTAAAAGTAAATTAAAAAACGAAGACAAATAAAATACACTTGAATTTGTATAAAAATAAAATTGGGGACACACCTCCTTCTTGTTCATGAGCGCCATGACGCATTTCAATACTTTCAAATACCCTCCACCATCATAAGTGGTGTAAAGATGGTATAATAACTTTGTCATTCTGTGAGTAACGTTAAGAAGGAAATATGTCAGATCCCATAAAGTATATATATTATCGCGTTAAATTAAAATCTGAGTCGATTTAGATATGTCCGTCTGTTTATCTGTCTGTTTTTGGCGCGTTCACATAAATATTAACAGGGCTCAATGAAATTTGCCTTTAGTATTTGTTATAGTCCTGAGAAGTTTCCTATTTAAAACCAGCAAAATCGTTTCAGTAAGTTAAAAGATATGGACCAATATCTGAGACAACTTCTAAGTTCAAGCGAAGAACTTTTGCCACAAAATTAAGTTATATGAACTTCATTAACCTTCAAAATCGGTTCAAAAGAAATGCAGTTATAATCAAAAATATAATTAATTTTATGACTCATTAAGTTTGTGAGTGTATGTGTGACGTAACGTATTTACTTTACGCACATTTGTGGTGAAGGGTATTAAAGATTCGGCATAACCTTTTTTTCTTATAAATTTATTCATAATTTTTTTATTTATGATTCATAACAGTTTGTTTGCTTGTTAAAGAGATTTTTTTTCGATTAATTAATTAATTAAAGGTGAATTAAATAGTGATTGTCATAAATTTTTTCCCATAACAAAATTTACATAAGTTGATAAGAATTTCTGAAGGTTAATAAGGTCAATGTTATATATTTTATATAACAAAGTGGGTGGTTTTGATAAAATAATGTAGGAAATTAATTAAATTTCGATATAAAAATATTTTTTCTCAAAAGTAAATTAAAAAAAAAATGACAACTGACTACTTTTTAGACTGCAAGGGGACAGTAAAGTAGCTACTCTAGGTATTACTTTCCTATAAAAAATAAATTTGTACATGTTAAATAAATTGTTTTAAATATTATTGTTTGTTTAAATGGAAAACAGCCGTTACTTTTTGGTATTACGAACCGGATATTGAAAAATGATTTAGATAAAATAGTAAAGTTGAAAACCTAATGAAAATAGATTAAGTGTTAAAAACCAACTACTATATAAATGAAATAATATTATTATATGGTTCTACGAACCACACTTTTAATGTATAATTGCTATTATTTTGGTACTACGAACAGGATATTGGACACTATTTTAGATAAAATATTCCAGTTAAATAACGTTATAAAAATAAACTGAAACCTTCAAAAGTATAACAATTACTTGATGCAGGAAATAATGATTTAATTAATTATGGTCTACGATCGGCTGTCGTTACTATATAATGTTTTTTTTACTAGTTTGAATAAAAAAGTGTAAATAAATAATTCCATGAAAATTAATTACAATGAATTGAATAAAGGAAGTAAAAATAATTGTTTCAAGTACTATATGGTCCTACGAACCGGATTTAATAAAGAGTAAACGCTACTTTTTGGTACAACGAATCGGAAATTAGAAAATATTTAAGGATTATCTTGTATAAGTTGTGAGTTTGAATAATATTTTACACACGTTCTTCGTAAAAACTGTAAATCCAAGTGTTTGGTTGTTTGTTTTAGCTCAAGTTATCCTTGTAAAATGTGTCAATTATTGTCTTAATGTCAAACAAATGAATAAAAATATTGTTAATCTGATTAAAATGAGTGAATATTTTCAACAAATTCAAACTTGGTCTTACAAACAACTGGCCAAGTTCCAATGTTCTTAAACAGTACCTGAAAATCTTATCCATTGATAGAAAACCTATTCAGTTGGAAGGAAAGGAATGGTCCACTTGATGCTTCATAAACCAAAAAATAGAAAACCTTTTCATAAGAATTCCCATCACATCCGGTAGGATAGTAGCTCTGTTAGCTCATAGAACGATTTATTTAGTAGGAAAAGTTAAAGCTAATGCAAGTTTAAAAACATAAAAGGCTCAGAGGAGAGCTACTTAAAATTTAGAGGCGAAAAACGGAATGAAGTCAAGTTTTCTAAAAAAAATATTTTTGCTTCATAAGTGGAAAGCGAAACGTATATTCCGGCAGATTGCAGATATGCAGTTGCGGCAAAAGAGGTCAATCATTAGTTACAACGGACTCTAGAAATACCGAAATTTGCATTAAGGAAAGTTTACAAAGAAGGCTGCTTACATTCATAAGACATAAGTGTTATGGGATCAATAATGTGGTATTTGTACCAAGAGAGGCAAATCCTCTTAACTGCCCGGATCTATGTACAGTGGGATGATATTAGGCTCTTATTGAAGAGTACATAAATGGTGTCCAAAAAGGTGGTCGATTTTAAACGGAAATAAACTACCTGTTCGACAGAAAGCACTGTGAAAACGTTAATGGAGGGTTTCCGAAAAACATTAAACAAATATTTTTTTTGTAAATTTCAGTCAAATTCAAAAAAACTAAAACCGTAAGCTTAACGGTTTCTTTTTTATTGAAATCTTTTGTATGTTAAGAATTTTTCGATCTCAATACTAACATCAATAAATTAGGTACAGTGAATAAAAAAATAAATAAATAACCATAACTACTTAATGCAGGAAGTACAAATAATAGTTTCTACAACTATATGGTCCTACGAACCGGATTTTTTACACATAAATTTAGATTCTGTTAAACGTTATAAAGAATTTCTAAATATACACAAAGAAAAATATTATTTGTTAATCTCTTTTGAAATTTATTTCTTGCATTTATGATTCAAAAATGTTTAATCATTTCACAACAGGTCGTTCTTTGTAAAAACGTGCTATTTATGGGAAATTTTTCTATTTACAGATTAATTATTTTTTACATCTTTGACATTTTTCTGAAAACGTTTAATATAATTAAAAGAAAAGAAAATAAACATTATCAGAAGATTTCTGTGACGTAAATTATTTATAAATATTAGAAATGATTTTGTTTTTATTTATTATAAATAAAAATATTTTTTTATAAAAACAAGAAAATCGCAATAAAAATTTTCATATCAAATCAGGCGATTTTGTTATGAAATTGAAAATTTGCTTTTCTTTTAAAAATTTTCAAAAAATACGTAAATTAAAAAAATTTTTGTGAAAATAAAACATTTTTACATAAAAATGTAAACAGAATCAAAAAAGCAATTTCACCATTTTTATGACAAATTGACCAAGACCTTCAACTTTATGAATAAAAGCTATAAATATTCAATATAATAATAAATATTTGCGTATTATAACTTTTTAAGATTTCTTTTTAATTATGTGTCATTTTTAGAAATCGCTTAAAGAAAATTTGGGCTAAAAATTATAATATTTTTGGTCTTTCGAACCGGATTTGTATACCAGAGTAATTCTTTTTAGTTCATATGTATTTCTCTTTTAAGTAATTTGCTTCAGTAAATTGCAGAGATTACACTCCAACAACTTATTAAGGGTCCTCCGAATCGGGGTTTGCTAAAATTTGTGGTCTTTTAAATCGGATTTGAATAAGATTTTAAAATCTTTTTGGTTAATATATTTTTTTGAATTATTAAATATTTTATTAGAGTAAAATTTCTGCATTTCAACTTCACTCTAATAAATTTCTTATGGTCTTGCGAACCGGATCTTAAAATTTGAATAATTGCAATTATGTGAAAATTTAAAACTTATGCAAGGGAACGAATACAAGTTCAATATTTATGTTCTTAATAGATTTTAATACGATGCAGTGATCAAAGTTTACTTTGACAAAAAAAACTTTTGAACCTAAAATCACTAAACTTTATCCGGTTTGTAGAACCATTAAGTATTTTATTTGCTCTGAAAGTTTACACTATATTTTACTAGATTTTAAGTTCAGAATATACATTTATAAATTAGCTCTTGAGGTTTTTATAAATTTATAAAATCTGAAATCATTATCCGGTTCGTAGGACCATAAATGATTTATAAATATAAAATTTCTTAATTAAAAATTTTTAATTTAATATGAATTTATTTATTATTTTATTTACTGCTGATTGAAATTAAAGAAAAAAACATTATATAACACATTTTAAAGTGAGAATCCAGTTCGTAAGACCAAAAACTTGTCAATATAAAAGTTTTAGTTCGAGTTGTTCGAAATTTATTAAATTTAATTTAATTTAATTTTCACAAAAAATTATATATTAAACCAAATTAAAATTTAAAAAAGCTCAGTCCAAAAATCCCCAGCTGTCACACAGACCCACTTCCTGAAAATTACTTTATAGTGAATAAATCTCAAAAAAAGTATTGTGATAATATTTCCCAATTTTTAAATTTAAATAACCGAATAATAATTGCGAGTATCGGTTCAAAATTTCGGCCTTCATATTACACCCACTTCCGAAAGTGAATTTTATTTACAAACATAAATCATTAAATCACAATCTATTAGAATCGATTCAGAACATTTCATGTCAGCATAACGGTGTAGGGTATACAAATTCGGTATTAAACGACTACACTCATATTTGTGGCATAAATATATGGTTCGTAAGACCATAGAAAATAGCTTCTATCAACATATATATGGGATCGTCATAAAATATTGAATGATTCGAAATCTAAAAGCCCAACCAATTTATTTGGATCACATTCTACACACAAATTCTACAGTTCTATATTCGGATTCAAAAAATTCACAAAAATCTAAATCTGTTTTAAACCAAAAAATTTATTATTTTTTTCTCAAATCTATTTTGCTTTACTTTGGTTTTTCTTTTTAGTGTAGGGGCCTGCATTCGAAATATTTTAGATTCTATTGTTCTTAACACATTAAGTTTTTTGTTTTGTTGACAATTAGCCAAAAATATATAAAACAATTTAATATTAACTGAATACAGATTTGAAATTTAGAAGGTCAAGAAAAAAAATATACGAGAAAAAACTCAAATATAAATAAAACTCACGAGACGAATACATTATGTACGAAATTTTTTTTGAAAAAATATTCCGGCAAAAAATATATAGAAAAAGTTTTTAAAATTTTTTCACAAATGAAAAATTTTAAACTCTTAAAAAATTATAAAAAATTCGTTTATTTTAAATATGGTGAAATAATTACACCAAGTAACAATAAAAAATCATCAACATTAATTATACGATATATAGAGGAGACTAGAGACTACACTGAGTAGATGTGCGTGTAACACATTTTCCTATAACGGTTCAGATTTTTTTTTAATATAATGAAGATTTCAAATTTTAAAAAAATTTAACTGTAACTCTGTATATAAAAACTGATTTCTTTTGAAAATAATTCTAGAGACTAAACACTACACTGAGAAAATTTGCGCTGACACATTTTCTAATATTGATTTCGATTTTTCTTTTTTTTTTTGAAATGGGGTTGAAAATATAATTGAGTTTTCAAAAAAACTTAAAAAATTTTCAAAATTTTATATCAAAATCGATTTTTTTTTAAATAATTATGTAACTAATGTACCGTTAAATAAATCTCAATAAATGTATGAATATAACTGAAATCCTTATTTTATAAAATAATTTCTTCCACTTGAGTACTTTTTTTAAATAAATTGTATTTCAAAATTTTATATCGAAATTTTTTTCAAAATGAAGTGAAATTTAAAGGGTAAAATTTGAAATTTAAGGAGTAAATTTGACTAGAGGAAGCCTTGTTAAGCTTGGATTATCTGTCAGGATATAAACATTATGCACAAGTTGTTGATATCCATGAAAACGTTAGAATTTGAAGATACACAATTTTTAAAGAAAAAGTAATTCGAAAGTCACTGGAGTCGCAAAATTTATTTAGAACTAAAATTGAAAATTGTTTGATTTTTTTTTTTTTTTGAAAATTGAAATTTATATTAAAATTTTAATAAAAATGTAATTGAAAAAATAATTATTTGAGATTTCAATATGAAACATATGAACTCAACCATGAATTAGAGCGTTAAAAATATTCTCACATTTCAAACGGAAATGCCCAAAATTCCAATTCATAGAAAACATGGTTGAAAATTTCACTTATTTCGCTTAAATGAATATAAAGGGCATCCGTCAGAAAATATTTTTTGGGTGTTTACCCTACATATACAGCTATATATTAGAGATAGTTAAAAGATAATTCGGGCATTGCAATTTGGGAACTTTGGAAAGGGCTGTTAGGTAGACTTTTGCCCCTAATATATGCGAGTTGAATTTAGACTCATTTGACTCCCTTAAAGAAACTATACAAAATTATAGAAATTAAAAAAAATGGTTTAATTTGTTAAAAAAATGTTACCACCTTTTTGGAATTTTTTTCTCAAAGTTCCAACATTAGTTTAATATAACTTTTAACCTGATTCATATATTTATAAAGTAATTTCATTAAATTTTTTTAGAATTTGATGGCAAATCGTTTATAAATTAAAAAATTGAACCCACCTTAAGCCCGCTTACCTTAAAAGACTTGAAAAAGAAAAGTGAAAATGGTTTAAAATTTTTGTTGCCTTGAATATCTTTAAAACTATAAGAGATGACCCACATTTGTGAGGGTATTATTATAGAACTATATATTATTTCTTGAGCCTCTTTTCATAAATGAAATTTTTGCGAATTTAAAAAGAAAAATCAACATATCAGAGGTGACCGAACACGCATGCACTCCTTCACATCAACTCAAAAACCCTTTATCTCCAATCATGAGATATTTCAATAATTTCCAAAAAATAACGATTTGGATAAACTGTCCACACCCGAGGTGACAAACTTTGAAGGGTCACCACTAAGATGATGATAAGACTTCCTCATATCTACTTGTAAGCAGCTCAAATTTAATCATGTCAAATTTCATTAAGATTAAATTTTACACTGTAAAAGTTACAGAATTATTTCCAAAAAATATCGATTAAGACAAACTGGTGGATAAATTTAGAAAGTCACAGACTATGCAACTGATTCAAGGGGGGGGGCTTTTACCACTCCAAATCAACTAGAAAATATCTCAAGTCTAACTTTGTGGAATATCATTAGGACATTTTTTATGGTTCATAAATTACAGAATTATTGCTAAAAAATTTATGAAAATTCATACTGTACATACCCGAGGTGACAAGGTTCACCAGTTATAGGGGCATGTTGTCTTCAATATTAAGTAGAAAATATCTCAATTTTAAGTATATAAGTAAAATTTCTTTAAGATATCGTTTACGGTTCAAAAGTTATAGAATGATTTTCCAATAAAATCGATTTGGACCAATAGATTTTTTTTTTATTTTGAATTATGAAATATTTGTTGGAATTATCCGGGATAATAACTTCCAAAAATGTCCTTTAAAATGGTTTTCTTCCCCGTTAAATTTTTAACAAAATATATTGAACAAAAATTTTTAAATTAAATTATTTTCACTTGAAATTTTCAGCGATATTGAGAGATTAACATTTTGAAAGGACACTTTTTCTGTATCCTGAAAAATTATTTTTTATTTATTTAGGACTCTTAGCTTTTGTTTAAGACCCATAATATTGCCATATATTTTCCATTTTTATTTTTAATTTTTTTTGGAAAAATCGTAAAAAATCTGATCCGATATAAAATAAAAAACACAATATTTTTCCAAGTGTAAACAATTTCAAATTGACGGTGTAATTAAATTTCAAGAAATTTTTTATGGGAAACTTTAAGTTTGAAAATAATGAGCACTTTTATGGTATGAGATTTTTTCCACTTCGACTTTAGTTTCAGTTTCATTTTTTTTTTTTAACTTTAATTATCATCTTTTTCATTATTCCATTTTATGTACCTGGTTATTTTACGAACTTCAGCAAAAATATCATCATCCACTTCAACATCATTATCATCATCTACCAAATGGGCTGCATTGCCATTGGAATGTTTATGCTCAAAATAGGATTTATAATCATGATGATGATCTGCCTCATCTAAGGAAATACCGGTTGGTGGCATAATTTCTTGCTCTTTTTTCTTCTTCTTCAAATGACTTTTAAAAGTCCTTTTTGGATTTTGAGACACTAAATTTCAGAGAATTTTCTAGACTTTTTTTTGTTTTTTTATTGATTTTCTTATGATTTTGTTTTTAACTTGTTTCTTTTCTTTTAAGTTTTTATTTATGTTTTGTGCAAAATTTATATAAAATAAACACACAAATAACGCAACGTTTCGTTTCCGTTGAGCTCTAAAAATCAACTGATATATTTTGTTGTGGTTTGAAGATCTTTTATAAACATTGCGAAGAGGGGATTTTTCAGACTACTCAGACACAAAAACAACAACAACAACAAAAATATATATTTCTAAACACAAAAACAAATTGTATAGAGAGCAAAAACAAAACAATATAAACTAGACCCCGGCAAACGGGCGCACATCTGCGTCTGTGCTCTCTAATTTTTCACACGTACAAACTCTCAAAGTTTTGAAAATTCATACCGTCTGTCTAGAGCCGTCATTGAAAGCGGTGGTGTTGTCGGATAATTTTTCATAAAATAAATAAACACTGAAAGAAAAGTTCAGCAAGATATAGATGTATGATGATCTTTGAAATATTAATTTCATTTCAAGCACGAATTAATGTTATTTTGGAAAACATGTCATTAATATGCTTTTTTTTTGCTTTTAACCTTGAGTAGAACATTTACCCAAACCGGGGAATCATTTTTTCTATGTACATTAAGAGAAAATTTCTTACATACACACGCACAAGCACAAAATAATGAAATTACTTTTTGCCGGCTTCTGGTCCCTTTATAATACATAACCTAAACAATAGTGCAATTAATACACACACTAACACATACAATGTGATTAAAAAAACATTAACAAGAAATACAAAAACAAAATGTAAAAGTGAATGAGGTGAGTTAATCAATATTAACTCCATTCACTCAACCCAACAGATCTGTCCAAATTATATTATAAAATAACCTTCTTTTTTCCTCCACCAAACTAAACTAACCAGCAGCATGGTTGCCATAGTAACAAAAATTTTAAGATAACATCAAACTTGGTCCAGAAAATTTGGAGAAAATTCGTTCCAATTTCGCAAAAGTGACAATAATTTTGAATCTTATATATACGTTTATTCTTTATAAACACAGTGAAGATATTTAAAAAACTTCTTGGGGAGACGAAATGGACACAGTATAGGCCAAGAGGTCTTGTTTTAATTAAGGTTTTTTAATTAACTAGCTAAAATCGGGTGCGCTTTGCAGCCTTTTAAAGTGGGTGGTACCCCTCCCCATGGTTCTATCCATTGTACATTTTGGGCATATTCATATGGCCAGTAAAAAGGTCCTTGGGAAAGTAATTGGAACCAATTTGAATACCGCTTTTACAGTTCTTTTGATATTCGATAATAAATATTTGTTTTGTATGGAAGTACCTTTTCCCTTGATCTCATCCGTCCTATATTTGGATCAGTAAAACAAATTCTTGAGAAAATGATTGGGATCGAATCGAAAGAACTATTACTGTTATAGTTCTTTATATATTCGATTATCAACATTTTCTTTGTGTAGAGGCTTCTTCCCCTCTGAACCTGATGATATATCAAGTAGGATGTCTATAAAAATTGGTGATGATGAATCCATAATTTCACATTGGCCCAATACAAATATTCTCCCTAAATGAGGATTTAAGATCACAGAAGTCCTAAATATTCAGCAATTTTATTGAAACTTTGCACAAGTTAGTTCAATAATATTCTAAAACAATGTGCTAAATTATACGAGGATCAGTTTATTATCTTTCATACAAATATCACTTTGAAGGGCTTTAATCTCACATACACGTTGGTATTGAAGAAATATTTGATCAAATCAAGACAAATATAAGAAAAAATCGTTGCGATAAATTTTAAGAGGGTCGGTCCATTAATTTCTGTCAGTTTCCATATAAAGCCCACAGAAAAAATCCTTTAGAACGCAGTCATCCCAATGGAATTTAGTACCATTATAGTATCCTCCCTATTAAGAATAAATTGAATAATACTTTTATACGAGTGTAGTTCGTTAACTTAACATGTAGTGTAGGGTATTAAATAGTCGGACTTGACTGACATTTATTTCTCACTTATTCTTATAGAATTGAGTTTACTAAAGGCAGACAGAAATGGATTATATGTCAATACAAATAAGAGATATAAAATTCAAAATTAAATGTTTGTGGAAAAATCGCCAAATTTGGGGCATAAATCGTCAAAATGCCATTTTAGGCTCATAAAATCATCAAAATGACAATAAATTGTCAAATCTGTTCTAAAATTCACCTCTAGCAAAACCCCTTAATCCGATTTAACAGTTACCGGAACTGCTGGGAAATAGCACACATTTTTAACTGGTATAACAATAAACAGTTAATAATGTACAAACACTCGCTCACATTCAACAAAGAGATAACAATTTTTTGAGAATGTATGTGTGTGTGTGTTAAAAAATATTTGCCATTTTTTGCACTCTTGCTAAAAAGCACCACAAAAACGAGTTGTTTATTTTTAATTGAGAGTTACAAGAGAGATAAATTCTCTTTTAGCTCTCAATTATGTTTCCCTCATTAAAGAAAACATTCCCCTTGAAAAAAACTGCAATAGAACTTTGCCACTAATTTTTTTGCAATTAAAGGCAGATGTATCGTATTGTAACGTAATTATTGCTGATAAAATTAAAAGTACAACAACATACATGTTTAGAAACACACAGACACACATTAACACATACTTATGTAAATTGGCAAACAAAAAAAGTTCTTTAGAATTTTTGTTTCTCAAACAGCAAATTGAAAGATAAGAAAAAGAGTGCAAGTTCAGGTTTATTGCTAATAGATGTGTGTTTGTGTGAGTGTATCTGTGCGTTAACTTCAAGAGTGAATAAGTATGTCTAGAGAGTATATTTTGCAAACAAACTTACATATGTTGTTGTTACGACCCACAAGTGGTCATTATATAAAATGCAAAAAAAAAAATGTTATGACATAAAATTGTTGTAAAAAGCTCACACACACACTTACAAAGGAAACCCTTAATGAGTCATAAAATTAGTTATATTTTTGGCTATAACTTTTTTTCTACTGAACCGATTTTGATAAATTTTGCGATGATAATGAAGTATTTATAACTTAATATTATGGCTAAATTACATTCTTATTTGTCGATTATATAATTGAAAATTTTAAGAAAGTTCTTCGCTTTAACTGAGAGGTTGTCTCAGATATCGGCCAATATCTTTTAATATACTGGCTTTAAATAAGAAATTTTTCAGAATTATAACAAATTGTCAGGCCAATTATTGTGGACGTGAGTGTGCCATCAACAGACGGACCAAAAATATTACAGATTGAATCACTTGTGATGAAATTTTCAATCCTTTGCGGAAACCTTTCCATTTACGTTTTTAAAGTGCTTTTTATCACTTCACTTGAACAGATATTCCGTTTAAAATCTACGACATTTATGGAAACCTTTTTGGTGCTTTTCAATTCTCTTTTAACAAGAACCCAATACCTCTTCACTGGTTTTAGCTTCGATTTCTTGGGTACAAAGTCTTGTTTATCACAGTGACAGAATTCCAACTCAAGCCAAAAGTAAGTGGACCCATTATGGAAGCGGCCTTTTTTATAAACATTCCTTGATGTAAACTTCGCAATTTAAAGAGCCCGTTGTAACTTGCTTGTATTATCAAGATTTTTTTGGTTAAATTATCACCACTTTTGGGTACAAAACTTTTCATTATCATTCCCTCGAGCACCATCAACATAATATTTTCTAGTAAGAATATTTTTTTGAAAATTTAACTTCAATTTCCGTGCTCTGTTCTTGACCTCTAGATTGATGAATACATTTTTTTCTGATTTTAAATAGCGATGTCATTCTAGAATATATAAATTTATCTTTAATGATTCCTCGGAATGACAAAGTGTTTGTGGTGAGTATAGAAACATGGTTGGGAAAAGAAACATAAGTCTAGTTCTCATAACCACATTATGGTTGTGGACGATAATTCTGCAGTAAAATATGCAAAAGTTAATCATGATGACATTTTATAACAAAATTCATTGCTATGAAGACTATTCCGAAATTATTTCCAAGATATTTTGAATATGTTCCTTTAATAAAGTATTCTCATGCTTCATATTATTATTTTTTGTTTGCAATATTTCTCTCATAATTGCAACGATTTTAAATCATTGAAAATAAATAAAAAAATATCTATTTCACATGTAAACAACGGTACCAATACAAATACAAAAAATACCATCTGTTCTCTTATTTTTATTATTGACATTATAATTCCTTTATAAATCTGCTGATAGATCTTATTTCATTATGACTGAAATTGTTTTTGTGTGCGTTGTCTTCTCAAGTAATCTATCATTTTCCTGGGCCAGCAAAATTTAACAGAAGACAGGTCGGTAGTTAAGGAATATCAAAATTAGGGGTAGAAAGTGGAAAAATTTAATTACTGCAAATCATTTTTAAGGGTGTTTTATTTGAACAAAAGAAAAATATTTATTCTAGACTTCAACCCCTATTGGTGGCCATGACTTAGGTACGCTCTTTAAGTGCGTATTTGAAGGTGAATAAAACGTTATAATTGAAAACTATTGTCTTTATTTGATTATATATCAAGGAAGGAATGTGGAAATAATTATTTCTAACTGTTGTTAACAAAAACTAAAAAGGAGGAAGTAAATAAAAAAATGTTCAAGGTTTCTTTATAGTAACGAAATTTTAAAAAAAGCTTTTTTACCGTCCACCACTACAATTGATGGTAATATTGAGTTTGTCATTCCGTTTGTAATGTCAAGAAGGGCACCATATAGTATATAAGGAGAGAGATTGAGTACTGTGTAATAACAGTACCGGAAGATTTTGACCGTTAATAGAGAGCCTGGTACAGGTAGAAGGAATGCTCCACAGTCATATAATTTTTTATATACAATGATCGGGCTATTTGGTGCGAAAACTTAAAGCTAATGCAGGTTTATAGAAATGCAAGGCTCAAAAAGTTACTGACAGGAACTCTGCTAAAAACTGAGGAAGTCTAAACAGAGCACGAAAATTTTCTGCCAGATTTTTCACATTTTCCTGGTCATAAATTTTTTGTTGCTAATGCTCAAGGGAATGTTGAGAACAATTTTGGATCCAAAGCAGTCAAAATTTTTAAAACAGTTCTTGGTATGACAAGCAATATTGATTTGAGGCAAAATGAACAATCATTTGTTACCGAAATTTACCTCAAGGAATGAAGTTTCAAAAAAAGACTGGTTCCATTAATAAGACCATATAATGAGTAAACTTATTTTTGGTTTGACTTGGCATCCTGTCACTATGACCCTTAAGTCGTATTTGTACCAAGAGAAACAAATCCTTCAACTGCCCGGTACTGAGGCCAGTGGAGATCTATTGGGCTTTTAATGAAAGAGAATTGAAGAGCACAAAAAAGTGCCCTAAAATGTGGTAGATTTTAAAAGGCGATGGAATAAAAAGCGTTAATGAAATTGTTTTATTTTAAAAAAATAGTTTTTCATATTTAGTGATATCGTTTTTTTACAAATATGTGTGTTAAGAATTTTTCGATCTCATTCCTTAGAACTTAAAACTTTAGCTTTAATCGTCTTGGCACGACCATATCTAAAATAATTAACAGAGCTCAAATTTTTGCTCAAAGTTTCCTATTTAAAATCGACAAAATCAATTTAGTACAAAAAAGTTATGGACCCGTATCTGAGTCAACATCCTAAATGGAAAAAGTTTGAACAATGATTATAACTAAATTCAATTTTAATTAAATTTGACAAGCTGATGTTGCCTTTGGCGGAAAATATTATGCACTTTAATTTTTTTTTTTTTGGGTAGGGCATGAGGGAGGAGTTTACCCCCTACTAAGAAAACATTAAGTATTATAAATTTCTATAACTAATAAAGGAAATCTAATGAAAATTTTCAAAATAGAGCTTTAATAACAAAATATAAAAATCACAATTGTTTGGGTTAGGGCACTCGGCCTTTTAATATCGCATATCTGAGAAGCTCTTAAATCTATTGGACACATAGAAAAACACGAATAGAAAAATATTTAACACTAACAAAATAAGACAGGATAGGACACTGGGATGTGGTATCTCCTACATGTTCGAAAACAGGTTTTCGAGTTATTCGAAAAATAGGATTTTCGAAAAAAAACCGGTTTCGAATACTGTTTTTATTTAAATATCGGTTAAGCGGTTTTTGTTTGATTATTATAA
This sequence comes from Cochliomyia hominivorax, assembly GCA_004302925.2. Taxonomy (NCBI): domain Eukaryota; kingdom Metazoa; phylum Arthropoda; class Insecta; order Diptera; family Calliphoridae; genus Cochliomyia; species Cochliomyia hominivorax. Next base: position 108,801,005 of record PYHX02000467.1, read on the forward strand.
ATTTATAGAAAAAATCTAGAGTTTAATCAATTAAAACGTATAACGTGTAACAAGCTTGTAACAAACTTCAACAAATAATCCTTACACTGCATAATTCCCTAAATTAGTGAGAGATAAACGTTTTTTTTGTTAATGTTTTTCGGTATCGTATTAAAAATCATGTGTCTAGATACCATGATTTTATTTAAATCCATTATTTTTGCTTTACAGAAACTTTTTCTTTAATTTCTGAATATGTCGAAATAAGAGATCTATATCTCTTTAACTAAAAATTTATATCACTGAACAAAAAACTTGCTGAGTCTTATTTAATTATTTTTATTGACGTGACAATGTCGAAAACAGACTGACAATCGATTCAGAATATGATGTCTAAGAGTGCGTGGACAACGACTTTGCTCGTGTAACAAACGGAATGAAAAATTTTATATATTTACTCAGTCATGACGGTATATAAAAAAATAAGCTGAATATAATAGTGAAATACTAGTAAAACTTCCATAAAAACCCGGTTAACCGACTGAAAAAACCGGTCGAATAATTCGAAAATAGAAATTATTCGAAATCGGTCGGTTTTCTGAAATGCAAATCTCCACTATAAACGAAAATTTTCAATGTCACATATCTCTGAAACTGTGACAGGAATTTTAATAAAGTTTTTTGCATTTATAAAGCATTAAAAGTAAAATATTTTAGAGTACCTAATTTTGGGATAGGGCACGAGGACATGGTATCCCATTGCAAAATTGATCGCAATGGAGGCTATTAAAGATTCAGCATAGCGGAATGTAACATTTTTATTAACATTAAACTTGTTGTCGTATTGTTATGTCTTTATTATATAAAAATATGTAATTCAATTTAAATCACCCTTCCCCTCTCAGTAAAATATAAAAACTCTTTTACTTTCATTACTTTTATTACAATTTTACAAAATTTTTTTCAAATTTTTTATTTAAATAAAATTAAAAAAAAAAAAAAAACTGTTTAAACAATAAAAAATCTCTGTTATTTTAAATTGCATATTTAAATTAAATAATGCTAAAATTTGCATATCATATTTTTATTTAGCTTTATTTTAAGACAAAAAAAGTGAAAAATACTTTAAAACGTAGTAAAAATTTACATATAAAAATACACGCGCTGATTTTCTGTTCTGAAAATCTTTAAGAAAATAAAAAAAAATACTCAACTGAGAGAAATTCATTCACAAGTCAAACTGACTGACAATTGCATTTAATGACTGGAAACATGTGTGTGAATGAATGAATATATTTGAAAATGAAAGCAATTGATATTCATTGATATTCTAAAGATACAGTGAGGAGTAAAAAAGTAACAAATAAAAAATTATACCGATATTCAGGCGATATTCATGAATCAAATAAAATCTGACCCGATTTAGTTTACATTTTTATGGTCAGACTTATTAAGCGAATTCAATAACAGTTTGGCGGATTATTTATTATTGGCATAAGTATTGTCCGTAATATTGCCTTTCGGGTCCCATATGTATTTCTAAGCTTCAATATATCTGGGACCTTGGAATTTCTTGCTTTTCATTTGCTCCACAAGTTGTTCTTGCGTTTGATTACTAATCATAAACGTCTTTCGACTGATCAAGGCCTCTTATCCTATTTTTTACATGTCGAGGTTGAATTGGACAAACTAACGTGCACCACATTTCTGACTTCTATTAATAATGGATAACTTATAGCTTTTATTGACTTCCAAATAAATTATCGGATTTAAATGAAATTTATCCTCAATATTTTTCTATTCTGAAAAGTTTGTTAATTGTTATTAGTAAAATCGGTTCAGTTGCTAGAAAGTTATAGATCAATTTCTGAGTTAACCTCAAAATTCTGGGAAAGAAGGGAATTAAAAAATTTTTGTCAGGATATATCACCAAAATTAGATCATTAAAAATTTAAGGCCACAATATGTATATATGTAGATTTTAGAACCAATCAAAATCTGAATCGATATAGCTATGGTGTTCTCTTGTAGGCTCACTTATGTTCAAACTACTTGAGAGAGCTCAATATAATTTAGTTTGTTTATTTGTTATTGTCCTAAGAACTTTTTTATTTAAATCTAGGAAAATCAATTCAGTTCATAAAATGTTATAGACCGATATCTGTGTCAAACTTAAAATTCTGGTAAGGAAGTTTTGGAATATTTTTTAATAAAAGTGAATAGATTTTAAAAGAATGCAGATATTTGTTATATCGATTAAATTTTGTCTAAAACTTTTTATTACCTGAACCGATTTCTGTACCCTACACTACCACAAGTGGCAATTAGAGGAATCATCTAAGATCCTATAAAAACTCCATCTTATTAAAATCTGAGTCGATTTAGTTATGTTTATCTGTTTGTTGTGTGACCGGCAAAGCTTAATGAAATTTTGCTCAAGTATATATTTTTGTCCAGAGAAATTCCACATTTAAAATTTGCTCAATCGGTTGGAATACTGATATTGCCCTTGATGAAAAACGTTATGTACTTACAAAATTTTTGATAGGGCATGGAGAAGGGGTAGAGAAAAATATTTATTTAATTTTATCTCTGTAATTATTAAAGGTAATTTCTTGAAATTGGATACGCATATTAGTCTACTAAAGTTTTTGATAGGTCCGGAAGAGTCCCCATACAAAAGTTGTTTTTGATAGGCCACGGAAGAGTCCCCTTACAAAAAACTGTGACAGGGAAGAAAATGAAATATGATGCATGAATGGAACAATAATAGCAAAATATTAAAGATTACTTAAACTTGGGATAGGGCATGGTGGAGTGATATCTCCTTATAAACGGAATATTTAATATGTCCTTAAATGATTTCTAATTTGGTAGAGGGTATTAAGAAGAATTCAAAAGAAGCATCGAAACTTTGCAGGGCAAACAAAAAAAAAAAAATAATAAATAAATAAAGTAAAATTTCGGGGGTATATGACCCCCCTATTTTTATTTAGTCATTATATTAAATCTTCTCTTAATCTTATTTAATTTTTACCACATTAAATATTTAAAAATTCTATAGAAAAAAGTCACATTTTACTTTTTTTCATGACATAAACATTGACATACCATTTTCACCATAATATTTTTGCATCCACTAGATACATTTCAAAAGCTATACAAGTTACTCTTAACACATTATAAATGTATCTATGGATGTGTGAGTGTATGTGTAATTGCATATGACATTTGATGTAATATTTAAAGATGATTATAGTCAGTTATATGTATTATAATACATTATACTTAACTATATAAGATACTTAAATATTTTAGTTTTTATCTATATAAACAAGAATATAATAATATGATATATACATAGTTGTTGTTGTTGTTGAGGGTCTAAATAGTTCATGATATTAAACCCAGACTCATTTTTTTTTTTCATAACAATTTTCTACTTATGTCATTTTGTCATAAAAAAATTTAAATGATTTTTCTTACAGCAAAAGAAAAAAATGATACGAAATCTATTTTCAAATACTGATGAAGAGCAATTTGTAGTTCCATGGGATGGAAAGAAATAGTAATACTTGATATATATTATGGAATAATTTAAATGAGGTTACAATAAGGCAGGTTATTTATATACAGAGAACAAATAAATAATAATAGAATATTTTATGGGAGAGAGAGAGAGAGGGAGAGAAAAAGAAACTATAACAGATTTACTTTGATGTAATAACAGATATATAGATGAGATTGGAAAAATAGCACAGTTATAAATAGATTATTGTCAGATAAGTTACCTGATATAAATTGTTTTAAAGCAAAAACATGTTTTTCTTTGAAAAAGATGAGTTATAGCAAATAAATCCATTTAAAATAAAATTTCTAAAATTTTGAAGATGACTCAGATATCGGTTTATAACTTTTTATTAACTCATTCAACAGTCAAAAATAATCAGCCAATAAATTTGGTATAAAAATCAAAAAATTATTTCTTTAAGTATTTCCTAGAGTTTTCAAATGGACTCAGTTATCGTTCTATAACTCTTTTATCAACCCAACCGATTTTGCTGGAAATTTACCCAGATTCTAATAATTAATCAAACCAAATTTCATAGATCTCTGAAAATCGTCCTATAGACAGATAAAGCTTCACCGACTGAGGATATATATACAGGTAGGAAGGTCTAAGACGACTCTTTGTGAATCTAAAAAAAAATTTGTCTTAATGATAACAAATAAATTTATAGCTTTTTAATTTCCCTAATTTCATTCTGAACCGATTTTGACAATATGGTACATATCTCTATAGCTACATTTCAGATTTTAATATTTAACTTTTAATGGGAAAATTTAAATAAAAAAAAATACTTTCCCAAAATTTTGAGTTTAACTCAGATATCGTTCTAAAAGTTTTCATCAGCTAAGCCGATTCTGATTAGTTTTAAATAAAAAATAAATCCAGGACAATAAAAAATCATTTTAAATGTGAGCGTGCCAAAAATAGCCAGAAAGACAGAAGGACAAACATAGTTTAATTGTACCCGATTTTGATTATATAGTTTTCGATGATTTTTTTCTCAACGTTTCATATGGAATGATCACCTTTGTCTCATCATTCATGTTAGCACCATAAGACGGATATGGAGCAGTCATAATATGTGAGCTTCCCACTATGATAACCACCACCATATTTTTTTCTCTCTGTATATAAAAGACAAATATAATTAAGTTTGAATTATTATTCTCATCGTAATTATATTTCCGAAATAATTTTTTTTTCATATTTTTGCAGCTGTTTCCATAATGAGTATATCGCTTAAACAAATCTCGCGTTGGTGTTTTTAATTGTTTAATTTTTGCTTCAGTTTATTGAATCATTTTTGCTCAATGAAGTTTTCGTATCCATCGTTGCATTAAACAATGCCCTCTATGTGTGATATAGAGGTGGGGAACTATGCTAATTGTTTATTCCTTCTACTTCTCCAATAGGCGTTCTTTACTTCCAACAAAAGTTGGGTAGGGCACCTGAGCTTTTTGGGAGGTGAAGCAAGCTATTTTTCTACTATTCAAATAATCTAGAATGCGTAAAATACTATTTTTGTAGCTCTTTAACCATTATATCTCTGGTCCTAGTTGGGTCCAAAAATATATTTATTTTGTTGGGGCCTGAGAATGTTGTATTCTCTTCATCATAAAATATCATTTGCATCATTATTAAAATATACCTGGTATTTTTGAGGGTAAACAACTGTCATTATAATCATTATATTCGATGAAAGTCAAAGGGAAAATATTCTCTATTTTTCAATCGTTTTAATAAATTATAACGCTTAAAGAGGTCACATCAACCAAAAAAGTTATAATAAGAAGAATTGAAAGCATGATTCGATGAAGATAAGATAATTGGAAGCCACATAAAACAAAGCGTTTTTTTCAAATCTTCAAATTCAAGAATTTTGGATCCCATATAAATTAAAGCCCAGTTATGTTGAGTAAACCTTATGTGTAAAGGAGCTAGATGAACAATCCTCTATGTTTGGTGGGATCAGAAGATTGTACTGTATTATTAGCTGTACGCGATCAAAGAGGATTAGTATCGAAGTCAAAAGATTGGTTACTGAGAGGAATTAAGGTGAAACAAGCAGACATGAGGCCTTAATTATTCATCATGTCAATGCTCCGTGAAACGTTGCAAGACCAATAAAAAACTGTTTAGAAAAAATTGATAAAATGTATAGACTCAAACGGTGTACAGCCAAGAACCTATTGACTACCATTTAAGTGGGGTTCAAGTATTCCAAAAATGATTCATATTCCTCTCATACTTATTTAAAAAATTTTTGTATGAGTGAATTCTGCTACTGTTAATCCTCGTGTCTCTTAAAGTTAAGGAAAAATGTCGATTCAAAAATTTAGAATCTTACTCTTTGATTGATCTTGTCAAAGTTATTACGCTATTGCGGGTCCAAAATAATGTAAAGTAAAACTGGCAGGCAACAATTTCATTTGAAAATTCAAAAACTATTTTTTAAAGGTGGAATAAAACATTAGAATTTAGTCAATTCTAATCTTAGCAAAGTCAACAACCTTTTATAATACATTATGAAAATTTTCAACAGAAAGTCTGTGTTAGGTTTACAAAATCCAAACTCAAACCCCAACTACATGAGTATTTTTTAGCATGCAGATGATAGAAATGATTTTCGTCGACATCAGCTCAGTTATAGTATATATTTGCTATAACTAATGAAATTCAAATAATTTTTAATTTCTATTTTATGAATGGTACATTAGAAAACAGTTAATCATACAAAATGAAATCATGATGTTTCGACAACCTTGATTTTACGAAAAATGATGACTTTAACCTTTAAAATGTAATTTTTTTAATTTGTGAAAAAAATACAAAAATAACAAAAGATATTAATGCGTTTAAAATAATTATAATCAAATAAAAGAATCCAGTTTCTAGAAAACAATTCCAAAAACAAAAAAAAACTCTGTCATGTCCAAAGTTTATTTTCATTATTTTAGCAAAATAAAACCGAAAACGTCTGAATAATTTCCAAAAAATTCATTCATAAAAAAAATATTTTAATGAACAAAAAAACTGTTAAGTTGACATTAAACGTCTCACGTATACATAAAATTATTTAAGACTCTCAGACAATATGGACTCTGTCTGAGAGTGTGTGTGAGGTCTGAGTCATCAACATTTTATGGTTTACTAAAAACTCCTCACGTCACATATTTTTTTTTTTTAGGTTTTTTTCTTGTTTACTTTTTCATCATAACTTTCAATTCTCATTAAAAGCAAAAAAGAGAAGAAAGAAAAAAATGAAATATACAAATCATACAACAACTACAACTTGAATATAAACAATTTAAAGTCAGGCCCCCTTTTTATGAAGGTTTCACGATAAAAAAATAAAATAAAAATATAAACAAGAAAGAATGTTATAGCGTTCAAGCCAATTGTGTAATACCCTACACCACAATGTTGGTTATTAATGGTAGTTACGAAGAATGAATGAACGACCCTCGTATAATTTGATTTACTGATTTATTCTTTAGTTTTTTTTGTGACACTAAAATTTATGAGAAATTTATGCGTTTTTAAATGATTTTTTCTGGGGGGTTGTATGGGGGCTACAAAGAATTATGAAACGAATCTCGTATAATTTCGCAATTCGTTTTTGCATATCTTAATATGACCAGTTATTATTACAACATCAACGTATATGTAAGATTTATGCCCTACATAGTGATACTTGAAGGGGGATTGTATGGGATTTATAAAAACCAATGTAGCGACCCTCGCATATCGTTTAAGAATAATATAAGACTTACTTTTGCCAAGTTTTGTTAAAATCATTCCATATTTAAGACTTTATGAGTTAGAAATCTCATTCCTGGAGGACATTCATGTGGGAAGTACCAGAAATATTAAACCAAACGTGGCTAATTTCAACAGGCTTTTTGCTTGAGTGAAAATAAAATTATACACCAATCATTTATCTAGATATCTTAAAAAAATTGCGACCTGTAGAGTGTTCACAACATTTAAACGAACAGCTATCCCAACGGACAGACAAACAGATGGACACCATTCAATTGACTCAGAAAGTATTTCTGAGTCGAGCATCAGCACAAGCGCTTAATACCCCAACCACCTATGGTGGTGTAGGGTAAAATTACTGAATAAATAAACCGACTCACATATACAATCACACATTCCAAAATACATTGCAACCAACACAGTTTTATAAAAATAACAAAAAATACAATAAAAGAGTGTTAAACAAAAAAATAAAACAAATAAAATTATTGTTTGGAATTTCATCATTGATTGAATGTTTGAATGGATGAGTTATAACGAATTTGTAGGGTTCGCCTTAAGAGAAAAAAGGGGATAAAATGTGTTCATATAACTTACAAACATGTTGTGGTGCCGTAACGATATTATGTTTAAAACACCTCTCACTTTAAAATATAATGGTAATTTTCACACTTTTAAATGATTTAGCTGATAACATGGTTGTAATACAATCATAGTATGGTTGTAACAATTATTGAAGAGTTATATCTTATGTGAAGTATAATAATTGTGATCATGTTACGTTTACATGTTTGGAATTATTTTGTCATTTTTCCTTTTTTTTAAGATATAATCATAACATGATTGGGATAATTATTTTTAATTGAAATTTATAATACAATATGTAGGGATCGTTACTAACTAAATATATTATAATAATTTATCATTGTCATGTTTAGTGGAAAACTTTATAATTGTTCGCTTGTTATATGTAACTTACTTTGTTGCGAAATTATTATTAAACATTAATTTATCATCACGATTCATAATCATATTATGTTTACGAAAAAGAAGTCTTTTTTAGTTGGATTTGTTTTTTTTTGTTATACAATTATAACATGGCTACGATCACCATTTATATTAATAAATCAAATAAATTTCTAGTTCTAAAGTGAAGCGTATGACAATAAGGACATTTCGCGTCGAATGGAACGAATAGTTGTAATAAGGAAGAAAGTTAGAGTTATAAGACAGATAACCCAAAAATTCCTATCTACATATTTCAAAAAAATTTTTGACCAGTCTTGCAATATCTGAACCTGCATTATCATAATGGAAGTTCATTCGTATAGGGACAGGATCCGGCGATAAAAGAAAAGTTAATTAGAAAATAAAATTTTTCGACTTTAAATATGTCCAAACATGGAACAAAAATTATGTTCCATGATGCTTTTTGGGCTTTGGAAAATTATCTCCTAAATATCGGTAACTTTTTAGCAGCCGTTTTCTTCAGTCTTTGTTGGATTTAAATTTCTGTATTATTGTAGCGATTGAAAGAAGTGTACGTTTACACTTTGGAGCTTTAGAAATATTAAAATTCAATATTCTACTTTTACCATCCAAAAGTCTATGTTGTTCAAAAGGAAGAGGAGCGTGGCATTTCAACTTTGAGAATTCGAATTCTTAAATGATTCCATGGGCGTAGTTAAAGGAGTGGAAAGTGGGGTACCTCGAACATCATTTTTTTGAACAGTATCCCATAATGTTGTGTCTTATTAAATTTCAAATTTTCAAAATTGTGAGAATTCAAAAATAAAATTTTTAATTTTCAAAATTAAAAAAAAAGTAAAATAAAGTAAAAATTTTAATTTTTCTGAAATTTTTATTTTTTAGTGATTTTTGAAAATTAAAATTTTTAGTGAAAATTAATTTTTTTAATAAAATTTTTAGTTATTATTATTTTTTAATTTATATTTTTAGAGAAATTTTAGTTTTTTAGTAAAAATTCGACATTATTCCACATGTTATTTAGAGCGCAAAAAATTATTGAAAAAAGCTTATGAAAGCCCAACATTCTTACTATTTGGTTAGAAACTCACTTTTAATGCTATAATCATAACATGATGATGACAGCAATAATATGATTACAGTAACTATAATTTGTTCCAAACATGTGCATTTCATTCGTAGACAAATTTCTCAAAACCCCTAAAATTTCATAAGTTTCTTGGTCATATTTTCCGTTTAAAAGTTTTATGTGTTTTGGTTGGCTTCGCATTCTTTTTCTCTTGATTTTGTTTTAACTGTGTCAACAATTTTATTGCAAATTTCATCAGTTTCTTCATTTGTTTTTTTTTTGTTATTTCTTTAACAACAACTTTTCAACTAAATTTTTTAAGCTTTATCTTTGTTTTTATACCCTACACCGCACACAAGTGTTGAAGAGGGTATATTAACTTTGTCATTCCGTGTGTAACGCGAAAAAGAAGAAATCAACTTAGACCTCATAATGTATATTTATTCTTGCATTAAATCAACATCTGAGTCGATTTAGCTATATTCGTCTGTTTTGTTGTTGGTAGGGTCACACCGAACTTGAGTTGCGTTTATCCTTTAACAGATATAACATTTTTTGTTAATGGAAGTTTTAAAAAAGCTCACGGCAATGATCTTAATTTAGAGATGTCTCAGCCACCAGTTAATAGAACAAAAAATTTATCCTGAATGGATGGTTTCCAAAATGATCGAGAAGGAACAATTAAATTGAAAAATATTTTCTATGGAAAACAAACGTAAGCAACATAAAACTTGAAGAAAATATCTGATATTTGTATTTATCACCAAAGCTCGGACACCACGAGCAATATTTGGAGCCAACTAAAATTTGTTCAAAAAATCCTTCAAATTCTCTTCTGTTGTATATTTAATAATTTTGTACCTTTTAATTGGAAAAATATAGCAAAATTCTTAAAATAACACAAGAATCCTAAGGTTTGGAAACCAAAAATACAGTTGCCAAAATATTTACTGTTTGGCAAACTGAAATTGACAACTTCAGTTGCCAGTTGCCATCTATAATATAATTTTGGCAACTGATAACGAAATACGTTGTACATAATGACTCATTAGTCTGAGTATTTGTTATACTCCTGAAATGTTTACCATTGACATCCAGCCAAAATCGGTTCAGTATATTAAAGAATATATAGACCGATATCTGAGAAAAACTTTCGTAAAATTTTCAATTATAAATCCACAAATTAGAATACAATTTTGCCATATTAAGTAATATGACTCATACACCCAAAATTACCAAAATCGGTTCAGCTGAAAAAAGTTATAGCCAAAAATATAACTAATTTTTAATGAGTCATAAATTTTTTATATTTTTGGCTGTTTTGTTGTTTCGTATTATATTTAAGAAAAACTTACGTATGTACGAAGCAAAACATATCAACTTCACACTTAGTTGTGGTGGAGGCATTGCCGAATTTAGTATTCTTTCTTGTTATCTTTTCAGATAAATAATAAATATAATAAATTTCTTAGAACAAAACGATTAATAAACAATTCGTTTAATTAGTTACTCATTCTCTTTAACAAATGACATTCTACAGAAACTCACTCTAAAGATCAAAACAAAATTTATTAAGAAAAAAATTCCAAAATTTTTCAAAAAAATGATAAAAAAATTCCCCATTCTTGGTACTGAAATAATACGTTATATATTTTTTAAATCAGCCTTCTCATACCTAAACAAACAACTGTCTCAAGTGTATATTTACATTTACATATGTATAAATGTGTGTTTGGACATATTAAATACCTTTACATTTTGCAAGATACTAAAGACCATTGACCTAGAAGATTTCTTTTTGTGAAACTCCAGTAAACCGTTATCGGAAACATAAGTGTTTTTCTGGATGGGAAGAAGCAAGAGAAAGGGAGACAAAAGTTCTAAGAATTTCTTTTGAATCATATTTAAAAAATTCACCTGATTGGAAAAAATAAATATGAAATAAAAAAAACGAGGAGAGTATCGATCAGCTCCACACGTACTCTGCACGCATAGTGGGCCTCAGATCGAAGGCAATTAACATTTATTTGGTATTAATTCATTTTATGAACTGTTCACATTACTTAGACAATTAGCGAAAGCCTCTAGACAAACGCAAAATGCACTATGGGACAGAATTTATTTTTAAATATATCTGTAACTATGGATCGTGTGAATGCACTTTCAACATTTTAAATAATGATAGTAGAGAAACATTATAGCTTTGTTAGTTTGGACCCCACAAGGCGCAATGGGTGTAGGGAGAAAATTTTGTGAATCATTAAATTTCAAAAATATCTTTACCTTTTAGTAGTCTTAAACAAAGTCTATTAAATTCAAATTTATTGCCCTGATCTTCCTCAAATTAAAAAGCAAAATTTATATCAAAAATTAAAATTTTATTGAAAATTTTAATAAATATTTAATTTTTTTTAATTAAAATAAATATTTTTTTTTTAAATTCAAATTTTGAATTCAAATATAAATTTTTTGTAAAAGTATATATTGCAGTGAAAATGTAAATTTTAAGTAAACATTTTAATTTTAAGTAAAATTTAATTTTTAAAATTTTTACTGAATTTTGAAATTTATCATATTTAATGAAAATTTAAAATTTTAGTGAAAATTTTTTAATTTCAACTTTAAAATTTTTTAATTTAAAACAACGCCCTCTATGTGTATTTGTGGTGGAAATCTTAGCTAATTTTTTATACACTCTATTAACTCAGGAGGTAAGGCCGGACTCACCATCGTCTAGCGCTTCTTAGTTGACTTCCTCCGTATTCAACAAAAGCTGGGTTGGTCAGCGGGCTTCTATGATTTTTTGATTAATTTCTGAAATGTAATGAATTTAAACCCGGAATGCTTGCAATGCTAGATTTGTAGACAATCTCTTTAACTGTTAAACTACGCAGCGTTCTTCAAGAGGATTCAGTTATCATCCAATTTTTTGGATTAGTTTATCAAACATTTTTTGTAATATCACCGATAACCTTAGTTCAAATCAAATTACAGAATTAACCTTTCTTGGTACTAAACCTGAGACTTTACTTTCATATCATACGATTTTTTAAACTCCAGTATCATTATGCCTATTAAGTTCTAAAAAATGTAGACATATTGAGGTCTCTCATAAAAAGAAAAAAAACTTGTTTCAGGAGCTGAATTCGGTTTATATTTCATGGAGACTTTTTCTAAAATAATTTCGAACCTAAATATAAAATCGATCCTTTTTTGTTGCAAAACAATCTTTTACGTGAAGGGTGTAGTGTTCGTATATCGTCGCTACCTTACCAAGACACTAAGAAGTCTATTAATTGAGAACTCGACTTATTTTCTTCATCGTAAAAGAGAAAAATTGACAAAAGTTGTTAAGATACTTTAATAAAATAAATGACTCAATTGCATCTTTAGAAGCAAAATAACTGCAAATAATATTATGATTACTGTTATCACTTTTATGATTCATTCAACTTAATACATTTTTCTCAGTGTGCAAAATTGTTGGAAATTTCCATAACATTTTATTGGTTTGTCTAAATGTGTATTCTTTCTTAACTTAGAGACTCCAAGAGCTTTTAGGCTTTATAGTCTATTGCAAAGAGAAAAATTATAATATTTATAGGATTTAAGTTATTTCCGCTCTATTTGTTATTTCTTCAATTATCTTTATTTTTCTTGGATTTATAACATAAAGCTTATTATCTATAGAGCTTAGAGATAAAAGGCTAAAAACTAGTAAGAAAAAATATTTAAGAATTTAAGAGAAAATAAAGTTTTGAAAAACGTTGGAAAAAGGATTGAAATTTAATTGAGAAATATTCAAAACTCCATGATTTTTTAATAACACTACAACTTAACCGAAACTAAACTTGAACTGAACTAGAACTGAACTGGAACTGAATTGGAACTGAACTAGAACTGAACTGGAACTGAACTGGAACTGAATAGAACTAAACTGGAACTGAACTAGAACTAAACTGAAGCTGAACTAGAAACTGAAATAGAACTAAACTGGAACTGAACTAGAACTAAACTGAAGCTGAAATAGAACTGAAATAGAACTGAACTAGAACTGAACTGGAATTGAACCAGAACTGAACCAGAACTGAACTAGAAACTGAACTAGAACTGAACGAGAACTGAATCTGATCTGAAATAGAACTAAACTAGAACTGAACGAGAACTGAACTAGAACTGAACTGGAACTGATCCAGAAATGAACCAGAACTGAAGTGGAACTGAACTAGAACTGAACTAGGAACTAGAAATGAAATAGAACTGAACTAGAAACGAACTAGAACTGAAATAGAACTGAACTAGATCTTAACGAGAACTGAACTAAAACTGAACTGCAACTGAACCAAAACTGAACTAAAAAATATTTAAAAATTAAATAAAATAATAAAGTTTTCAAAACCATTGAAAAAAAGGATTAAAATTTTAATTTCTTTTAAATCTTTTAATTAAATTAAATTAAATTATTATAAATTTGAAATATATTTTTTTAGATTTAATTATAAAATTAATAACTTTTATTGAATTAAATCTTTGGGGTAATTATAAATTTTATCTTATTTTCCTTTTTTTCTGTTAATCGCTAAATTTGAAATATTTAAAATTAATTTCCAAATGACTTAACTGCAATCACCCACAACACACAGATAAATTAGCTTTTGTATATATATTTAAGCCTAAATGTATGCAATACTAGAGGGAGAGTAAATTTTTATGTGTGTGCGTGTAAATATATATATATATAATTTAAGGACACAATGTTATCAGCTGAAAAACACTCAATTTTATTCTATATTTAGCTTAAGGTTATGAAAAAATTTAATATTCGTTTTTTTCCACAACTCTAAATACGTATGTGTATGTATGTGTGAGTGTTTAAATGTATTGTATAGTAAAATGTTTTTCAAACAGTTGATGTGAATGTGGTTAAATTGTATGAAGTGTTGGACAAAAACCAAAAAAGGACTTCATTTTGTAATTCATTGGAAAATTTGACATTTTGATTTATGTTCAATATATTTCATCTACTTTTGTCTCTTTGTTTTTATTAGTTAATGTTCACACACACGTACACACACAGTAAGTAAAAGGGGTTATATGTGGGTGTATAAGTGTATTAAAGGAAACACATTTTTGTTTCTTCCTTGATGATATTTTAAATTTAAAAATAAACTCCTTTAAAGGTTAAATTACAAAACCACAAAAGTTTTTTAAAACCAATAAAATTCAAAATTTATTAACACCTAAAAACAAAGGTTCACTCACATAATACATACAAACTTTAACACATATTTAAAAGGGAAATGAAAGGAAGAAGAAAATAAAGAATCGTATTTACATTTCTTAAGAAAAAATATGAAGTTTATTTATTTTTTATTATTTTATTTTTTGCACAAAAAAACGATTCCCATAAACTTGCTCATAATCAGATATCGGTCCATAACTTTTTTGTTATTGGACCATTATTGCTTAATTTATATAGAACATCAGGACAATAGTGAATAATCCGGAGAAATAATTATTCTGCGAAATATTTCATGAGAAATTTTTCGATGAGGGTTTGATTAGAACAGATTTATAACTGAACCAAGAATTGAATCCAGAAGTGAATCAAGAACTGAAATAAGTATTGAATTAAGAACCGAATTAAGAACCGAATCAAGAACCGAATCAAGAACTGAATCAAGAACTGAATCAAGAACTATATCGCGAACTGAATCAAAAACTAAGTTAAGTACTAAATCAAGAACTAAATCAAGAACTGTATCAAAAACTATATCAAGAACTGAATCGGGAACTTAATTAAGAATTGAATCATGAACTGAATCAAGAACAAAAACTAGAACTGAACTCGAATGAACAAGAACTAGAACTGAATCAAGAATTAAATAAAAAAGTGAATCAAAAACTTACTCAAGAACTATATCAAGAACTGAATCGGGAACTGAGTCTAATATTGAATCAAGAACTGTACCCAAAACTATATCAAGAACTGAATTGTGAACTGACTCTAATATTGAATCATGAACTGTATCAAGAACTGTCTCAAGAACTGAATCGAGAATTGAATCAGGAAGTGAATCAAGAATTGAATCAAGAACTGAATCAAGAACTAAAACTAGAACTGAACTCGAATGAACACGAACTAGAACTGAATCAAGAATTAAATAAAAAAGTGAATCAAAAACTTACTCAAGAACTTAATCAAGAACTATATCAAGAACTGAATCGGAATCAAGAATTATATCAAAAAATGAATCAGGAATTGAATCATGAACCGAATCAAAAACTGAAATAAGAACACAATTAGAACTGAACTAGAACTAAATCAAGAACTGAAATAGATTTGAACTAAAACTGTACTAAAACTAGAACTGAACTTTTTGTCATGCTCATTGAGAACAATGATTTCCGGTTTGAACTTTGGGATTTTATAAAGAGATATTTCCTGCTATAAATATATAAATCTTAAATTAATTTTTCTCTCATGTTACATTTGGAATGGCTAAATTAATATACCTCTTAAACTGCTTGAAGTGATACAATAAATTGTGTAAAACCTCAAAAACCAATTTTATTAACACCTAAAACAAAACCTTCCCATTCATTCAGAAACAAACACCCAACCAACAGTTTTTTTCACCAATTCAAACAGATTTCCTGTTATAAATGTTGTTGTTGTACGAAATGTCGGAGATGAAGCTCTATTTGGCGTCAATGACATCAATGATGAGGTGGAAATGAAATTTAGTTTCACAAAGAGTTTTTTGTGATTTCGATTTTACATTTTTTTCCCTTCAAATGTCATTAACCGGAAATTGTTGATTTGTGAAATTAAATTCATTTTTTTGTTGTTGGGATTCTTTTGTATTTTCATACGCAAAAAAAGAGTGAAAGTATTTAAATTTATTCTTAACATGTTTTTTTTAAGGGAAATGAAAATGAAAATAAATTTTCTAAATTGTGAATGTGAATTCTAATAAACATTTGTAAGAATTCACATATATTTTCTCGATTTCTATTAAATAAAATATTAAATAATTTTCTATTTGAATTAATAATTAAAAAGGGTTTAATTTGCTACATTTATTATAAAAAGGGGTTTTCTTAGGAAACTTTAGAAAATAAGTTCTGTTTTAAAATACATCTTTAGGTCCTTTGGCATTTGGGTTAGAGTCTTAAAACTTACCTAACCAAGCTAAAAATAAGAAAAATAGAGAGAGAGAGAGAGAGAGAGAAATATAATTAATGTCATTTTCTGTTAAAAACAATTTCTATTGAAAAAGTTTCTATTTACATGCAGCATAATCGCTATGAAGGTATATCAATTTACAAGCGATTTTCTTAATGAGTTGAACTACTGTTAAATAGGGACTAAATAAAAGCATAAATATTTCCTTGAAGATGATAAAAATTTTGCAAAAAAAAAAATATTAACAAAAGAAAAAAGATCCAATAAAAAAGCCAATTAAAAATTTAATTAATCAAGATTTAATATAAAATAAATATTTTTCAAAAATTTTTAATAATGTTATGATTGCAATAATCTTATATACAATCATATTATAGTTATATATACACATTAATAAATTTTATAGTAATCATTATTTAGTTGACTTTAATTATTATCGTAATATTTAATCATTTTATAGTTGAAATAATTTCAAGTAATATATTATTTCGGCAAACATAATATTGTCAAAGATTCAATTGGAAATATTCAAAAGTCCATGAATTATAATAACAGAAGCAAAAAATTAATTCAAATCTGTCATTAGTTCGATAAAGCCTGCAATCATAATATGGTTAAACTGAACTAAACGTGAACTTGAACTGCGCTAGAACTGAATAAGAACTGAACTAGAACTGAATAAGGACTGAACTAGAACTGAACAAGAACTGAATAAGGACTGAACAAGTCGGCAGTCGAGACTTTTATTGAAATTGGGCTTGTTAAAAACACTTCTAAGTCAGTAGGGTACCAACTGAACATGCATAAAATTTTTTAAAAATAATTCATATAACTAATCATATTTGTATTAGTTGAAATAACTAATAAAATATTTTCTTAAAAAATAAAATAAAAAGTAAAGCATACTTATTTAAATACTAAAATTAAAAATTTAAAGCATACTTTAAGTTGCTTCATATTTTCAAATATTTCTGTATATTTTTAGGTAAAAAAAATCTTAAATAATTGTTAGTCTCTTTATAAATATTTGCTAAAAATTTATTAAAAATGGTGTTAGTAGTAAAATTTCAATAAATAGTTGTGCTAAATTGAATAAAGTTTATTTGAATGGTGTGGAAAATGAAAACTTACTCATCAACTTCTTCCTCAGACATTGAGTGACTGTTGCCGCTTAATAACAAAGACATGATGTTGCAATTAATTTTTTTTTAATGTTACCTGAAAGAAAAGAAAAGACACAAAATTAAATTTAAATTGAATTTCTGTAATAAAAATTTCATGAATGTATTTTTCATAAAAAAATTCATAAAAAATTGTATTTTTTAATAAAAAAAATGTATTTTCATAAAAAAAGCATTTTTTATGAAAAATTTGTATTTTTCATAAAAAATTGCATTTTTCATAAAAAATTTCATTTTTCATAAATAATTGCATTTTTCATAAAAAATTGAATTTTTCATAAAAAATTGCATTTTTCATAAAAAATTGCATTTTTCATAAAAAACTGCATTTTTCATAAAAATAGCATTTTTCATAAAAAAATATATTTTTCATAAAAAATGCATTTTTCATAAAAAATTGCATTTGCATTAAAAAATTGGATTTTTCATAAAAAATTTTATTTTTCATGAAAAATTACATTTTAAAAAAAAAAAATTATTTTATTATTCATAAAAAGTTGCATTTATCACGGAAAATGCATTTTTCATAAAAAATTGTATTTTTCATTAAAAAGTTCATTTTTCATTTCACTTTTCATAGAAATTTAAATTTCAACAGTATAATTCATACATTCATAAAGATTGCATTTCATCATAAAGTTCTATTTTTTTAAGAAAATTGGTTCTCAAAATTGCTAAAAATGTATTTATTTCCATAAAATTTTAATTAAAAAACATTTGTTGCTTTTTTATATAAAAAACTGCATTTTAAAATGAAGTTTTCATAAAAAATTGAATTATTTATAAAAAGTGCATTTTTCATAAAAATAAAATTAAAAAAAAATAATAAAAAAAATCTTTTCTTTTTTTTTAAATTTATTTTTTACAAAATTACATTTTTAGAATAATTTTATTTTCATAAAATTGCGTTTTCTTTTAATTACATCTTGCATAAAAATTGCACTTTTTTATAACTGTTGCATTTCTTATGAATTTGCTTTTTATCCTTAAAAATTGCACTGTTCACTAACAATTGCATTGTTTATTGAAAATTACAATCTAAATAAATCCTAAATGATGCATTTTCCACTAAATTAAAATTTTTCCAATTTTATTTTAGTTTTTATTAAAATTTCCATTAAAGGCAGCATTTTAAGGAACTGCAACTTTTACTTAAAATAACATTTTTCATTAAAAATTTTATTTTTTACTAAAGTTGCATTTTTTTACTAAAAATTATTTTTTCCAAAAATTTAATAAAATTTGCATTTTCACTAAAAATTGATTTTTAAATAAAAATTGTATTTTTCACTAAAAAGAGCACTCGATTTTTAATTCAAACTTTTATTTTCTCCACAAATTTAATATTCAATTATTTTAAGGCAGATTTCATTCAATTCGATTTGTTAGTGTGTCCAATTAAGTGAAAGAAAGACAGACGGACAAAAAATTATTTATTATTTTTTGAAGGAATAATTAAGATTCAAAAATAATCAAGTAATTTGATTTCCAACTATTTTGAACACTTTTTTATGGACCTTCAAACTTTATCTATCAGATAGTTTTCATTTTTTTAACTTTTTTAATCTCTTTTTCTCGTCTGATCCTTAAACTATTTTAAGGACTTTTTCCCATCGTGATAATTTAAAATGAACAACATTCTTTATCATCAGAATTTAAGAAAAACATGATAAATTACTTTATACTTCATTCTTCCATTTAAGTTATTTTTGCTTTATTCCTTTCATTCTTTCATAAAATGCACAGGAAAAAAGTATCTTTTTTATTTTTTAATAAATTTCGAAGAAAAGAAAAATAAATCCTCCATTTCCAACGAAAATTAAATAACAAGAATAATAAATGAGACAAATAACAAGAAGACATGTACAATGGAAAGAGAATAAACAAAACAAAAGAGACACAAGTAAAAATGTTATAGGCGGTTAAGTCCGACTAAGTAATACTCTATACCACAATGTAATAAATGACCCTCGTATAATTTTATAAGGAATATTTATTCCTAAGTGTTAAGTACAATATTGTGACATGAATATTTATTTGAAATTTATGTGTTTTAAGTGAATTTTTCCGGGGAGATTATATGTGACCTAAAAGAAGTTGTGGACCAGACCTTCGTAATTTTTGAACATCGACTTTAACTTAGATATAACTTAACTTAACAAATTATTATTAAAATAGGTGAGTTTTATGTCTCTTAAAGTGATATTTGGAAGGGGGATTGTATGGGATCTGTGAGAAGCAATGGGCCGATAACCGCATCATTTTTATACATCGTTTTTAAATGTCATAATACTTATTTTTGTCAAATTTCGTTAAAATCGCTTTACATTTAGGACCTTTATAAGCTTAAAACTTTATTAAGGGAGGATTTTTATATGGAAGGTACCTGAAATATTGAACCGACAATGTTAATTACAATATGCTTCGTTCTTGGGCCAAATTAATAACATATACCAAATTTCATCAACATATCTCAAAAATTGTGACCCGTAGAGTGTTCACAACGTTTACATGGACTGCCGGATGGAAAGAAAGACAGATGGACGAACGGACATCCTTAAATCATAGAATCAATGGTAGATGTAACACCATTTTTTCTCTTTGTTACAAAATTCAGTCCAAACGCATAAAACCCCTACCAACTACAATGGTGTAGGGTATAATAAGAAAAAAATGAAAGAAAAAAGTTATTAAACTAAAAATGCCATAATTTCAGGATATAAAAGTGTCAAATAACCTTAAGAAAATGATGATAAATAAATTATAATAAAGAAAAGAATGATAATAAACCACAAATTTACGCCATTTTCTAAAAAAAGAATTTAATTTCTCTTCATAATTGTTTAAAAAAAACAAAGAGAGAAAAGTGTGTTAAGTCCTTAACAATGAGCAGCATTTTAAGGATTAAATAACATTTTTGTAATATTTTTAAAAACAAAACATTTTTTCCTCCTTTTTTGCAAAATTGTCCCTATAAATTTATCACATAATTCATTTATGTTTTTTTTTCCAGTTGTGTATCATTTTAAGAAAATTAAGTCTTAATCTCCTTTCGCTTGTAGCTGTTGGCCATAAATCGATTAAAATCACTTTAAAATGACCAAGGCAATTGCTATAGCTGGTTCGCTTTTTGGGGCAGCGGAAAATAAAGTACCATAAATTATACACACACATACGTTTAGTATGCTAACACTTCCCCCACCAATTGACTGCAGTTCTCTCTCTCTCTCGTATTCTGTTATAAAATATTTTTGTTCTGCATTTATTTTTTTCTGTAAACCTTTGACATTTTTATAAAATACTCCGTGCATGCACCAGATGAGCCTTAATGGCCGAGGAAGTGGATGCATGAAACAATAAAAACAAACATAGAATAAACGTACTGAATGCAGTAGTAAAAGAGAGTAAATTCATGCATAAATTATAAAATGGGAAAAAATACAGAGAGAAAAATTTTTGTAAAGAATAAAAATTTTTTAAAAATTATGTTTTAGCTTCAAAGCACTTTAAAAAGCTTTTTTTATTATTGAAATACATTTTTTGCTTGTTATTTGACAAATTTATAATTCTTCGGGACAGTCCATTAGTTCGTATGTCAGTCAATGTGGAAATAAATTCTGCTCTGACTCAATGAAATTTGGGGACATTACCAATCGTAATCTTAATAGTGTTTCATACCTTAACATCAGCAGTTAATGTTGAAGTCTGTTAAATAAAGAGGCACTCAAATTAAAAAAAATATTTCGAATACTTCCTGATTTTTAGTTTAATATAATCGACCAAACTTAACCTCACATTTTTGCATACATTTTTATGCAATCGAATTTAGGCTTTCACCAAATAGATTTTTTGAAACTGTTCGCGATACAACTAATTGTCGTGTCTACAAATAAAATATTTCACGAACATCCGTAAAGCCAACTTAGAATAAATATACTAAATCTAAAAAAGTGGTTCCAAATCGTTTATTGTTTGAAATCAACGATATCACAATAAAATTTCACATGGTAAAATTTGATGTATTTTCCAATTGATTTGGAGGAGCCCCTACTATCTGGTCACACATTGACCAGATAGTAGGGGCTCCGGTAACCCTCTCTTATATTTTGAGAGATATTCTTTTGTCTTAATTCATAAATTAATTAATTTTTTAACGAATTTTTTCAAAATCAGCATGGGCAAGTTTCGAGTACCACCTACCAGATAGGAATATGTACTCCTTAAAGTCAACTCTAAATGCATATAAGCTCTAACTATCTGAAATGAATTAAGAGAAGATTTTCAAAAATTATAGAATTATTTCTAAGAAACATCGTTTTCGAACAACTTCGTGCAAAGACTATTGACCACTTTACGAATCGTGAATTTGTGTTGTGTGGATCATCCTTTATAATAATTCCCTTTGGAGCAGTGTAAGTGATGTCCCCAAGACAGTTCCCTCTATAGCGTTAATGAGTTTAATTTTTTTAAATAAAAACTATTTTTACCAAAATTGCAATTTAAATAATTTTTTTTACCAAAAAAAAATTCCTTAAATTTACATTTTTTACTAAAATAATATCTTGTACTAAAAATTACTAAAAAATGCTTTTTTACAAAAAAATATAATTATTTCTAAAAATATATTCTTCTAAAAACCGCATTTAAAAAAATCATGTTTTACTATAAAATAATTTTTATATCATGATTTATGTGTAAAAAATGCACATTTCTAAAAATTGCATTTTTTTCAAAAATTTTACTTTTAACAAAAAAGTGCATTGCACTTTTTACAGAAAGTGCACTTTTCTAAAAAAAAACATTTTTTTACAAAAAATATAATTTTTCCTTAAAATTGCACTTTTTATAAAAAAAAATATTTTTAAAAAATTTATTTTAAAGTTGCATTTTTTCTAAAAATTTTAATTTTTCTAAAAATTGCACATTTTACATAAAAGTTTTTAAAAAATGTATAATGTGAAAAAATGCATTTTAAAATAGTTATTGCATTTTTATAAATATTTCACTTATTACTAAAAATTGCGATTTTTTTCTAAAAAGAAAACATTTTAAACATTTTGCAAATTTTACTAAAATTAAAAAAAAAAATAATTGTTCATATTTCTTTTCTAATTTTTTTTACAGATAAAATTTTTCAATAAAAATAATCTTCAATAACTTAATTTGTTGTCCAAATTGTTTTTTTTTTTTTTTCAAAAATTTATTTTTTTCTAAAATTTCATATTTAACAATAAAATACATTTTTTAATTGCACTTTTAATTAAAATTTGCAATTTTATCAAAATTGCAATAGAAATTACACTTTTTAATGAAAATTACATCTTATTTACTAAAATCTACACTTTTTTCAAAAAAAGAAAATTTTCGAAAAATAAAGTATTTTTCACATAAAATTCATTTCTCATATTTTTTACTAAAAATAAAATGTTTCAAGAAAAACTTCCGTTCAGGATGTTTTACATAAATGTCTTTTCTCAAAAAGTATAACTTTTCACAAAGAATTGCATTTTCTCTTCATACAATTTTCTCTCTAAAATTATATTTTAATTTTAACAAAAAAATCTAAATATTTTTATTTGAAAAGTTCTAAAAAGCTGATCTTTATCTCAAAAAGTAACTGATTTTTTTCAATGAATTTTATCTTATTCTGAATTTTATTATTTTGTTTTTTGTAAAAATGTATTTTTTTAAATGCAATTTGTTCTAACTTTTTTTGTATTTGAACAACATATTTTTTCTTTTTTGCATTTTCTACAAAAAAAAAATATATTTATTTTATTTTTTAAATAGAATTCTAGAATTGAGGTTATGTTCTTTTAAATAAAATTGCTTTTCACAAATGTTTTCTCTCAGTGTTTTTATGCAACAAAAAATAGTTGCATACAGCACCTGAATTTATTTGCTAAAACTACAAAAATACACGTACAACCACAAAAACCCCATAAAAGGAAAGAAAAAAACTTTATTTCAACAGCAGATTGAGACCAATTTTGTAAATAGCACAACCACGTACAAAAAACAACAACAACAAGAAAGAAGGAAAGAAAAAATAACTAAAACAAATTATATGAAGACAATATTAAACAGTCATGTTAACTTGGGAAATTTTTTACATTAAAGAAAATTACATTTTACATAATCAAAAAAGTTCGAAGAGAAAAAAGAAACTTACTTTTTTGCCAAACTGTAAGTTTTTTTAGCTAATAAAAGTTTATTATATATTTTATGCAGTAAAGTTTGCGACATATTTAGCAAAGAATTTAAAACTCACCACAAAAACAAGATAATACTTGATTTAAGGTTTTAAATACAACAACAAGAACAAACATAAAAACAACAACAAATACTCTGGAGAATAAAAACAAGTAAAAGTTTTAGTCTAACAAACCCGAGTATTTAATACCCTACACATCCTTGTTGGTTATAAATGTTAGGTAACGAAAATTAATAAACCACCCTCGTATGCAGTGCATTATAATGCTACTAACATTCATCTTTTATTAGTGGGTTCTAAAAGGATTTTTTCTGTAGACTTTGTATGGGAGCTAGAACAAATAATGATCCGACCCTCGTAAAATCTTGCACATCGATTTTTGCTTATATTTGTTTTGATTTGATCAATTTTCATTTCAATACTAACGTATATGTGAGACTAAAGCCCTTCAAAGAGATATTTTGAAGAGGGGTTGTATGGAACCTATGAAAAAATAATGAAATCTGGAATTCTCGTTTTAGAATATGATTGGACTTGATTTGTGCCACATATCATTAAAATCTTATTTTATTAACGACTTATCTGATTTAAAATCCCCATTCCGGGAGGAGCATTTGTATGGGGGCTAGGTGAAATAATGGACCCATCATCATCAATTTCAATAGGCATAGTCCTTGGGCCAACATAATGACACATACCAAATTTCATTAATATATCTTTAAAACTGCGGCCTGGATTTTGTTCACAAGTTTTACACAAGTCAGACGGACGGGAGGACGGACATCCTTAAATCGACTCAGAAAGAGATAAAAATGGTGATAGCAAAACAATGATTTGCACAAAATCGGAATACCCCTACCACCTATGATGGTGTAGGATATAACAATAAAGGCTCATAGAACAAACGAAAAAAAATAAAACAAGAGAAATAAACTGCAAACATTGTCTAAATATTAAGTAAACAGCCTAAAGTTATGCAGTAGTTTTTTGTATGTTCTGTATTTAATACCTTAAGCTTACTAAACACAGGGTTTGTAAGAGTGTTTGCATGATCAAGTGTGAATAGAAAAAAAATAGTATTGAGAGGAGAAACAAAGTATCAATGAGTACTAAGTTGTAGTGATAGTTGTTGCTTTTGCGTTAGTGTTATTATAATTAGCTTTTTGAAAAGTTGTTGTTGTTGTTATTGTTATTATGACTTGCATGTAAATTGCAGTTTATAAGAGAGTATGTTTTTTTTCAGAATCTTTTGTTAAGAGTAAACAAGAGTAAAGAGAACTTGTTTACTAAATAGTGTTTTGTGTACTTTTGTTCACTTTCTTTGTAGTTGTTGTTGTTGTTTTGTGCTTATTTAGGTAAAGAACAAAAAGTTCAAGGACAAATTGTGATTACAATTTCTAAAGGTAGACAAGCATAAACAAACACACATGCATTCACATGCATACATTTACACAAAATAACTATTATTTAGCAGAGGAAAACATAAAAAAATATTTTGATTAGATTTTTTTTTAATTTTTGATAAATGAACTGAAACTAAAAAGTGAAATGCTGATTTTTTTTATTAAAGAGTGAGATCGAAAAATTCTTAACATATTTACAGTTGATAAAAACGAATATTTTTATTTGAGTGAGTGATGAAATTTTGAACCTTTATTTGGATACCCATCCATAAACGTTTTTATATTGCTTTTTGTCATTCTGCCCTTTTAAAATCTAATTCTCCTTTAACAAGAGCCCAATATCTCTCTACAGGTCTTAGTTCTGGGTTGTTTGGAGAATTTTCCTCTCTTTCGTACAAATACCAAATTATTGTTTTAATACCACTCAACAGCTTTTTTACCATAATTATAGAATGTCCAAGTTTGGCCAAAAATAAGTGGACACATTATGATATCTTATAAATTGACAATAATACCAACAACTTTTTTGAAAATTTTGACTGCTTTTTGGTACTTAATTCGAGCTTCAGCAACATAAAATTTTGATCAGGAAGTGCAAAAATCTTCCAGAACATACGTTTTTTTTTTTGAAAATTAATTTAGACACTTCTACAGTAAAATTGAGATATTGACATTAAAAAGATACTTTTATTTCTTAAAAATTAATTTATATTTTATTTTTAATAGTTTTTTAAGCAATTTTTTCTTCAGCTTTTAGAGAAATATTCCACATAAAATAACATCGGGAAGATTTTATCGCGTGAGTGAAGCACACAAAACAAGGCAAAGAGAAAATCTTGTTTACTTTAAAAAACTTCAACTTTACTTTTGGATAAGAAAAACAAAGATAAAACAAAAATAGATAAAACAAGTAAGAATGCAATATTCGGCTATGCCGGCTCTTTAATACCCTCCATAAAAATGCATAAATTTGGAATAATTTTACACGTATACTCTATACTATTTAAAAACGTTGTTTTTAATATGACACAGGAACACGTAATGAGTTATGAAGCGTGCCAACAACAGACAGACAGACGGTCATAACTTAATCGACTCAGATTTTGATTTGATACAAAAATATGTATACATGCTGAGGTCTTAGATGATTTCTTCTTAGCGTTTCACACGGAATAACAAAGTTAACTAAGTATAACCTCTTCCCCACTGGTGGCGGTAAAGGGTATAAACATTATAAGTGTTCAAAGGAATGTGCGTCATCGTACTTGTAGCGATGGAAAATATAAAGTTTTTAAATTATATTCTATATGGTACTTTTTAAAAGGCGTTGTATTCTTATGCTTTGAATAGTGAACAAATTACAAAATAATAAATTTAGTATTAAATTATGATTAAAAAAAATTCTAAAAGCATTTTTTTCATGAAAAACAATTTTATTTCATTATTATTGATTAAATCCATTTAGGTTTTTCCCCCAAAAGTAAGATTATTTCAAAAATAAATCTACATAACTGAATGACAGCAACAAAAATTATTAAAACGTAAAAAAGCAAGAAAGAACGCTGTTTTCGGCTGTACCCTCCACCACAAGTGTTTCCTTCATACACACTTACGCAAACACTTACTTAAATATAATACGGGACCATTTAATGAGACATAAAATTAGTAATATTTTTCGCTACGACTTACTTTCTACTGAACCGATTTCGAAAATTTTTGGAGTGATAATGAAGTATATAAATTTTTAATATTATGACAAGTTTTTTCGACAGTTTTACGAAAATTCTTTGCTTGAACTTAGAGGTTACCTCAGTTATCGGTTTATATCTTTAAATATATGGAACCGAAGGCGAGTTTTAAATAGGAAACTTCTCAGGATTATAACAAATACTCAGCTCAAATTTCATTGTGCTCTGTGGATGTGAGCGTGCCAACAACAGGCAGACGGAATATAATATATATATATATATATATATATATATATATATATATATATATATATATATATATATATATATATATATATATATATATATATATATATATATATATATATATATATATATATATATATATATATATATATATATATATATATAAATTTTATAGGGTCTAAAATGATTCCTTCTTAGCGTTACATATAATACCCTCTTCACCATTTGGAGTGTTGTAGGGTATAAAAACAGAATATATGAATATTTATGCCACTTCATATCCAAAAAATACCAAATAAAAAAAGTACATTTACATATTCCTCAATGTCAGTTTGAATAATAACTGACACAGTTTTTCTTTAAAACACTCAAATATAATTTCTTTTTCTCTTTCCTTCTTTCTGTTTTACTACAATTCTTCATATTTCATTTTTTTTCGTTTCGTCATTTTTTCCTTAGTAATTTATTTCCTTTTTAATGATTTTATTTTTTAATAATTTCTGAAAAGTAATATAAGGGAGTGTAAACATTAAGGTGGTAACTTCTAAGAAAATTGTTTTAGAATTAAAACTGAAAATTAAATTAAGATTTTTTTTACATTTCGTGGAAATAAACTTAAATTAAATTTGTTTTTATTATAAAAGAAATTTCGAATTTTGAACCTCCCTAATATAACACTTGAGGTATTTGTGTCAAAATTGTATAATTTATATTATACAAAGGATCCACATTAATATTTATAAGGAGACGTACACTTTTAATTATTGAAATAGAAATGTGAATATAATCGAATATATTTACCGTTATAATGTCCGTACTGAAATTTTTATATATATATATTTGGATTCGGGTAAAAGAATATACAAGGTTAATAATACCATATATATTACAAAGATATTATTTTAAGAGAGGGTTCGAAATACAAGTTAATTAAAGAAATGTATTTCTTGTTAAGTTCTCAGATCGCAATGATGGAATCATCGTTAAATAATCCCTAATATATAGATACATATATAAGGTAAACACCCAAAAAGTATTTTCTGCTTAACGGTTCTTATAAGGACGATGTAATCATTTCAATGAAAAAACTAAAATTTTTAAATGATTTACACGGATTGAGATTGTCGAAATTTTTCCACGGAAAAGTTGGAATATATTTAATTTATTTATTCAAGGACGAGTTCATATAAATCATATTGAAATTTCAAATATATATCGTTATCGGTTCCAACTTTATTAATATTTGAATAATTAATTTAATTTTTTAATGGGTTAAGTTAGGTTAGGTTAAAGATAGGGGACTCGCTTAGGATGCCTCTTGGCCTTGACATACACCTAGGCCGCTATACGGGCTTGTTGTACGCTCCCATTATGTAAAAGCGTCCCAAACATAAGCTCAGTAAAATTTCATATCTTGTACGAACTTCCTCAGTTTCCTCCAATTTTTTATAAAAATTGAACAAAAAATCAGTTGGAAGTCCTTCAAAAATTTTTGGCATCAAATAACATTTCATTTACTTTTTATTTAAAAATTGTGGATCTTGAAGTTCTAGCGTTTTCATAAATGTCAAATTCTTGTGTATGAAATTTAGAACTTGGCTAAGAATCCCACTTAAACTGGGCCAACTAATGATCGTACTTGTATGAGAGGTCCAAAATACATTTTAATTTCATGTCAATTATATACTAGAGATTTGATCATGTAAATTCTGCTTAGTTTACACTTATAAGAGCTAAAAAGCAGTATCGATTTTCCTGAAAATCAGTACCTAATTTCCCACAACTCTTATATAACTCCCACTTATGAAAATCATTCTTCATATTTTCAACATTAATGTTATTATCATGATAAGATTTTCTACATATATTTCATGGTTTCTTAAACCCAAAGAACTCATTTAATTTCCATGATCACTTCAATTTATCATTTCAATAATGAGTTCTTCCCGAACCTAATTCCTTTCACCGCTGATTCTTTTAGTTGCGAAGTCTGAATTCAATAGTTAGTAATGGCTGAGTATGTTCTCGAATCATCTAACAAAATTGTAAAATCACGTATGTTTTTAAAATATAGCAATGGTAATGTAGAAAAACCTAGATGGCGCTGTTTGATATAAGAATTTTTAAATGACACTTAAGTTAGTTTATTGTAGATTGTGAGAAAGTGAAGTTAAACTTAAAAGTAATCTGTAAATTATGTTATCTGTGTAATATTAATGAACTATATATTTCTTTTTCATCCATCATTTTGATCAATCATACGTTTTTTTGTTAAAACTTATGAAAGAATTATGTGATCTCAAACAAACTATTTCACCCTTTAGGCTATTTGATGCAAGTGGAAAATAATTTTAGATCGGCGTCTCAAAATTATCTCTATTTAAGCCACTTAAGTAGACATTATCAGACCATTTTGCTATGCACTTTTATTAGCACGTTTATCGGAAAAGATCAAGGATCGCTTTATTTTTTGTTAGGGGCATAATGAACGATATTTACTAAAGCAAGAAATATTTACACACAATTTCCAATAGTCATCTTAGCAAAGAGAAAAATGTATATCCACTTTAAACTGGAGACTTCACAGAAAACTGGTCCAGATTTCTTTTTCAAACTTCAAAAGAATTGCGACTTAAAGAAATCAATCTGACCATGACATATGTTTAAAACGAAAGCTACAAGTCCAAGGAAAATATAAAAATATACTTTTTGGAATCCAGAATACAAAAAAAGATTCTCTTTAAATATTTTCTTTAAAACTTAAATGAAAATTAAGGAAAATTAATTCTTGAAAGGATATTATTATCCTTTATGATTTATATAATTTTTTATATATTACAGAGATTCTCAACTATTATTTGACACCCATATTAAAGTTATTATGTATACTTTTCAATGTTACATATCCTGGCGGATTCTTAAGTCCTTTTAGAAGGATTTGAACCGATATGAAACATTGAAAATATAGTTTTCTATTTAGAATTGTTGTTATATATAATTTTTTTTTATTTGGAACACTGTTATATTGAAGATATGACAAGACTCTGTGTGGAATCAATTATCTTACGACATCATCTGCATTTATAATAATGATTTTTTCCCTTCTGCCTTCTTTTGGTTCATTTAAATTCACCTCCTGCAGACAACTGATTTTTCCTTTTGATTAAAATTCTACTGCGTAACAGACAAATAAATCAATATGTTAACTTACAACAATAAAGGATATAAAGAAAAAAGGATTTCTTTTCAAGAGAAAAACAACTTTAATAAAATTAAAAACCCCAATAACTTAGAAAAATTATAGAGAAAAACAACTTTTTTCAAATAACTTGTTGTTGTTGTTGACGTTATTATGTCCTTTTTATGTGTGTTAGATTAAACCTGTTTATTTTATGTCTGAGCTTTAAAGTTTACATTATTTTTAAAATGCTCAAGGACTTCAAATGTTAAGAGTAAGTAAGCATGTAAGAGAGGTGCGTGTGGGTAAGAGAGGGAGGGAGAGTGTCTAAGTTATTCATCATAATGAATCCTTAGAAACCCTGTAAAAATAATGTTTTTTTTTAATAGATACTGAATTGATCCTTTTGACATTTTAATACAACAACAACTAAAGTAATATATTTTTGTAATTGTAATAAGAGATATTTACGACATTTTTGTTGTTGTAATTGATACAATATTTTTTATTTCCTTTAAAAAATCCTTGATTAATATTTTCCCAAAAAAAGTGACAAACGTTGTCCTGATGTGGATTATGATGATAACGTCTTTTTTCATTCAAATGAAACAGAGTGTTAGGATTATTAACAAGAAGCTGTTTTTTTACTATCGTTTTTTTTCATCTTCAAAAAGTTTATTGAACTTCTGAGAGAATTTAAAACGAGATACTAAATATTATTTGATATTAAGAAATTATTTAGTTGAAATTAAGTGGAATTGAAATTTAGATTTTCTAATATTGAAATAATGAAAATTGAAAAATTAATCAATTTATCTCGAAGAAATTTGAGAAACAAAGCAAGTAAAAATGCTATATTGGTATGAGATGATTCTCCAATACTTTCATACGTATACTAACATACACACGCACACTCATATACAAATTTTTTCTCCTAAGGATCATATATATTTTTGGACGGTCATAGAATGTGTCATAATTTTGGTTATACACGAGGATAAACGTCATTTCGTACTATGTTCGTTGCAAACACATATATATTTGTGGAAAACATATATTCTTATCACGAACATGTCAATGGTTAAATTTAGTTTACTTTGATAAGAATTTCGTTGCTGTAAAAAAATTATTTTTATTAAATACAAAAAGTATTGTGATCGCAAAATGTTTGACTGATCATAATATTATTTTTAGTGCCGTTAACAATAACTATTGTTAACAAATTTATTATTGATATAAAAATAAATTTAGTGGCGATAATAATAACTATTTTTATTAATGCGATGATAAGCAAGCTTATATTTAAGTAAGAGTAATGTGATATTTGTACCAAGAGAGGCAAACTCTCCATACTCTACGGAGCTAAGGCCAGTTGAGAAGAGTTTTGCTAATTCTTGAGGAGCATTAGTTGCTAAATCCTTAAAAAATAATGGCTAAGAATGACTAAAAATTTAAAAAAGTGGCTAAAACGGTGGTTAAAAAAAATGTATTCAAAAGTATATATAAAAATTTAAAATAAAAATAAAGTAATTCCATTTCCATTTCAAATTTTTTTGAAAAGAGGTCACAAAATACTATTATTTTTTCATAAATTATAAATTCATATTTAAGAAAATAAAATCATCTTTAAAATCAGATTTGTCAAATATGAACGAATATATAAATCTTCAATCATTTCCTGCAAATATATAAACTTTATGGCTTTTTCGTCACTATACGCTTTTAAAAAATTATCCTAAAGATCCAAAATCATGGGAACTGACTTTTAAATTGATAATCATCTTGTTTTTGATATTTTTTATTGATCCTCTAAGAGAGTAATTATTTTTAAATTAATTAAAAGAAATTCTTAGTTACGGAGAATAGTATACGCATTTTATAAAAAATTTAATGAGAAAATTCTTTTTAAGTGCTTTATGAATACTTTGATGCGTTTTTTGTTAATTAATAGCGATTTTCTAGAGAAATTTTAAGTTTAAGTATAAAAATGATAGATGAAAATGTCTATGAAAAAATATTCAAGGGCAAAATTAAATTTTCTGTAGCTAAACGAGACTGAAAATGGCTAAATTGGCAACACTGATAAATGCTATAGCAAATTCTTATTTTGTTTAATATACAGTGATATAATATTTTAAGCATAATTTGTATCTATAGGTGACAGTTTTGTTTATAAAGAATAATATTTTTTGTACCCTCTGCCATCATGAGTGTTAAAAGACAGTATATTAACTCTATCATTCTGTACGCAACGTTTAAAACGTAAGGTCTTATGACGTATATATTTCCCAAATTAAAACAAAATCTGACTCGGTCCGAAAACTGTTGCCACAATCACATTTACGTTAATTCTCAAAGAAATTTGGGCTGATAATTTTTATTGCCCTTTAAATTAACCCATAAACATCGTTTATGATACAAAATTCTTCTTAGACTTATAGTCTGTGACAACCTTAAAATGTTGGGGAACATTTTTTGTTTATTTATTATTGAGTGGGTGTGTCTTATTTATTCTTTTTGTGAACCAAAGTAATATTTGGCTCAATCTCTATTTAGTAAAAAAAAAAACAAAAATTTGTGCCAAAAATTATAATATGAGAGAAAGAACAAAATTTTGAATTTGAACAAAGTCCAACTAATTAAATCTAAATCAAATTAAGGAACGCAAATAAAAGAATACAAAAAAATAAACGATACTTTAGCAAACAAGTTGTACCGTATTTTCCTACAGCATTTTAGGTGACAATAGACCCCGAAAACTAATTTCTCTCTGGATACTGTCAGATGGTAGAACCTAAAGGTTTAATATATTCACGGTACCAGTGATATCACAGGGTGACAGTACAAATAGAAGCGGTAAATATTTTCGCCACCAAGTGTCCTGCACTGAGAAAGTGAAAACTTTGTAGACAAAAGCAATCGTTTCCCAACGACCACAAAATACGTTCAACCACTTCATTATGGTGCAGCGTTGGGAGACAGTTAAAATCGGAGAAATGTCCCTTTTGTGTATAGTGCAGAGACTATATAGTCACTGATAGTTACCTATTTACACAAAAAAGTGACAATATTAATACACAGATGAAAAAAAAATGTTGAACTATTTTAAAATAAAATTTTACTACTTGAACTTTTAATTTAAATTCCACATAATTTAATTAAATAAATTCATAAACTTTAAACCTTTTTTCCTATAAAAACCTCAATTTATAGCAGTTTATAACAGATGTTTCAAAATTAAGTGTCATAAAATCAGTTAAATACAACAACAAGCACTTGTCACAGAAATCACAGATATTTTTAAAATAAAAATTTAAAAAGAAAATATAACAGATTTTTAATGGTTTGTACTTGAACATTTTTAATGGTCCACAAAACATTTATCATAAAATTGTCATCATCATCATGTACAGTCACTTAAAAAACAATAATCATGATAGCAAATATATACATAAAAACAAATGAGAATGTTATAATCGGTTATGTCGATTCTTCAATACCCTTTACCACAAATTCGTGTGAAGTAAATACGTTATGTTTCATATAGATACACACTCAAGCATACACTCACAGACGTATATAATATTCAAAAGTTTTTCTTAACACAGAAACTCGTAATGAGACATAAAATTAGTTATATTTTTGACTATAACTTCTTCTCTACTGAACCGATTCTGATATGGTGAAGCAGACATAGACAATTTCATTCCAATTTGTCGATTTATAGTTGAAAATTTTACGGATAATGTTCTCTTAAATTAAGAGGCTGCCTCAGATATCGATCTATATCTTTTAAGATACTAAATTGGTTTTGCTGGTTTTAAACGGGAAACTTCTCAGAACTTTAACAAATACTCAGGGCAAATTATTGTGGGCGTTGGAGTGCCAACAACAGACGGATAAGTAGACAGACGGGGAGACTGTTAGATGAACGTAGCAAAATCGAACCAGATTTTTATTTGATGCCAAAATATATATTTCCATTTTAAAATCTGAGATGATTCCTTCTTAACGTTACATATAGAATTACAAGGTTAATATATCCCCATCACCACTTGTAGTGGTGGAGGGTTTTAAAATGTTAAAAAAAACTTTTGTTTATAAAAAATTTGAGTCAAAATTTAACAGTGAAATTCAAAAATAACGGCGAAAAAATTTATTAACTAAAAAATCAATTTAAATTAGTACAAGTTATTAAGAGTAAAAATATAACTTAAATAAATATTTGATTGCATATTTGCTACCAAAAATTTGCAATAGTAAAATGTTTTTAATTGAAGTCATAATTTTTATAGTCACTTTAATAAAGTTTATTTTCACATAATCAATTATAATTTAATAGAATTAGTTTTTAAGGGGCTGAAAACTATTTGTTAGGGTCGCTGAAATTTAGGGAAATAAATTTAAATAAAATTTTTTATGATTTAAGTGCAAAATCTAATTATGTGATAAAATATGCAAATACTTGCAATTAAATCTTAAAACTCATTAAGTAATATTTTATTTATAACTTTAATTGTGGAAGCTTAATTTTTTATATCGGAAATAAAAAAGGCTTTTAACCCTCTGATTCACTTGAATTTTAATATTAAATCGAATTCCAAAAAAATGGAATTTAATTTGACAGAAAAAATGTCAGAAAGAAATCGCATGAAATTATTTAAAGGGTTTGAAAACAAAAAATATTGCTGAAAGAATTTAAAGTCTCAAAAAAGTAGTAAACTATATTCTTCATATTAATGGTTAAAAAATTCAACTGCCTTAAGTTTAGTAGGTCCAAAAGAAGTCTTTGTTTAAGTTTCGCTGTTGCAGATAACAGTTTATAACAGTCAATAGCTTTTTATTAACTGCACCGATTTTTCTAGTTTTAAATAAAACAGATGAAATTTCATTGAGCTCTGACAATTAGTTCGGATGAAAGTTTGACAGCAACAGATCAAAGGAAATAATTAAATGGACTTATATTTCGATTTCATTCAAATTATTTATACTTTATAGATCTCAGGAGCAACTTTTTTATTGAATCTTTAATGTATACTAGTCCATATCCATGGGCTACAGACTAAGCTACAAAATGGACTAAAGACTAAACTATAATCTGGACTATAGACTATTCTCTAATCAGGACGATAAACTGGTTAAAAATGATAATTAAGGATAAATCTTTAATCTGACCAATAAACCAATCTAAATGTTTGTAAACCTGTCTATAAACTGGTCAATGAACTATAGATTAGTCTATAAACTACACTATATATTTAGTCTATTCTATAATTTAGATTATAGACTAATCAATAATATTGCCCATAGACTGGTCTATAACCTGATCAATAGACTTGTTTATAAATTGAAAAGTCTACAAGCTGAATTGTAGACTAGTATATAATCTGGACTATAGATTTGGACTATGGATTAATCTTTAATCTGGACGATAGATTAATTTATAAACTGGACTAGTTTATAAACTAGACTAAAGACAAGTTTATAATCTCAAATTACTTATACTTATGGGGTCTCTGGTTAAATCTTTTTTTATTGAATATGGAATGAAGACAAGTCCATAACCATGAGCTATGAACTAGTCCATAACCATGACCTTTAGACTAAACTGAACTATAGACTCAACTATAATTAAGACTATAGACTAGTCCATAATCTGATTTATAGACTACTCTGTAATCCTGACTAAAATTACTTTAAAATGTCATTTACGAATTAGTATTTTATCTGACGAGTATGTCTATAATATGTCTAAAAACTGGACTTTGGAGAACTGAAAAATCTGTATACATATGAGTCTATAAACTGGACTATGGAAAACTCAATAATTTGGACTAAAGACAAGTCTATAAACTAGACTTTATATAGTCCTTTCGCTGATTATGATTATAGACTAGTCAATAATATAGTCGAAAAACTGGTCTATAACCCGATCAATAGAATAGTCTATAAATATCCTATAAACTGAGTCTACAATCTGAACTGTAGACAAGTATATAATCTGGAATAAAGACCAGTCTATAATTTAAAATATGGACTATTGTATAATCTGGACGATAGATTAGTTTGTAAACTAGACTAAAAAATAGTCTATAATCTAGACTATAGACAGGTCTATAATTTGGACTTTGGTCTGGCCTATAATTTGGACTTTAATATGTACTAAATGCAGTTTATAATCTTGACTATCGATAAGGCTATAATATGAATTATATACTTGTGTATAAAATGCACTGTAGACTAGTTTATAATCTGGACAATAGAATATTTTCATTTGACATAAAAAATCGTCCTTTAGTGGTAACAATGGAATGAAAACCAGGAACATATGGTTCCATTTCATTTTCAACATGTTACAGAAAAGACGTTACATTTTTCTTATTTAAATTATAAGTGATACTCACTGTATTAATTATTTAAAACATTACTCAGACGATGACATAAATTCGTCTTTTATTTAGTTATGTGTCATAAATAAGGGTACTTTACCGTAAAATAAGTTTAAATACAAAAAAAAATACCTGTTAAAGTGGGACATAAAACACGTAAACAGACAATTAAATTAATTTTTATAAAAAAATGAGTGAAATAAAAAAAATCTAATGAAAATCAAAGTAAATTTATTGATTTTTTTGTGATGATAGAACAACAACAACAAAAATTGCATAGATTTTTTATAGAAATGAAATACATACACAAATCTTCTATAAAGAAAAGAAATGAAAAGAAAACTGCCAGACGGGAGTTTTCCTTTTTAAGAATCGTTTTTTGTCCTTTTTTGTTGTTGTTTCTTAAGCAAAAAGATTTTGTTTACATGGATACTTACTGAGATGTTAGAGAGTTGTTAGAGAGATATGTCTTATTAAGTTACAAATTCAGGCAGTTGCTCTTTTTTTTTTTTTGGTATTCAAAAGAATTTGTTTAACAATGAAACACTTTTTACCTCTTTTGGGGGGGTTTTTAAACACTTTTTGATTTTTGTTAAATTTTTTTATTTTATAATTCCTTTTTTATGAAAGGAGATTTTATTATATAACAAATTATTTTTAAAAAATGCCAAAAATTTTTTGTATTTAATTTTTTATTATTTTTTCCGTTATGGATGAACAATTTTGTTTAACTTATTTTTTTTCTGTTAATTGTTCAATTAATTTATAAAATTTTTAATTAAAAAAAATTGTTGTTTACAAAAAAATTTTGCTTAAAAATGAAGATGATCGATCCAACACTTTGAAAGGTCCAGCACTGACTGACTGTTTATATCAGAAATGAAAATTCAAACTCAATGAAACTTTTTCAACGTTTATGGAAACACTGTTAACAGAGATAGAAAAAAAAACTTATAAAGAAATTGTTATTGTGTCTACATGGAAATGGATAGATAAAACTTTGAACACGTTTTTAACCCCTAAATCCAAAAGAAAAAAAAAAGCTCAATAGTTTAATACAAATTCCTTTACATTTATTAAGAAAATGTACTCTAAAAATTTCTGCTAGAAAATCACTCAATTTTGATATAAAAGAAATTATAAAATTTTGTTAAATATTATGTTCCCTCTTCGCCTTACACTCTCTTCAGAATTAAAATTTTAAATACTCATACGTAGACTTAATTAAAAGAGTCGTCATGACAACCTTTTAATATTTGACATAAACAAAAAATTTATTAAACTCTTTTACCTTTAAATTTGAGTGTTTTTTAGCAAAATTAACTCATTATTTGAAGGATTTATTTCTCACTCAAAATTTGAAAACTTTAAAAATCAAAAACTTTCTCTCACACTCTCTCCCTCTGTTAAAAGTATAAACAAATTCTGTATATTAAATTTCTCACTCAAATTTCCTTTATTACCGTTATTTATTTACTTTCTTTCAAAGAAAACTCATAATATTAATTCCTCTCTCTTCTCTTTCTCTCTTTATTAACAGTAACTAGTAAACAAACATTTATATCATCTGTCTTTTAAAAGCTTTTGGGGCAAAAACAAACATTCCTTTTGTTTTCTATTTATTTTGTTTGTCCTCTTTCTTTTTGTTTCTTCTTTTAGTTTTTTTAATAACAAACATTAACTTTTGTTTTCCTCCAACAATTTTATTTGTTTTAGTCCCTAAAAATTTCTTTGTTGTCAAACATGTTTATTTCACCTCCCTCTGTCCTCTACATTCTATTTGTCTTTGGTAGAAGTTTTAATTAAATCTCTCTTGTACTTGTAATTAAATATTTTTGTAATTGTTTTTATTAATTACAATGTAATAAGAGAGAGGAAGAGAGAGAGTGAGAGAGAAATGGGAGAAGGGTATATAAAAGTATGTCATATGAGTTTTGGTTTCTTTACTGCAGCGTATGAGTAATTTTAATTTAATTAATATTTATAAATATCACTCATACGCTTAATGTACTAAAAGGATAATTATGATTTAATTACTGATAAAATTATTAAGAGAGTTTTTGATATGAAACGTATAATAAACATAAATTAAAATGAGAAAAAAGTTCATATAATGTACAATGAACAAGTCACAAAAATGAATGAACCATAAACTAAAATCTGGAATGTAGTTCATAATCTATTATTCAGATAATCCGTTCAAAATCTGAAATATAGACTAGTATCTAATACAAATAATAAGCTAACTATAGCCTGGACTTTAGATTAATCAACAAATAAATCTGTAAACTAGAACATAGCAAAGCACATAGTCAGAACCTTATATCAGTCTAAAACCTCAACCACAGATTACACTAATTTTAAAATAGAAAAAATCAGCAAATTAAACTACATAATACTCTATAAACTTGCCTTATGTCCTGTATATAATATAAATGAAAGACAAGATTTATAGATCTCTCTCTATTTTTTATCTAAACCAGGTTTTCTATCAACGGACAAATTGTCCCGGTACTGTTTAATAATATTGGAAACAGTTTGACGACAAAACTTTGAATGCTTGACCAACTTTCAGTCCATTATTTTAGTCTTTACAGTATATAATCTGAGCTAAAGGCCGGTGAATTATCTAGGCCGTTCTTTAATTAATTCTATGAGCTTTTTTGGACAACTATCTGGACTAAATAATGGTCTATAATTAGAACTACTAATACTCTGTAATCTAGACTAAAGACTATTATACAAATTAGATTTTAATCTGGAATATAAACTATTTAACAATGTGCACTATCAGAACTTTCATATAATCTGATCTAAAGACAAATATTTTATCTGAAATATTTTATAATCTGCACTATAGTCTGGACTAAAAAGTAGAACTTTAAATTAGACTTTAGGCAAGAGTTAACTTAATTTCTCATTCCCATTTATTTTGCTATTTTTTCCAAATCGAAAATAAATCAAAAGATTTTAGTTTTAAATTTTTCGAAACGCCTCATTAGCAGCAAACAAATAAACGTTAAATAATAAATGAAATTTTACATTCAATTATGTCGTTCAATCGTGCAAAACTTTTCACTTCACTCACATTTGTAAAAATTTCCAAAATTGTCATCACAATTTCCGTGAGAAGTAAAAAAACGTTATAATATTTGATAATTAAGCAAAAATGAGATGCTGTAATTGCTCTATTCCATTTCACTTTGGAACCGAAAAATAAAACATTCAAATAAAAATATCAACAAATGAAAAGCAAAAAAAAAAAAAAAAAAAAAAAAAAAAACAAATAAATTTTCCAAAGCAGCACTTTGAAAATTATTTGGTTCAACAATCTTGTAAAGCATCAAAACAAGAACACATGAACTTGGCCATGGAGACGATATTTTGTGTGTTTTCTACAAAATATTTCGCACTTTAAAGAGGAAAAAAATACATAAAATTTTATACGCATAAATGAGACAAAAATAAATAATAAAAAAGAAAGAAATGAATTTTATTTAATTTCATTTCGGTGTTTAGTGTTTCTGAGCAAAAATTGGAACACGCACACACCCACTTTTTTGTGGACACTGAGGACAAATTATATACACATTAGTTTATGAACAAGTTATATTAGGCTAAGCCGAATCTTCAATACCCTCCACTACAAATTTAAATGAAGTTAATAGATTATGTTTCGTACATAAACACTCACATGTGTACTCACAAACGTTTGCATTATATAAACGTTTTTATTCAAATATAACACAGCAACATTTAATGAGTCATAAAATTAGTTATGTTTTTACTGAACCGATTTTCATAGTTTTTGAAATGTTAATGAAGTTCATATAACATAATATTATGACAGAATTATATCCAAATTTAACGACTTAGAGGTTGTCACCAGATATTGGGCGTGACAGACAGACGGACATAAATAAATCGCCTCAGATTTCCATTTTATGCAAGAATATAAATACATTATATATAAACAAATGATTCCTTCTTGGCGTTACATATAGAAGTATAAATTCAATATACCCACTTCGTCACTTGTTGTGGTGGAGGGTATAAAAATTTATTATTAGAAAATACTTTTACGCTGTAGATTGATTGAACTGAAGAATTGACTAGAAAATAAATTATAACACATATATTGGACCATAAAATACTCTATAATCTGAACTATATGATCTGATGTACAGACTATATATTCTATAGAATCTGATCTATAGTCTAGTCTATAACGTAAGCTATAGACTAACCTTTATCTGATTTATATACAATTCTTATATTTGTGTAATGGAGGCGAAAATCTTACTGACTAAAATCATCACCATCGTCAACACTACATATGTCCGGTTGCGCTGCCGTTAAGTATTAATTTGCCCGGCTGATAATCAATTATACTTCTACCAAGTTAGCTATCCTCCTTTCTTTCATCCATATATTTTCCCCCATTGCCAGTAACAGGATAAACTCTGTAGTCATTTCCACACCTTCTCCTTAATTAACATTTTGCTTATTATGAACAATTGATGTACCGATCTTATTTTCTAGATCACTTCCTAAATCCTCCAACATAGTGAATGCAAATACCACATGTTTCCCATCCTCCAATACCAAACACGTTAGGCTGTTTGGTGAGTCATCATAACCTCACCAAACCTTCATGACGAGTCAAAAGCTGCCCTATATAGTAATGAACTTCTAAATATTTACATTCTATCCACATTTTTATATCTTTTATTAATAGATAGGACATACCATGCGAGGCGGAGCCAGATCAGCACACATCGAGAAATGCATCCTGTTCTACCAACTTAACGGTGACAATTTTCAAACGTTCTTTGTGATCTGCTGAGTTTTATTGGGACGTAGTCAGTTGTGGCATTAGACTGGAAGTCATTTCGGTAGAGTGTTACATCCGCTTAATAAAGTTCCAGAATACTACATCCGTCAGTCCTGCAAGCGTATATCCATATTTCCAGAAATGCCATAATGTTCAAAACTTGGTCTTATTACCTTTCGGCAGTTATAATAATCTCTACTCTAAACTTGCCTCCACCCTCTATACTTCCCTTGAGGACACCATTATGGTGGGACACGTACCTAACGCTGCAGTACTTCTCTGAGCATATGTGACAACTTTGGCACTCTCTACACTCCTGCCATAACTAGGGTCCGCGGGGTCGTTACTCCCCGTTATTCTCTCCAGAGAAAGCCCTTGCGGGTATCTTTAGAATACTTAGATTATCTGTTACTAATGTTATAGAGAAGTTTGTAGATCAAAGTAGACTAGATTATAGACTAGTTCAAAAATCAGATTATAGAGTAGTTTATTGATCAGATTTATGAACTACATCTTAATCTGATTTGTCTATCAGCTAGTCTACTCTGATCTATAGACTTCTCTATAAACTGATCTATAGATTCCATTAGATCTATAGACTAGTGCATAATCTGGTCTATAATCTATATTATGATCTATAGACTAGACTGTAATTTGATCTACAGAAAGTTGAATTCCTTGATCTATAGACTTCTCTATAATCTGATCTATAGACTAGTCTATTAAGAGATCTATAAACTAGTTTATAATGTAATCTATATCTATAATACGGTTTATAACCTGACTTATAGACTTATATTTAAAGAGATTTATAGACTGGTGCATAAACAAATGAATAATTTGATCTATAGACTAGTCTATAATATGACCTATAGACTAGTCCATAATATGACCTATAGACTAGTCCATAATATGACCTATAGACTAGTCCATAATATGACCTATAGACTAGTCTATAATATGACCTATAGACTAGTCTATAATATGACCTATAGACTAGTCTATAATATGACCTATAGACTAGTCTATAATATGACCTATAGACTAGTCTATATGACCTATAGACTAGTCTATAATGACCTATAGACTAGTCTATAATATGACCTATAGACTAGTCTATAATATGACCTATAGACTAGTCTATAATATGACCTATAGACTAGTCTATAATATGACCTATAGACTAGTCTATAATATGACCTATAGACTAGTCTATAACATGACCTATAGACTAGTCTATAATATGACCTATAGACTAGTCTATAACATGACCTATAGACTAGTCTATAATTTGATCTATAGACAAATCAATAATTTGATCTATAGACTAAACTATAATGTAATTAATAGACTTGTTTATAATCTGATATATAGATTAATCTTAAATCTGATAGTCTAGTCTACAAGCCGATCTATAGACTATTCCGTAATCTGATCATAGTCTGTTATCTGACTTATAGACTAGTCTATTATATTACCTGGTACATCTCTATTCCATAATCCGATCTATGGACCGATCATAATCTGATCTATACACTATCTTTTAATCTGATCTAGAGTTATGTACGGACTAGTCCATATATGATGTTCCACTTGCAATCGTATTATTTTGTTATTTATTAAGTTGTTTTTTCTTTTTGATCGCCATTAGAGACATTAAACAAGAAAATTGTTGTTGCAACAGTTTCATTTACAGTTCCGTTTTTATTTTATGAATTT
The DNA here is from genome assembly GCA_004302925.2 of Cochliomyia hominivorax. NCBI lineage: Eukaryota > Metazoa > Arthropoda > Insecta > Diptera > Calliphoridae > Cochliomyia > Cochliomyia hominivorax. The sequence goes on from PYHX02000467.1 coordinate 108,844,414, forward strand.
CAATAAATAAAAAAGAGAAAAATTAAATAATTTCTTCAAAATAAAAAAAGAATGTCAGAGGGGGACAGTAATGGAAAACAATGCTGATGAAGCATATAACGATAATGACGATGACGTCTTTATAAATACGCTTCAAACATACATATTTTAAGCTTTTTCTTTGCATTTTTACTACTTTCAATGTCACATAAAAAGATGGAAAATGAAAAATATAAAAGAATAAAAAATGAAAACGTAACGTAAAATACAATGGAAATATACATACATACAAATATTTGTGTGTGTGTTTGTATATGTAAAAGAGTGGCATGTGAGTAAATATTTTGTATTTTTGTTGATTTGATCGCTTATTTCATACATTCTGAGATGAGGAGGCCTGTTTCTTTATTTCATTTCACTACAAGGGGTATAGAGGGTATAGTAACTTCATTATTTCGTGTGTAACACTAAGAAAGAATCATCTCAGACCCCATAATGTGTATATATATTCCTGCATCATTCTGTTTTTGGCACGCTCACATCCACAATAAGATCTTAATGAAATTTTATCTGTTTAGAATATTAAAATATATAGACCAATATCTGAGGTGACCTCTAAGTTCCGGCGAAAAATTTTCTTAAAACTGTCAATTAAAAATCCACAAAATAGAATAAAATTAAGTTAAAAATCGGTTCTGTAGAAAAAAAGGTTATAGCCAAGAATAGAACTTATTTAATGACTCAATTTCCTGTGTTAATTTAATAGAAAAAAATTTATATATTGTATACGCCTGTGAGTGTGTGAGCGTGTATGTAAGTATTTACTTCACACACATTTGTGGTGGAGGGTATTGAAGATTCGTTAAAACCGAATGTAACATTCTCACTTGTTTTTTGTTTGTTATTTTTAAGTAGGCTCGTTTGTGTGTGCGTGCGTGTGTGTGTTAGAGAGTTTTTTGTTGTGTGTGTTGAAGCCACTTGTTGTGCCCCATAATTACCATTGTTAGTTAAATTGTTGTTGTTTTAAGTAGCAACAAATTTATAGGTTATTGTTTTTTGTTTTTTTTTTTTTGTTTGTTTGTTTTTGGTTTCATTCTTAATGATCTATTAAAATGTCATTATAATGTCAAATAGATTCGTAAAGATAAATTAGCACAAATGGAAATAATAACAACAATTTGAAGATATAATTAAATAATTATTGCAAATAAATATAAACGAAAAAAATATTTAAAATTTTTAAACAATTAAACAAGACCTTGAAAGACAATAATTTTGGAATTTAAATAAAATTCTAAATTAATTTAACTCACTTAAATGAAAACTTTTTAAATTTTAAATTGCATTTTTTAATATTTCAGTTTTTCTTTTAACAAAAAAATTTCTTTAAGCCCACACATTTCCCAGAAACATGATTTTCCATTTTGTCCTTCAAAATTTATTAAACCAATATTTTTTTCATATTTTTCATTTTAAGCTGAAAACAAAAAAAAACATAAATGTTTACTGAGAAAAGGAACGTTTAACCCTTTCACGTTCGTGCTTGAAATAGTGAAAACAAAAGCTTAAGAGAAAAATACTAGTTCCGCCAGATGAATGTTATACAATATGAGGATATAAAAAGTTAAAGTGTTAAATTCGGTACGTGCCGAATTTTCTATACCCTTCACTTTTGCTTATATGAATTTTTGTAACAATGGATTTAACATTTAACGTTAAGTCCCTGTTATAAATAGGCATCACTTGTAGAAGAAGGAGAAAAAGACAGCCATAGAGCACTCAATATGCATGCAAAATTTTATCCAAAAATAGATTCACTTTCACTAAAACAATATTAGTATAAATATTAAATAGTAATTAATAACTCGGCTGATTTCGAAAAATTTAGAAAAATTAGTATTTCTGCACCAAAATTTTGTCCATATATCCCTCAGGACGTTCAAAACATTGGCAAATGCATTTTTGCCTATAACTCTTAAACTAATGTCCCGATTTCTAAGATGTTTTCAATACAAAAATACTCCTAATTCCAATCTGCTAGTACAAAAATTGTGTTTCTAGCTTAAATAGAACGCTTAAAAGGTCAATAATGTCAGAAATAAAGTTTTCACCCATATTTCAAAACTAATGGCCTTATCGAGTTTATGTCTTCTTATGAAAAATCCAAAAAATATTTCTGATCCAATGGTAAAAAAAAAATAATAAATCAGTCCCATAACAAAGGTCTCATAGGAAAATATGTTTTTGCCTATAACTCAGGAACTAATGGTCTGAGACATTTCATGTCTTTCATGTCATAAATCCACTAAATTAATTGAAATGTAGCTGTGAAAAAATTATGTCTCTATTGTAGATTCTTAAAAAAACGAAAAAAGTTGGAGGTACCTTCAGTTTTTTGCTTATATCTGAGCCATTTATGAACCAATTTCCTTGGACTTCAAAAGCAAAATCCTAGAAAGCATTTCCAATTGTTTGTTATACATATCATATATGTTAACTATTGGTCGGCTTTATAAACTTATTTCAACCGACACACGGATGATGGACATAGTTCAATTTTCATACCGATCCAGAATATATATACTTTTGAAATTAAGAACGCAATGACAAATTTATATATACCCTTCTGACCTAATCAGGTTAAGGATATAAAATTTATATAGAAAAAGATGAAAAAATAACAAAAATTATAGAAAACGTCATAGGCAACTAAAGACTGTAATCTGAATAAGAATGTGGTCTGGAAGCTGACCTGAAGACGATTCTATAATATAAGCTAACGAATAGTCTTTTATCAAACAGAAGAATATGCTTTAATTTAAGGTAAAGACTGTTCAAGCATCTAAGCTATTAACTGAACTAAGGACGAGTCTAAACTACAGTCTTGTCTAAAATCTCGACTACAGACTATAATCTAAATTATATCCATTCTAATTCAATACTAATTAATAGTCTATAATTAGAACTATTATTAAATATATAAACTGAACTATAACTGATGCTATAATCTGAACTTTAGACTTGTCTATTAGATGAACTATAGAATAATCTACAATCTTAACTATAGATCGCATATAATTTGTATTATAAATTAGTCTATAATCTGAAATATAGACGAGTATATATTCTGACCCATAGTCTAGTCTATAATCTGAATTGCTGAGTGAACTATAAACTGAACCTTAGACTTGTCTGTAATGTTAGCTATAGACTACTCTATAGAATCCCTATAATCTGATATTAGACGAGTAAATACGAAAATAGATGAACTATAGTCTACAAAACTATCTATAATCTGAAATTCAGACTAAATTATAAACTGAACTAGAACTGTTTATAATGGGAACTCTAGAGTTTTACCACTACTCTATAATCCATAATTCGAACTTTAGATTTAGCTATAGTTTGAGCCACCCTTGTCAATTATTTGAACTATACGCTCGTTTTTAATCTGAATTATAGATTGGACTATAGTCCTGGGTTTCAAGATAGTAATTTATCCTGAACAATAGAATAGTCTAAAGAAAAGTTCGTTGTCATTTAAACTACATACCATTTTATAATCTGGACTTTACTCTATAAATAGATATATAACTTGGACTATAATATAATCTATCGATGAGTCTATATTTCATCAAAAGTGTAAATTTAGCTTTAGATAAGTATCGCAATACGACTATAATTAATCAATAATCGTAATAACTTTGAATATTTTAATCTATAACTAGTCTATAAATTATTTATGATTCGATAATGTGAACTATAGACAAGTCTATACAACTGATCTATAGGCCTGGTCTATAAAGTGGATTTATAGGCTTTAGGTCCTCTAAACAGCATACTGTGCACGCATTTATAAACTGATAAAGTAAGAAATTTCTTAATATACCGATCTGGAGACTAGTCTATAAACTAACTTTAAACTGATCTGTAGACCAGTCCTTGGACTTCTCTACAAACCGATCTGTAGGCTTATAGAGGTACTGAAGGCTTATCTATAAACTATTTTATTGTCTAGACTTTAAACTGACTTGGCTACAATCTGAGCTATAGATTAATATATAAACTGAAATATATATAATTTATACCAGAAGGGATTTTTTTAGTCTCTTTATCATCTCATTTATAGCCCAGTTTATTGTCTGCACTTCAGTCTTTAAAACTAATATATAGTTTGAACTGATTTTCTATAATGTTTATTAATTTTCATTAATAAAAACTGCAGGACTTTTTTAAAGCAAAACCTAACATGTCTTAAGTACACAAATGGAGAGATGGAACAGGATTTGAAAAATCCAAACAGTAAAACGAGTTAACGTGACGTTGAGATAAACAAACTGAAATAGCAACCGTCAGCTAAATGGACAGATAAACAGAAGATGTGTTCATTTCAAATTATGCAAAGAAAAGAAAAAACTTAAATATAAAACTACTCATGTATAGAAATACAGTTGAGTAAAAAAGTTAACTGACAAAATTAAAATGATTAAATTATTTTAGGTTTTAACCAAAACTAAACAACTATTAAGTTTCTCTTATTCAGGGATTTAAATAAAACTAAAGAACTTTCAGTGTTAACTTTTTTGTTTCACTGTAGTCACAAATAAAATACTCATACGTTCACGTATTTTTATGTGCTGCAGTAAAATAAATAGAATTTTTAAAAAATTTATACACGTATGATTTTTACACGCATACATGTTTACAATTACACTTACATTCTCTCACATAGACACAAACACACAAATAATATAAATTCTATTTTACACACTAAAAGGACATAAAATGGAAAAAAAGGAAAAAATGTGGGAAATAAAAATTGCAAAATAAAAAAATATATATTTTAAGGAGGAGATTCAAAAATTCTTAACACACATATAAACCTACAGTCTTAATTCTACTTTTGTTTAAATAAATAGTTATGAAATTTTGAACCTCTTTCGAAAACTCTTCCACTAAAGTTTTTAAAGTTTTTTGGGAAATTTTCACAGCTTTAGGGTCTAAACTTTTCTTCAACATTTTCTCAAGGATCTGCCAAAACATAAGCTTCGTCATCCATTATGCAACAAGTATATTTTTTTAAGAAAACTTAACTTCAATTTCTGTGCTCCGTTGTTAAGCCTCTAAATTATGAGCAGCATTTTTATCAGAAACTTCTTCAGCCTTATGTGTTTTGAAACCAGCATTTGCTTTTACTTTTCGTACTTAATAGTACAAGCAGTGGGTTAACCGGGCTGCTTTCTTACTTATTTAATGTGTTGGGAACACTATCGAAAATTATTCTTTTTTTTTGGCTTCAGACACACCATACCTTTTCTATCAATGAACGAGTTCTTCCGGGACTGTGTGTGTAACATAGACGGCAGACCTTTGAGTGCTTGGTCAAGTTTTTCTTGGACCAAGTTGTTTTTTTCTTGAAATATTTAATTATTTTAATACGCACTTTTTCTGGTCACTCCCTTCAATCAGTTAAAAGTTAAAAATGTGTGTTAAGAATTTTTCAATTTCACTCCTTAATTAAAACCAACAAAAAAGGCAGCAGTTGGTTTATAATTTTAAACTTTTTATTACATTTTGATTAAAAATGGGAACAAAAGAATTTAAAGAAATTAATGACCAATAAAAAATAAAATCACAGACCTTAATTTAAGTCTTAAACTAAAACAAAAAACATTTATTAAGTTTAATTTTATAAATTATGATTAAAAAACACAAAATTTTGTTAAATAAAATTTTGCAAGACAAATAAAAATTTAATACATAAATTTCAGGCTACGAAAAACGAGGTTTCCTTTTTTAATTTATCCAACATAACATTTACCCTTTAAATCTATCCTAACCTAAGGCAAAACAGCAACAGCAACAACAACAACAAAAATAGGCACCTAAATCAACAAATGTTTATTTCACACACATACACTTATATCATATGCTTTTAAAACACTTAAATACTCAAACATAAGATCTTGAAAAGGAACTTCCTTTAAAGCTTTTAACATCCTTTAGCTATGAATAACGATAACAACAACAAAAACAGTAGCAACATAAAAACACTGATAATTTCAAGCTGCAAATGAGTTTTAGTCAGTCGGACGGAATGTGTTGGAATTTGAATGAACGAATGTGTGAAGACTCAACAATTGTTGTCATACGACAACAAAAACATTTTGAATGTCATAAAAATCTAACACACATTCACATCTTCTTACAGACACACCCACTTGTACACAAAAAAATAAATATATATATTTTTTGTTATCCTTTGACTGATGGCCATTTTCCGTTCAACACCAAAATGCCAAAATAATAAGAAAAATGTGTGTGTGAGAGAGAGAGAGAGAAGACACATTAACGGATATGAGATTGATTATAGCGAAATGTTTATTTTATATATTTTTTCATATATAAAAATAAATATTTTAATTTTCGGAAACTAAAGAGAAAAGTATTTTATGACAGTGTACAGTAATTTAGGGTATGATATATACCATATTAGACCAGTATAAAGAATTATAGTCCAGTCTATAGATCAGTTGTCTATTAATAGAGTTGTCTTTATATCGGTTTAAATACTTATCTACAGATCAGTCTATAGACAAGGCCATAGATCAGATTATGGGCTAGACTATATATCAGTTTATAGATTAGAATTCAGTTCGGTTTATAGACTATAGACTAGTCCATAGACTGTCTATATAATTATTAATAGAACGATTTATAGACTAATCCACAAATTGATTTATAGACTAGACTTGGAAATAGACCAGTTTATGAACTAGAATAATAATCAGTTTATAGACAAGTCTATAGACTGATCAGTTTATAGACAAGTCAATAGATACGTTTATAGACTAGTCTATAGACCAGTGGATGAATTAGTCGATAGATCAGTCTCTATACTAGTCTACAAATCATTTTAGGGACTAGTATATCGATCAGTTTATATATTAGTATAGTTTATAGACTAGTAAAGACTCTGTTTTTCAATATATCAGTTTACAAACGAGTATATAGTTAAGTTTTTAGACCAGTTTATACACTAGTCTATAGATCAGAATTATCTATTGATCACATTACTGTAGACTTCTTTATTGATCAGAATATAGTATTGTCTATAGTTGAGATTAGAGAATATTCTATAATTCAGATTATGGTCTAGTCTATGGTTCAAAATGTGGGCTATCAATCCACAATATACACTAGAATATAGTTCAGTTTGTGGTCAAGTCATTATATCAAATTATATTCTTTATGAGTACATATTTCAGATTAAGAACAAGTCTACAACAGTTATTATAGAAAAGTTTATAAGCTGGTAGACAAGTTTTTAGACCTAATTGTAGTCTCTAGATCAGACTTCTTCAGATTATAGATTTGTATATACCACAGAATATAGAATAGTCTTTAGTTCAGAATATTTAATAGTATATAGTCCAGATTATTAACTATTCTATAGATCAGTATAGATCAGTCCAGATCAGACCAGTCTGTAGATCTGATTATAAACTTGTCAATAGTTTAGGCCAGTTAGTAGATTAAAAACTAACAAAATTCTATTTCGTATCGCTTACATAACCACTGTGCACCACACCCTCAAAATGTGCGAAGAAATACAAGCAAAAGTATTTACTCTTACATTTAGTAAGAGTTGTATTTATGGGGCCGCCACACAAGAGGAAACCAAACACACGCCCCCCTCCCCACCAAAAACAAGATGTTTTTGGGTACACGTAAACTTAGACTAAAGTATATATCACATGTACTCGATAATAGTAAATGTCAACATGTATGTGTGTGTTAATAACATCTGTGTCTGTTATTCGGAAAAAAATGTTGTTTAACAGTTTCACGTCAATGTTCGATTATATAATTTTTGGTTTTGTATAATTTTGTGTTAACATAAAATTTTGTATTGACATACATATACATAGAGAGACAAAATAACATTTTTAACACATACATACATGATTTTAATAACAGATAAAATATTTTATGTAAACTGAAGGAGGAAAAAAGCTTTTTCTTTCTTTTAAATATTTCTGTATCCTTTGAGTTTGTTTTCAATGAATGAGTGAAAGAGTTAAAATATTTTGAGTGATTTTCTTGTCTGTGTTAGTAGTGGTTTTTGTTGCATTCATTATTATTTTCAAATACCTGAAAGTATGCTACACTATTTTGAAAAAGAATTTATGCTGAGTAAATTCAGTTATATTTGAATTTAACATAAATTTCTTTTGAAAAGCATTTTATCAAGTGTTTTTTTATGGTTATTGTTGCCCAGTGTTAAGTGACGATGATGATGGTGATGAGGAGTGTTAAACCAAATGTCAAGTTGTTTTCACTATTATGGAAATTAAAGTATTTGTTTTATGTTTATGTAGAACGATTTGGGAAATTAAATAAAATGAAGCGTTTTGTTTTAAATTCAAATACAAGAGGTTCACGCTAAAATGATGTAAATATAGCAAATAAGGAATTTTTATGACATAATTTTACTTAAAATATCATCATTAAAGGTCTAATAAAATTTCTATTAGAATTTTTATTATTTTTTCAATTGTAATTTTATCAAATGAATACTAATCATCTGATAATGTTCTCATTTTTGTTATATTTAGCAGTTCAATAACAATAAAAGGCAAATCACTTTGGGGCATTAAAACATCAAAAATAAACAAATTAATCTTTGAAAAAGAACATGAAATGTGCAAAAACAAAGGGAAACTAAAATAAACGCAATAAATAAAGGAAAAATACATACAGATAAGAAAAAAGAGAAATTCACACAAACATAACCCCAACGTTAATCCCAAAGGATCAATATTTTGCAAATGTTTAGTACTGAGAGAAATATAAAGATAAATTGTTTTAAAACTTATGCAGATATGGAACAGAGAACAAAAACTTCAATAAGAAAATAAATTATATATTAGAATTTAATCTAGATCAGAGATTAACCAAAAGATTCAAATATAGATTTCACAATAGTCCAGACTATAGTCTATACTCTGAACTATCTCGATTATTTTTTACGCAATAGTTCAACTAAACGTCTGGTATTTAATAAATATTTTGAATTATTCTATAGTTCAGATTATGGACCAAACTACAGTTCAGATTAAAGCTCAGATTATTGAATAGTTAATAGTTCAGATTATAGAATACTAGTTAACACTTCATATTACAGACAAGCCCATTTAAATACATCCTAGTCTATAATTCAGATAATTAACTGGTCTTCAGTTCAGATTATAGACTAGTCTATAGAGCAGTTTACTAACTAAATTATAGTTTAGATTTAAATTAATCTATAACACAGATTATAGACTAATCTGTATCTCAGATTTTAGACTAGTCTATATCTCAGATTGTAGGCAAGTTATTTTTCAGATTATAAACTAATCCATTGCTCAGATTTTAGATTTGTCCATATTTCATACTAATGACTAGTCTTAAGCTCTGTTTAAAGACTAGTCTATGGTTCAGATTAAAGAATAGTCTATAGTTCAGATTATTTTCTAGTCTATGTTCAAGTTAGAGACTATAGTTCAGACTATAGATTATAGTTCAGATTCAGTAACTCCTTTATTGTTACTAGATTATAAACTAATCTATCCTTCAGATATAAGTCTAGAGTTTATATCGTTCAGATTATATACTCTATAGTTCAATTTATGTTTATAGTTCATATTATAAACTAGTGCATCTATATATTTATAAAAATGAATCTGGGTTTGTTTGTTTGTTTCTTTGTTAAAACACTTGACCGATTTGGCGAAATTTTTACAGAATGAACCCCATGTATCCGAAAATAAATCAGGCTATAAAAAATTCGATAGGAGCAGGGGGAGAGGTACCCCATCAACTATTGAATATCTAAAGAACTATATCAGGGAGAATTTTCAAATGGTCGTAATAATCAAGAACTTCGAAGTAAAATGTGAGACGGAGAGGATCAGGGGAAGAGGTAGCCTCCATACAATATCTAAATTAATTTAAGAAACTGTTTTACTGGGCGGATAGCATGGATAAAGAGGTTTTCAAATAACGTTTTTACTGGAAAATAAGGACGGATGATTATGGGGAGAAATGTCCCCACCTAAGAAAATATGAATTATCGAATATATAAAGAACTATAACAGCAATAGTTCTCAAGTTCCATCCCAATCATTTGTTTAATTTAGGAGAAGTAGGATCAAAGAGAGAGATACTCCCATACAAAGCAAATATTAACATTTGAAATCTAAAAAACTGTAAAAGCGGGAGTATTCAATTACTTTCCCAAGGATCTTTTTTAATGGTCAAATTGTAGGACGGATAGGACCAGAGGGAGAGGCGCACCGGATCTTACCTAATAGTTCATATTATAGACTATGATTCAGATTCTATAGTTCACTCTACATAGTAAAAATAAACCAAATCATTTACTGGTCTAAAATCTGAAAGATAGACTGGTCTATATTTTAGTCCACAGTTAAGATTATAAAATATTCTTTATATCAGATTTTAGACAACATTTTAGTTCAAATTGTTGACAAACCTTTCAGAATTAGTCTTAGTTCAGATTTTGTACTAGAACGGATTATAAACTAATCTTAAGTTCAGAATATTGTGGACTTGTTTATAGTTCAAATACAAATCATAGACTTTCTTTAAATCAGGTTTTTGTCAAGTTGACGGTTCAGATAATAGACGTCCTAATAGTAGGCCAAATACACACAGAAAAAACATGAATCAAAATTAACATTAAACACGGTTGATTTTAGGTTGAATAATTTTTTTTATTTGTTTATGAAGCAAAAAAATAACTGATAAAAAGTTAAATTATTTTTATATTAATTGATTTTACATTATTATTTTCTGTGTGTAATTGATGGGACGCTGTTAATATATTCCCGGAAAATATATATTAATAAGTTAATTAAATAAAGTTCCAATTTCTGAATGATTTACTGCAGTTCCCTCAAAATTGATAAATTTCTATAAATAAAACCACAATTAATTTTAAAGATGTTTTTTTTTACATTTTTTTATTTCAATCACAGCACAGAATACAGAGATTATTTTTTTTCCATTTTATATTTCAATAAATTTTAAAATGAATTTTTATTTTTTTTGTTTTTTTGTTTTTTTGTTTTTTTTTTTTTTTTTTTTTTTTTTTTTTTTTTAATATGAGTGACTGAATTATGAACGCAGATTCTTAAAGACTGAAGAGTTCTTATGGTATGAATGAAATTGTTCTTAAACTTTTATTCTGAGTGTATTATTATAACCTCCACCAATACAAGTAGTCATTCCGTGTTTAACGCTATGAAGGAATCAGCTCAGACTCCATAATGTTCTTGGATCAAATCAAATTGTCTATCTGTTTGGACCCTGACAATAATCGACAGAGCTCAATGAATTAGCCTGAGTATTCCTTATAGTCAGCCAAATCGTTTAAGTATACTAAAAGATATAAACCGATATCTGAAGCAAACAATTGTCAATTATAAATCTACAAATTAAAATGAAATTTTGCCACGACATTAAGTTATATAAACACACAGAAATAATTATGAAGCAAAATCAACATTGAACATAGTTGATTTAAAATTGAATAAATGTTTTTTTTTAATTTAGTTTAAATTAAACGTGAAAATATTACAACGATAAATATTTCAAATTACTTTTAAATAGTAAAATTTCAGGAATATTCTCAAGATACTGTATTTAATGTGAAACAATGTTAAATTAACATTTTTTTGTCTATGAATCAAAATCATAATTTAAACTATAAAACTTAAATTACTTATAGTTTAACTGATGTGATTGATTAATTGTGAATTGATTAAAATCGGTTCAGTAGAAAAAAAGTTATAGACAAAAAATATAACTACTTTTATGACTCATTAAGAGTTCCTGTGTTATTTTTTTAGAAAAACGTCTATATGGTGTATACGTTTGTAAGTGTATGGGTTGATTTACTTGACATGCATTTGTGGTGGAGGGTATTCAAAATTCGGCACAGCCGAAAAAAACATTTTTAATTGTTTTTTTTTTTTATTCATTAAACTAAATTTAAAATTATGAAAGAGAGAAAACTTAAGAAAAAAATTATATAAAATTGGAAAAAGCTAATAAAGTTCTTTTTTAGTTTTTTGTTACATTTTTATGGTTAAATTCTAAATATCAACAATTTTTTTTAATAATTTTCAACTACATTTTGGGTTTTTATTTCAAACATTTTTTTGTTTTTTTAGTGTTTTACATGGAGACAACTAATTTTTTTTGTTTTTCCTTAATAATGTTTTTTTATTTATATGTAGACATAGATTTTTTATATATAATTTTTTCAACTTTTTTTTTAATTTTAAATATTTTTCTTCTTTTTTTTAAATATGAAGCTGATTTTGTTAGATAATCTCAGTTATCAGTTATGTTTTCTATGGGCAACAAAAAAATGTATAAACTTTTATTTTATTAACTTGTATCTTAGAGATAAAGGTAAAATGTATTTTTATATATTTTAGTTTCTTTTTTTTAATTCTTTAAAGATTTCATGATTGTTTTTTAAAAGGTTTTCTTGTTTTTTTAGTTAAAGGTGAGTTATGGCGTTTTATTAAAAATTAGTTTTTACCTAAAACAAAAAAATCAGCAATTCAGGGAGAAATAAATTAATAAAAATTATACTGAAATGGTTCAAAAGTGTCTTGAGCAAATAGAGGTTTTAGTTTAAATAAAATATTTTAAAAATAAAATAGAGTAAAAAAGGATTAAAAAATAATCTCAAAATTATTAAAAAAGGTGGTGAAATAAATAAAAATCTATAAGCAGAAAGTTTAAAAAAAATTAATTTATGTAGAGAAAATTTTCCTATAATCAGACATTTTTGTCGGACATATAATTTTGTTTAAAAACAGATTTTTTTATAAACACAACTGTAATTTATATAACCGATAATTGAAAAAGTCATATTTATGTTAAAAACTAATTTTCATATTCAATATTTATGTTTTCTGTGGTATTCCGACATTTTTGTCTGACCATTATTTTTGCCCAAAATATTATTTGAACTAAACTGGAAAATTTTATATTTTTTATCCAAAATCAATCATTTTTGTCTGCCCGATATTTTTGGAAGTAAATTTTTACATTAACTATGAAATGAAAATTTTTCTTATAATCAGGCATTTTTGTCGGACATATAATTTTGTGTTTAGACAGATTTTTTTTAAACACAACTTTAATTTATGTAACCGATAATTGGAAAAGTCATACTTATTTTAAAAACTAATTTTCATATTCAATATTTATGTTTTCTGTGGTATTCCGACATTTTTGTCTGACCATTACTTTTGCACAGAGAATTATATTTAAACTAAACTGGAAATTTTTATATTTATTATTATATCTACTGTTTTCCGACATTTTTATCAAAAATCATTCATTTTTGTTTGCCCGGCATTTTTGGAAGAAAATTTTTACATTAATTTAAAATAATTAATTTTTTTATTTTTCAATAGAATAAAAAAAATCTTAAGGATTTGAAAAATATATAACATGGGCTGAAGTTTACTGCATGGGTTATTATATAATCTACTCTATAGACAAGAATATATACTAGTCTATGGTTCAGGTTAGATGAGAATCTTGTCTATAGTTTAAATTATATACTAATCTTTAGGTCATATTCAGGACTTGTAATAAGTTGATAAAGATTAGTTTATGGCAAATTAACATTGATTTTAAAGTAAATGATCATATTTTTATAACAATCATACATATATTTTTCTATTTTTCTTTAACCGACAATCAGACAAATAATTATCTGTACTAATAATCCAAATAATTTGAGAAGAGCTCTAAATTCTTTTTAATTTTTGTATGAAACTCAACAAATCTTTTCATACAATTTTAACCAACAAACGAAAAAATTTTCTAATATTTAACAGACAGAAACATTTTCAGATAAAAAAATCGGAGTTTAGAAATTAATTTCCTTATAATTTTAAATTTTTATAATATTTTATTTAAAAAAATGTCTTTATCCGACAAACAGACAAAAATCTGTGTTATATAGGAATTTTATTCCCAATAATATTTCCATAAAAACGGCAATCAGATTAAGAAAAGTATTAAGAAATGATTATTTTTGTTATCAAGTTGAATATATATTTTTCTTTATTATAACTTTACCATAATCAGACAAAAATTTACTATATAAGACATTCAGACAAAAATATATTTATCTGAATGTTTGTCTATAAATGTATTAAGTTTTATAATATTATATACAAATACTAACGACACAATTCTTTTAAAAATTTAAAAAGATTTGTCCGACAAACAGACAAAATTTTAATCAGACAAAATATGAAGTAGTTTAAAAAGTATTTATTTCGGCACACAGATACAAATTATATATCAGATATTATGACAAAAAATATTATTGGACAAATTTAATACTTTTGGTTATCAGACAATTTTACAAAGAATTTCTATTGGCAATTTCATAACCCTATAATCAGACAAAATAAGACAAATAATAATGATTTTTTATGAATACGATTTTTTAAATTTTATAATTAGCAGACAAACCGACGAAAATTTATAATATCAGACATTCAGACAAAATTTTTTTGTCGGATATTAAAAAAGCACAGAAATTTTTATATAAATTATATAGACAAAATATTATCAGACAATTACAAAAATTATTTGTACAGATTATTTTGTGTTAATAATGTTTTTCTTTATATGAACAAATTTTTGTTTAATTTTATAAAAATTATTCGAGGAACAAACAAAAATTTTAATATCAGACATTCAGACAAAAATTATTTGTCGGGTGTCAAAAAAAAGACTTAAAATCATAAAAGTTTTCTTTTTTCTAATTTTAAAGATCAGACAGAATATTGATTTAATAAATAATTAAATAAATAATTTTAAAAAACTTTCTGCTTTTAAAAAACTAAATTTAGAAAAATAAAAATATATAAAAGATTTTACAAAAATATAATTTATTTTTTATTCAAAGTTTTTTTTTATTAAATAATAATCAGCCTTCGTCCCATTTTGACTATTTATAAAATTAAAAATTCAAAATTAAAAAAAAAATAATCGCTAAAAAATAAAATAGTTCTTTTTTTAAAAAATATTAGTAACTTTAGTTTTACGTTAAAAAAAACTATTTTGATTCCTGAAAATTAAAAAACAAAAATATTTAAATATAAATTTCCTAAAGTATTTTTTGGTTTGTTCAGATGCTTTTTCTTTTGATAATTTTCTCTTAATACAAATAATTGTGGGGGAAAATTGCACGAGCGGGCAAATAATGAGGATCTTGTTGATTGCGATAACGACGGGCTAAAAAGACAGCAAGTACCTAAAAGAAATAAATGAGAGGAGAAATATTAATAATTCAAAATTTTATATAAAAAATTTAAATAAAAAAATTAAATAAAAAAATTAAAATTAAACGATCCTCAATAAATAAAGAATGAATTCTTTTAAATGAACTGAAAAATAAAAAGTAAACACATAAGAATACATTATTCGGCTGTGCCGAATTTTAAATACCCCCAAGCAATTACATTATGAAAAAATTAGCATGAGTTGATAATAAAACTTCAGTTAAATATGGTAAAATATTCTTAAATATAAATATATTGATTCCGGTACTGAGCTATAGATTTTGGTGACCGATTTTATTAAAAAAATAATAATGTTACTGGAAGAATTTTCCTACCTGAGAGGCTAAATTCAAGAAATTAGATACGTATATTGAAGACAATTATCTAGTTGTCTGAATTTCGATGGAACTGGTTCGTATTTAAGAACCATTTAAGCCTAAAACATTATTCCGGAAATCATAATAGGGCCCGATAATTGTCACACTCGACACAAATGCAAAAGACAAAATTTGATCCAATTTAAAGACTTTTTCTGGGAGGGAGCCTTATATGTTTATGATAGCTAGAGAAATAATTGTGCCAAATTTCAATAGATTTGTTTCAAGTCTAAAAGTCTTATAATGACAGCCGATGGACCGTTATTTGCCAAGAAAGTGCCACATATTCAAGACAGTTAGAAAATATTTGTAACATGATTTTAATTTAAATTCTATTATATTCATAAAAGTTTTAACGTTAAGACCTTATTTCCGGGAAGGTGTGTTTTATGGGAGCTATCAAAAAAATATGGACCGATATTAAGCAAACTAATAACATATTTAAATTTGAAAAATTAATGGTGTTGAATTTCAATAAAACTTTATCAGCTCAAAACAGTTTACCAGGAGGCAGCCTGTTAATGGAAGCTACAGCAATATATGGACCGAGATTGTTAAGAAAAATAATGTACATTTATGATAACTTGAAAATTCATTGTGCCGACTCCCAATGAAATTGGTCTTTACTAAAGTGTTTTATAAGCTCAAACCGGTAAGAGATGTTCTATGGAAGCTATATCTATATAGACCGATATTAAAAAAATGTAAATCATATAATTAGAACAGTTAGAAAATTGTAAATTTTATTTAAATCCAGTCACCTTTTGTTACAAATATTAGAAAAGTATGAGATTATTCTAGACTGGGGATGTTTCCAACATACCAAATCGACTCAGATTTTATTTGGGGCAAGAATATGTATACTTTATGGGGTCTGAGATGATTTCTTCTTGGCGTTACACATGGAATTGTAAAGTACCCTCATTCAGACTTTATTAAAAAAATATTAGAAAATTTGTTTTTTGGAACTTTGAGGTTATCTCAGATATCGGTTTATAACTTTTATGGCAAAGAACCGATAAAGCTGGTTAAAATATGAAAGTGCTTAGGACAATAAGAAACAATATGGCCGAACTACATTGTAAGCGGACAATTATTCTACACGGGATAATAAAGACAGACATAACTAAATCGGAACAGATTTCGATTTGATGCAAGAATATATAATTTATAGAGTCTGAGATAATTCCTTCCTCTTATGACATGGTATGCAAAAGTTAATATATCCTCAGTTACATTTTATTAAAAAATATTAGAAAAGTTCTTCTTCGGAATTTTGAGGTTATCTCAGATATCGGTTTATAACTTTTTGGCCAATGAACTGATACAGCTGGTTTCAAATAGGAAACAATAACAAACAATGTGGTCAAACAATTTATTTGCAATAGACAGACAGACGACAAACGGACATAGCTAAATCGATTCAGATGATGCAAACTGGCGTTACACAAGGAATGATAAAGTTAGTATGCCATCATTATCACTTGTGGTGGTGGGGGGTATAAAAATAATAAAAATAAATATTAAAATCAATCAAAACCAAAAGAAAAAATAAAATAAATAAACAAATAAAATTAATTTCAAATTTATTTAATTATTTTTTTGGAATATTTGCTCACCCTATTTTTAATGGCTCTCGAGATTGTAGTTAGTTTTGTGTTAAAAATATGCCAAAATTCCAATAAAGACTATATTTTAGTAGGAGTTGTTAATTTAATTTGATAATTATGTTTGTCGTTAATATTATAAAGAATACAAATTTTAATTTAATTATAATTCTTAAGAGAAAAATATGTTTTAAATAAAAAAGAGTCTTAAATTAAATATTCAGACAGCAAAAGAGAATAAACATTAAATTGAGCAGTTAAATGAGAGATCAAAATCACTAAAGATCAGTTTAAAACTGACAGAAAAAAATGATCTTCACTTTAAAGGTTAAAAATGTTCAATGTTTTTAAAAATCAAGTGTACGATCACTTCCTACATCAGAGAGAAAAGAAAATCGCTTTAATTTACAATTTTTTAATAAACAATTTTGTTACGCAAAACCTGAAACTTTTTTAAAACACATCTTAAAAGAGCAATGATCACTGACCCAAGGAATGAATGAATTAATAGATCAATTATTAAGCAAAATTTAAACAATACGAAATTGCGAGAAAAACGATCTTGATGTTTTATAATTAATGGAAATACTTTGCCAACCATTCCGAAAACTAAGCACAAGATCGTGCTTAGGAAAATTAAGCAACCATGATTTCATTTGAAGAACTGATCTTGTCACTCGAAAGTGTCTGAAAAGCCGTATCAAATAATATTACCGGAATATGTTTTTTATTTATTCCAAATATTATGAGAACGATCTTATCTTGAATGATTAAAAAATGGATATTGCACACAATAAAGTTGAGGGGAAAGCTAATAATGTAAAACTTAAGATCGTTACTAATAATAATGAAGATGAGATTGATCAAATATTAAACAGAGATCACCATAAGGTTTTTAAAATTTGTGATTGCCAGATTATAGATCCTGCAATGAAAAATTAAATTTTGGAAATAAAAATGATCTGCTTTTAACAAAAATGCGATCGCTTCTAAAATAACTGATCAGTATGAAAAATGAAAATAATGCTTCAATTTTCAGTATTAAAAGATCGATTATAAAACTGAACAGTTTTAAGCAACAAAAAAAATTATTTTTCAATTTTCGATCTAGTAAGAACCCAAGTAGGAGTTACGATCGCTGAATAACGATCTTGTAATGTGAGAAAACA
Source organism: Cochliomyia hominivorax (assembly GCA_004302925.2). NCBI lineage: Eukaryota > Metazoa > Arthropoda > Insecta > Diptera > Calliphoridae > Cochliomyia > Cochliomyia hominivorax. Next base: position 108,862,941 of record PYHX02000467.1, read on the forward strand.
GATCCAAAATCTACGAACATATTTAAAATAAATTCAGGACGTGTTAAAAGACAACAATTAATCGCTCTTGCAATCCTTGAGAACGGATCTCAAATTAAAGAAAAAGAAAACAAAAGAAGAATACAAAAATGGATCGCATGAACTAATCATATGATCAGTAAAGTATTGAGTGAAAATTTCGAAGAAAATCGAAAATTATAATTAATTTACGATTAAAAACAGTCTCACTTTTGAGAAAGAATAGATCATGCAATGAGAGTGATCTTTCAGAAATAGATATATTATTCGATCACATGATCTGATTGTATGACCAGTGAAGTATCGAATGAAAAGTAATTTAAAAATTTAGAAGAAATTAAAAAAGTATAATTAAGTAACTTTGCTTTTGAGAAAGAAGGAGACAATGAGAGAGAGATAGAGATTGATTCTAAGATTCTGAATATTATTTAGATCTTTCAGTTCTTAGTTTTAATAAAATGACTGATTTAATTAAAGTGAAAATTCTGAAATATTACATGTTATACAGAGTTATGCAATGAGCTTTCGCAATTTAAGATCTTGTGATCAATAAGCCTTGTAAGTCGCTTTAACGCTTTAACTGTGTTTATTCTCTTTTGATCTTTAAACAAAAAAAAGATAATTCAGATACAAGTTCCTTAGACGGCTGCTTAAAAGGATTTTTTTGATAAATATTTTCTTTTTTGATCTTAAAAACTAAATTTTATCGTATTTAAAATTATATTTTCTCTCATTATCATCTTGTTAGTTATTTGGTTTAATAATAATTATAATAATAATCATATTGTTAATAAATTAGTATGTATGAATATATGAATATAATAAGTATGTATGTATGTAAGTATGTAATCGTATATAATTCGTATTTTTATATATAAATATTTCTTATTTTTTTCGAAATGGATGATATAAATGTATTTTATGAATTGATTAATGATAATTTTATGAATAAATATTATAATATTAATAATGTAAGTATGTTTGTATGTATTTATGTATATGTTTATATGTATGTAAATAATATTTATAATAAATATTATTTATTTTCATTCAATCAATATTTATTTTCATTATTTTTGTAAAATACTCCTAAAATACTAATTATTGTGTAACTGTGTGTGTGTGTGTTGTATTGATGTAAAAAAGAATTGTATTGAAGAAATGTTACATTTCTGAAAATGTGACTAGAATTTTCAAAATTTTCTTTAATATTTTTTTAAATAAATTATTAAATTTTTTAATTATTCAACGTCGAATCGTTTAAAGGAATTTAGAGAAAAGCACTGGGTAAACCACGAGGATCTTTTTGATTACGATAACGCACAGTTAACCAAACACCAATAAACTAATGTTGTTGTTCGTTGCAATATTGTAGATTAATTTAATTAATTTGTTAATTAATCCAAGCAAAACGAAATGAGAGCATACAGGAGAAAAGGAAATAATTAAAAATATAAATTTCTCATTTATGATTTATTCCATTAAGAATAATCACAGTTGAAAGGAATGTTGTCAATTAATAATAAGAAAAAGTTTCTTGAAAAAATGATTTTCTTTTGTAAAATTTGGAAACAAAAATTAAATTATTTTCACTTTAAGAAATTTTTAACTTAAAAGGAAAATTTTAAAATTAAAAAATCCAGATATTTAAAAACAATAAATGCAGAAACGCTTAAAAAACAGTAAAAAAACGCAAAAACAAAAATTTTACAAAATTTTGAAGAATCTACAAATAATAATAATCTCTTAAAGTCCAAAAGACGTCATAATATAACAAATAAATATTATAAATTGCCGAAAGTCTCAAACAAAAAGAAATCAAAAGCTTTGAATCAAATTTTAAACCTAAAGTAAAAAAAGACTTATAAACAGGAAACTCTAAAAATACAAAAATTAAAAAAAAACTCAGAAAAATCGCCAAAACACAAAAATCGCTAAAACGTAAAAAACGCTTAAACACAAAAATACGATAAAAAATGAAAAACTGTTTTATAATATTTAACTTTAAAAAATAATAATTAGGAATATTAAAAATAATCCAAAAACTTAAAAAATCGCTTTAATCAAAAAGGACGCCAAAACATATTACAAACTTTTATTAATTGACAAATTCAAAAACTAAAGTGATTTACAATCAAAAATGAAGCAAAAGACTTAAGAAAAGAATCATTGAAAACCCAAAAATGAAAAATAAATAAAATCATGAAAATAGTTAGATCTCAAGAAAACGCATTCATCTAATGAAATTTCACAAACTCCAATTAATGCTAAGTCATTATAATAAAATCAGTTATAATTTCTAAAAAAACGCTTAAACATAAAAACGACAAAAAATACAGAAAATCGAAATTTGCAAAAAAAAAACGCTAAAACATTCAAAACGCTTAAACGAAAAAAAGTGCCTTAAACAAAAATTTTAAAACAAAAATATAATAATAATAAAAATTTAATGATCTAAGATTTAAAAAATATCATAATAACAAAAATCACTTAAATGTGAAAAAAAGCCTTAAATATTAAATATTTTCAAAAAGGGACGTAAAAAAATTTGCTAAAATTTAAAAATTAAAAAAAGAATATTTAAAAACTTAAGAATAAGTAAAGATAGCAATAAAGCAAAATATCCAAAAAGCGTTTAAATACAAAAATAACCATGACTTTTAAAAAATCACTTAAAATTTGACAAAACAAATAATTTTAGCAAAAAACTATGAAAATATTTAAAATGTGACATAATTGCATAAAAAGCAAAAATCATTAAAATATCAAAAGGAAAAATTACCAAAATCGCTAAAATATAAAAAATCCAAAAAACGCTTAAATGCAAAAACCAAAACTGAGAAAAAATCAAATAAAAATAAACATTTTAAAATTTGATTTTTAATCGACAAAAATTATTAATTTGCCTCGATTTATAAGGATCTCATTGTTTTTTTCTTGGCGATTTTCTCGCTTTGAAGCGATTTTTCAGTTATTTTTTTTTTTCCTCAAACTGTGATGACCCTTAATGTTAATAGATTATTTTACCTACAAACCCTTTTCTTTATTAATTGCATGGATTTTCATTTCACTTTCCCCTTCACACTTACCTCTGTAAAACTAAAGAATATACCCAAACCACCGCACAATTTAAAGGCATAATTAATTTTATCCTCCAACTTAGGCAAACAGGGAGGACACTGACAATTCACATCATATACAGAAGCGCAACATTGTTTATTGATCACATCACAAGAGGCATCAGCCGATGTGCTGCTGGTCGAATTAAAGCCACAGCAAAAGAAAGTGTCTTGAACCTGTTTGCGCATAGAGTCGGGTACACGATTCCATCCTTCTTCAGCAAATTCTTGTTGCTGTTCCGAATTAACAGCCAAACAAGAGCTGGCAATCGAGAATTGTATCAGGAAGAGTAAAAATAGAATGATCATATACTGTTTAAATAATTAGAAATTCCAGTTAAAGGAAACCTTATCTGCAGAGTTATCTTTTCATATACAAAGTTCTCTCCTCTCTCTTTTTGAAGAGATTCTTTAAATTTTATTTAAATGCGTCATTATCTTGTTTTATTTTGTAAACGTTTTGCAATTTGTATCTTTGAGTTCGTTTAAAATGTTTATTTTTTTAAATAATTTTGTACTTTATATGTGTAATTGTTTTTCTTCTCATTTATGTTTTTATTTTTATTATTTTTGTCTCTTTATTTTCAATACAATTTTGTGGTGTGTGTCATTCATTGAGCAGTTGACGCTTATAGGAAACGTCATGGGGTTCAAGCTAAATATGATAACCTTGTTTGTCGATTACGTTTCATATCAATAAAAAGAAAAAACGCTATAATACAACATCTCTATCTCTGCCTACCTCTTTAGCTAAATAACAAACCCAGTCCAGTGTGTCTGTGTGTCAACTTAATTATTTTCAAGTCGACATTATAATAATGAATTTTGTTTTGTTATTCATTGAAAATAGGGGACCAGCAGTCAGCCCCTCTCTTACTCTTCTTTACTAAAATTTTATTTACAATTTTGTATTAGGCTGTGTTTTTCCTCTCACTCTTTCTATCTTCTCTAATCAAATCAATGCATTTACTTTGTTTGTAGAGTTTCCATATAATTCTTTCAATTTAATCCAAAATTTATGTTCGTTGTTCTAAAAAATTCCTCTTCCTCCCACGTGCAAAATTTCTCGAAAATTTAATAAGCCGTTCGGCATAATATTTCTTCATATTTTTCAGATTAAGGAGCTTGACTCAGATATCGGTCTATAACCTTTAAAACCGATAATTAGAGAGGTTAAAAGGACCAGTCTAAGATTATTTGTAAAACAATGGATGGGGATCTGGCCGAACCGATTTATAGCACACAACTTGGCATCTGACTACCCTTTGCTTCGATCAATGCAGATCTCTATATCACTTTAGCTTTTTTAATTTGATACACCTAAAAAATTAGCAATCATTAAAATATCGATCTTTAGGACAGAAATCTAATTTCCGAAAGATTCAATTATAGACTCTTCAATTTTTGATGTAATCAAGTCAGAAATATCACAGTCCCTGAGTCAAGTTATTGTAATGTAGATCACACTCGATCTTTGGCCTTCGTTTCATATCTCATGTCAAAATCATTTTCGTTCCGTAAAAAGCATTTCCTTATGATACATTCATCAACCTTTTCGAAATATCGATTTTTTGTAGCTCCACTTTCGATTTAACTTAATCGACTTTGCCTGTCGATTAAGTTAAATCGACGGCAAACCGAGGCTGAAATACAGATATATTTTCTAAAGATTTGCCATGGTTTTTATGATTCACAACCATAATACAAGAGTACTTAGGTAAGGTTTTTATGGTAGTTTAATAAGCTTAAGAACTGTCAAGTAGAGTGAGAATAACTCCGTTTTGATATGAACATACAACACGTAATTCCATGGTGCATATGGTCATTCATTTTGACCTATGATACCTCACAAAGAGTGTTGCCCAGGAATCTAATCCTTTTGATCGCCAATGCCAGGCAAATCTGTCTCCAAATCATCACAACTGTGACAATGTTCTGGGGTTATTCAAGTCTACTTGCATGCCTTCCTAGCACACAGTTACCCGTGATTATTTAAAGCAGCCAAGATACATCTCTGGCTCAGAAGTTGTTTCGAGCGTTCTAGATTGAAAACAGGCCACATCTCTTGGCGACTCTGAATTTGGCCAGTCCACAAGAGTAGTAATTGGTACATTTGTAGAAAACTGGCTGCCAACATGTTTCGTGTACTTTTATCCATGACATTTATTGTAATACAGATTTTATAATGCAAGACGGGAAATATTGGATTAACCCTGGACACAGATAAGGTTATCCAAGCCACCAAAGGATGTTTATATTGCTAAAACGTTTCAAGCAATTAACAGAACTGAGAACTATTTGTGTCATAATTTCAAACAGCCATTATTTGTTATCATCATTAGTATTTCACTACAAATGAACAGTCTGAGCATCTGGAGGTAAATGGAACGGACTATTGAAAAGGTTTCACTCAATTTGTGATCCAGCCATATTGCACGATCAAAACTTCAAGTATTTTGCACAACTTAAATTGACATTCCACTCTCTCAGTACTTGGTAACTCAAACCATTGAAAGATTTAGAAACAATTAAACAGCGCGATGTTCTAATCGAAATGTATTTTATCGACTTCGCGATTTGTTTTGTCTACATAAATTCAAGTAGTTCCTATGCACCTTGTAAGAGGGAAATAAATTATGTCCGTAAGAATTTTGAAAACAAGATGTGTATTTCCATATTCTCTTTCACATAAAACATAGTTCATCTGGCAACACTATTTATCTAACATTCAATCATCACTTTGTATCAAAATCTCCTTCAATTTCACAAATTCCCATTTTCGACTAATGTCAATAAAAATCCCTCTCATATGGCAACTCTCGTTAGTCTCTCATCTAAACATTTAGTTAATTGTATTGACACAATAATTATCTCAACTTAATTAAATTTACCGTTATAATGTGTTCTTTTTTATTCTCATTTAATGGCGATTTGTGATTTAAATTGTTGTTTTAATTTGATATTTTTTGTTGTATTTTTAATTAAAATGTTTGTAAACATATTGAGAGTTGAATTTAAATGTTTGCGATTAGAAAGAAATTCAAATTAAAATAAAAGAGACACATTAAAACGTGTGACGACATAAAAATAGTTTTTAACAAAAGAATCTATTGTGGTGTGTGTCGTTAGTGAATTTATTTTTAAAATTATCTCAATGTCAGGGCGTTTAAAAAAATAGAATGTCACTTGGCATTCAAAACGTAACTAAAATAAATTTTAAAGATAAAAATACTGCAAATAGTTGAGCCCTTTTCTTCTTAACCCATTTGGGAGTACAATTAGATTTTCAATGGAAAAACTTAAAAGCGGAAATTGATAGTTAAATGAGAATTAAGATTTGCAGTCTCTAAGTCCCATTACAAATATTTCTGTCTTCGACTAAACTAAACTTTCTAGGGTTAATCCTTGCTAAGACTTCTTTTCGTTATCTCTTCAAATCTTTTCTTTATAATTGTTGGTTTCTTTAAAAAAAGGATACGAAAAACAGCATAACCTGATGATGTTTAACGGCACCAGCCAGGCCCAATATGGAAATTAATATTAAAATTATACCACATGCCAAGATACCGCCAACTATAGGAAGATTTGTAACAATTGAAGCAGCACGAGCATAAACACCAACACCAATTAACAGGAAACCAACCAGCTGTAAAACATGAACAAATTTATTATAAAATAAAATTTAATAAATTTAAGAAAAATAATAAAATCAACATTTATATGAATAAATTAATGATGATGCCACCTTTTATAATGAGTATTTTTGAAATTATAGATCAAATAAAACAATAGCAACAAACAACAACAAAATGTTGTATCTGAAGAGACCAAAAGAGGAGAAGAAACTCCCTTAATTCATATAAAAATATTTTACAAACATTCATGTATGTGTGTTTCAGCACTTTACCTAATTACCAGGTTGAATAGTCAGCTATTTAGTCCAACTTGTAGTTCTCACTGTAGCGTTAGATTATAGTTTATAAATCTAACAATAGAAAGTCCTGACTATATAGACACAATATGGATTCCAGGAGTTAAAATCCACCGCTATTGATATGATTGAAAGAGCAAGAAGGTCAAGTATATAAAACGTAAAACTACGGGGTCGTAACTTTTGAAATAACGCATATGGAACGGCATCATATGTAGAATTCTACGAGAAATAAATAAGGGAAGACTAATCAAAAAAGAAGAAGAACGTTACCATACTTTTGCGAGGGATCCAAGTTGGAACGTCATGTATGATAAAATATAAGAACTGGATATTTTGTAGGAATTTAATATCGTGAGTATAGCTGATTATAAAGCGGTTATAATACCTGGACGATGTAGAATTGTTGGCATAAAATACTATAAGATTCATGAAGCATTGGCTAACCATAATGCAGAAGCAGTTCTTATTAGAACTCGTAGGAGTAGAAAGTCTGTTAATAATCAAATTTGATCAGAGATGATACACTCAAAGTTTATATGAAATATGCATGTAAAAAGGCTAGAATCATGTCTTATAATGAAGGACCAGGCAGTAATAGTAGTATTCGGAGTAGTGAGACAGTTAATATAACAATTGGATTAGAGAGTATTAATTCGACTACGGAAATAAAACACTTAGGAATTATTATAGATGATAGACTTAACATCAAAGTCTAACTGGAATATGCATGTAAAAATAAGACGTGAATAATGCACTTAGCAAACTTATGTTGGAAGACCTAGACGAAGCAAGTGGCTATTTATAACTTGGAGGACATGGGGGCAATGAAAATTTCTAGATAAGTTAGGATATGACAACTCACAAAACTATCCACAATTTCGGAGTTTAAGTGTAAAAAAGATTAAAAATCGAAGACATGTACTAGAGTGTGAAATTGGAATGGATATTGTAGCCTATAATATAGCAAACATTATTATAGTTTCAGATGAGAATTGGACATGCATTAAGAGCTTCATCTTGCAAGGGAGCTTGCTCCTAGGATTGGAGAAAAATAGACAAACGAAAGAAAGGATAAGTGGATGAACTATGGAGGTAGCTTAAGTGTTAATCACTCCTGTGAGTAAATACTAAGCGACAGTGTCGCGGGATAATATGGAGTTGACGATGGATGTGGCTTTAGTCGTTAAAAATCAGCATAATTGGAAAGAAATCTTTTGAAAGTTTCAAATATCACGATTCAAAAATTGCTTACTAATTATAGGTTCATGATCAGTTTTATAGTTCTGACTATACGGATTATAGTCAAAATATAGTCCTGACTTTAGTTTAGTTTATAGTTCCGACAAAATGGATTTTAGTCAGAATCCAGTCCGGACTATGGGTCAATTTACAGCAATGACTATAGTCTATATTATATTCAGAATAAAGTTCTGACTATAATGACTATAACCTGTACTGTACCTCACCATAGTACGGGTTATAGTTCTAACTATATATTCAGGTTGTTGTCTAAACTATAGTGAAGGTAATAGAAAAGTTTACAGTGCTTACTAGAATTTGGGTTATATTTATTGACTTTAATAAGGTTCAGGTCATATTAAGACTTACAGGTTATAGTCTAAATGCTTGTAACTTAAAGTTATCATAAGGTTTTCATACAAAATTAATATCTCAAAGTTGTTCCACACACTATGAGAGTACAATAAATGCGGTCGTTAATAATAAAAATTCATTGCAATTACACTGATATCTTCAAAATGAGCTATAATGTAGGGGCAGTACAATGCAATTTCCTGTGATATTAATGGAATTAATTTGATATATGATAACAATGACTAAACTTAAAGCTTTATTGAAATTGAAAATAATTTCGGAAAGGGTTTAATTAGGTTCCATTTAGTAGTCATAAAACTTCCCAAAATTGAATTACGGCGAATTGAAATATATTTTCTCATGATCTAAGTAAAACTAAATACAGATTTCATTTTTATAATTTAAAATATCATTCACCATCTGCTCAATTCTGAATCTGATTTAAACATTATTAATGCCAGTTGGTTTTTCGATTTAATACACAAAATAATCAATTACTTCCATATGTTACTAATATAATAATCAAATTATAAAAACCACCATTTTTTCGATTAAAGTTCATTTAAAGCAGAACAAAAAAAATTGGCTTATTGATAATACTTAATCCAAAAGTAGACGATAACAAAAGAAGCAGCAAGAAGAAAAAGAAAACGTAATCAAACCAACAACAGCAGCTGCCGCAGCTGAAGTTTTTTTCTTAAAGAAAAAAAAGAAAGAACAAAGAGAAAAATCTTTACCAACAGATTGCTAAAGCACTGCAACATCACAAGTAGGGAAATGAGAGTATATTAAGCTTGTCATATTGTTAGTAACAGTATTTTTTAAGGCTCCGTTAAAATTTCACTCAGCGTTATTAAAAATCTCAGTCAATTCAGTCTGTCTCCTTGTTTATTTCTGACGTTCTCTTGTTCAAATTTGATTAGATTGTTTAAAGCTATGGAAAGATAAGAGGCAACTTTTCTTTAAGGAAGTATTTTTATTACAATATATGTAGCACCATTGATCCGATCCTGGATCTCCTAAACATATACCCTTCAGATGTTAAAATCCAATTGAGCGATCAAAACTTAAAAATGTATTTCCAAAAAAATCTAAAGCATTCCGATCAATTTTTTATGTGCTTATGCTCGAGAAAATTTAGAAGATATCATTAGAGTCCAATATATTTAATTAATTAAAAACAAATTTTAATAACCTTAATGCAGTGGACTCAAAAAGGTGAAGAAGAAGAATTTTCAGGAATTGGTGAGTACAAAAAGTGGTTTTTAAATGAATTGGACGTACTTTCCAAAAGTTCAAATGTCCAAAAAGACCCAACTGTAAACTTTTTAAACAGAGTGATCCAGTTGCAGTATATAAAGAAGAGCATTTGATCATAATACTGATATGGGTGAATGGACATTGGACTAACCACAGATAAGAAAAATGTTCTTTCGAGTGATTTACAACCCACCCGCCTGTAAGAGAGGTATAGAGGATGAGCGATATTATATCGCAATGCAGATGGAGTAATGAACCAACGTGTTTGCTTATCAAGAATATATGGCCAAGATTTGATGGGTCAAGGCATCATACTTTGAATTAATTTCGTTGCAATCTCTGACGGAATTGTCACTGCTGATAAGGAGTATATGTACGGTTTTATTCGCAATTGCGGATGGTGTCATGACTTAATGACTTAATAGGATTCTGTGATAATGGCGACCGGTTCACAGCACTTATTTACCTATCTTTTTCTACTGCCCTTCCCACATATCAATCTAGGCTATTCATTCGTCTCTGTCTCTCTCTCAAAAGACTAATTTAAGTCTCAACTTTGCATCTCTACTTTCTCCTTTTTTTAATTCTTCTATTTATCAGCAGGTCCTTAGCGAGCCTTATATGGACATGTGTAAATTTTGAGTTACACCATATATGACTTTGTTATATATATTTTAAAATTACCCTCCTGAATTAAGTGGAAATGATGGTTCAAACGAGCTGTGGTGTAGGGGCTGGTGTCCTTTCAGAAGATTTTAAAATATGCAATTCATACTGACTTGCTGATGAGTGCACTATATTTCAGACTGAAATATTTGCTATCTACATAGCATATGAGCTTTTGGATAATAGGATTATTTCTGGAAGTGTAGGAATATTTGTCGACATTCAGGCGAATTTCCTGATCATGTAATTAAATCTTTATTAGTCGAGTGGTGCAAAAAAATTAAAAGGCTAATGCGTAATGAACAAATATTAGAAACACGATTTTTAAAACAAGCAATCGAGGAGTAATAATCGAGGGGATGTAATCATGGGTCACTACTTGTTTGGAATTAAATTACGTTTTAATAAAGAAAGAGAAAAGTGTTTTTCATCTCCTATGTGAATGCCCGGCCTTGGCAATCAAATAGAAGAGGTTCCTGGGAAAATATATACTGGACTCTTCTTGTGAAGCATCGCGACCTTATTATATATCTCACAGAGACGGGAAATTATAGCACTTTGTACTACCGATAGGCGTACAATAAGTATTTATTATCATTGTTATTGTTGAATGGTCATGCCAAAATGTGGTCCTTCAGATTCTACTTGACAGTTCATGAGTTTTGAACCACCATAGAAAACTAACCTAATCTCATCTATATAAAAACAGCTTTATTAAGAGCCTTAATGGGACAAGAGAAATGTCACCGTCGGATTTTAATAGAGTCCTACAGAACAGTACCAAAATTCCAGTTGGGACAATAGGTTAACACCTGGACCAGTCTCATCATAGAAAAGTGAATAAAATACTGCCAAATTAATAGTTCCAAACTGCTGGTTAATTGAAGGTATTTATAATTCGGTATGATTCTAACTTATTTTTCACTAGAATGTTTTGAACTAGAAAAAAACCTTAATCCATAAAATAATAAAAGATAAAAATCAGACAAGAATAAAAATAAAAAAACATAAAAGAAAAAATATATAACAAACAAACGAAAGAAAATAATAACAGTTTTTTACCACTAAATCGAAAATAGAAGGGGTGAAATAAATCGATATTTGTATTACAAATGGGAAAAAAGGCGAAAAAGTAAAACCTTGTGAAAATAATAAAAATGAAGAAAAATATTGCACAAGAAAAACTTTGAGAGTGAAATTGTTGAACTAAAAATTGAAATATAAATTCAATTATTCCAATTAGAATGTGAGTAACGAAATCTGGCAGCAGGAAAAGTAAAGGGGGAAATGAATTTTAGGGGCAACACTATTATTTTATTGTTATTGTTGTTGCTGCTATTGTTTTAAATTCAAAATACATAAAGATTTAGTTTATGATTTTGATTTTATTATTTTTTTCTGTATTTTCTTTCTTTGGTGTTGTGAATATTTATCTGTCTATATGTCAGTCTGTCTTTCGGTTTGTATGTCTGTACTTACCACATATAAAATATTTAAAGCAATTAATGCATTTTTCGAACATGTAAAGCCTCCACACATTTTTGTTATTTTATTTATTTTTATTGTTGTTGTTGCTTAATACTTTATCAGTCTTTTTATTATTTTTTTTATTTAAAATTTAACAAAATTTTTTTAATAAATTTTATTTTTTATTTTTTTAAACTTAATAAAAACACTTTCGCTTTTTTCTTAATTATCATTTAAATATTTTGCGTTTTTTTTATAAATTAATTTCTTTTTTTTCTTCTTATAGTTGTTGTTGGTGGTTGTCTGAAGTTTTTGATATATTTTTTTCCTTAAATTTCAATTTGTTATAAGAAAAATAAAAAATAAACTGTATACAATAATAAAAAATCTTTTTTTTCTTGTATTTATTTTTCTATTTTGTCGAAATCACCGTCGTGCCGTTGTCTGTTTCACTGTTCTTCTTTTTCTATACACTGTTTGTGTAAAAATCGTCTTATTTTTCTCTGTCTCTACTAACACACAATTAAATCGCTCTGCTTTAGCTGTCAGTTACTTAAGTCTTTTTGTTTGTGCATTTGACAGTTATTTTTAGTATAATAACAGCATGAGAAAAAGTGGTGAATATGTTGAATATAGAAATAGCAGCAAAACAGTGCTGCCAACTTTGAGGTGTAAATATTAATGAAAATGAACACAGTTTTAGGTTAACGGAAATTGTAATTTGAAATTTGAAGAAATTAAAGGAATTTTATTGTATTAAAAAATAATATCGACAAAATATTGGAATAAAATGCAACGTTTATTCAAAATTTCTACAAATGAAATCAAAAAATTGGAAACTTTACAAGATCATATTTCATTTTAAATCAATTTTAAACTCTTAAAAGCGATTTATAAAAAATATGGCCATTAAATTGAATCATCTCTAATTTTTCAGTAGATCTCTCGATGTCCGTGTCCATTGACAAAGTACAAGTCACAATATCAGTATTTAGATTCTGATTAATATTGGTTTTCTTAAGATTTATATCATTGTTCTATATCACACGAATATAGGCCTTCAATTTCTTATAGGTTTATAGAAAATAATCACGTTAAATTCAAGAGTTCGCAAAATCATTTAAATGACAGATAACGGTTTTGTTAAGATTTACGTATGAAGACTTTAAAGTTCTATATTACACCCGCAATATAGAGGTCCACTATACAGTATCAATTTCTATATTACACCAGCAATATAGAGATCCCCTATACAATATCATTTTTGATACAAGAAATCTCTCATAGATCACGTACTTAAATCTTTATTAGTCGGGTGGCTACTGCTCCTTCTCTTCGGTAATGAACAGACCGATGAGCTGGCCAATGAAGGTTCTTTATCTGATATATAAAAATATCTTAAAGTTCTATATTACACCAGTATTGGCCAGAATGTTTCATATCACTTTTATGGCGTCCACTATACAATTTAACTTTTGATTCACGAAATCTTACACAGATTATTTACATTATTTACTAGAATTCAATTATACACAAGCACAAATCACATAATCAAATAACTCGAGGATCGTAACATAATAGTTTTCACGTCACCTTTAAAGTCCGCAATATGGTTTTCACAAAAAATCATCAACAACTTAAATTTTCACTAAAAAACAAAATTTATTATTTTTACTAAAAATTTATTTTTCTGTAAAAATTCAAATTTTCCAAAAATTTTATACGAAAAAGAAAATGAAATAATATCGGATTTTTTCATTCTTAAGTTTTCGCTAAAAATGTTACTTACCACTGTAAAATTTTATTTCTGCATATTAAATTCACTTTCCATTAAAAAATATATATTTTTTACACATATTTCACTTTTCGCCTTTTATTTATAAAATTTTACAATTCACACCAAAATTATTTTCTTTCGCTTTCATTCTTTTCACCAAATTCATTTAAATTTCATAAAAAATTTTAACATTTTCAAAATTCCCTTTAAAATCCGGAAAGGAACTATAATTCAATTTATTAATACAATAAAATTTTATTATTTTTTAATGTAAAGGAATTCAAGTCAAAACGAATTAAGTGGGGAATCGGAGTAATAGAAATTTTGTTTCATATTGAATTTATAAAAAAGTAACCTTTTCCATGATCGGCAAAATATTTATAGTATATTTTAGTATAAATTCTTCATTCTTTCCTATTTCAATCGTTTGAAAGAAAGTTTTGGATCTTCCGAATTCATAATTCATTTAAAATCACTTACCTGTTAAATCGTTGAACAAATCTAAAAATAGAAAATAAATAAAATTTGTTAATTAAAAAATTAATAAAATAATTTCAAAACAGTATTTATTTCAGAATAATATTCTGAATACAAAATATCCGTAATTGAAGAATAAAAATTTTCAAAAAATATTCAATTGATCGTACATAAATGAATAAATGCATGATTGCCAAATTTCACTTCATTAAGCAACAGACTCAACATAAATATTTGTCCGAATCCTCAACATGCCCGGCTAGCTCAGTCGGTAGAGCATGAGACTCTTAATCTCAGGGTCGTGGGTTCGAGCCCCACGTTGGGCGCAGATCTTATTTTTATAATTAATAATTACAAAAGACAAACAAAGCTAATATGTATGTGATAGCAAGTAGAATTCTGAATGATTTTTTAGGTTAAAAAACTATTTTCAGAACTTGATTTAGAATCTAAATTTTAGATAAACATTTTTAGGAATTATTTTTATCACATATAAAATAATTCGTACACTGAAAACTTATGTTAAATTTAAATTTTTAGTACGAATTAAGAATTTGTAATTAGAACACGTGACTTCTTACTGAAATCTATTAATACAGTACTTTCAAATTGTTCGAATAATCATGCGCCATTGCCAAATTTCATTTAGCGGGAATAAAACGATAAATAAGCGCTGTTGGCAACAACTGCCCGGCTAGCTCAGTCGGTAGAGCATGAGACTCTTAATCTCAGGGTCGTGGGTTCGAGCCCCACGTTGGGCGCGTATTAAATATTTTTTAATGGAATTCAAAATAATACTTTAATTAAATTTAGAGAACAAAATTGTTCTCAATTTCCGGTTTAAAAATTCTTATATCCTTTTTTATTTGCTGATCTTCCAATAACAGTTTTTTATAGAGAATGCTATTGGTCTAATTCCAACAGCCCGGCTAGCTCAGTCGGTAGAGCATGAGACTCTTAATCTCAGGGTCGTGGGTTCGAGCCCCACGTTGGGCGCAATTTGGAATATTTTCCCCATGAGATTAATTGAAATTTTAAAAGGAAAATTTTAATTAATTATTATTAATGATCCGAGGAATTAATTTGAAGTTGAATTACAATTTGGAATTGAAAAATTAATTAATTAATTAAGTAATTGTTGTGAGAATTAAATTGTAATTGTACAGGTTTCGATGTAATTCTCTAGAGGAGAATTTTTAATTGGTGCACATCTCTCTGTGGATTTTTATTGAATAGTGATCATTAAAAATGATCTTGTATTGTTGCCAAATATTAAATAATAATATTTCGTTGTCCTAATGCCAATGGCGCGAACTGAATTAATTTGATTGGCATTTTTATTGAAATAGTTTTCTTAAGATCTTTGTATCCTTAGTTTAATAATATTATGTATTTATTTTGTGCGATTCTGTCAATTGTTGTCCAATTTCTGTGAATCTTGCTGTGATCTACTTTCAACTGCCCGGCTAGCTCAGTCGGTAGAGCATGAGACTCTTAATCTCAGGGTCGTGGGTTCGAGCCCCACGTTGGGCGTAGCATTACTTTTTATCTCCCTCTCCAACACACTCTGAAATGTGAAACTATGAAAATCATAGTCATTTAAAACAATGGACTGATATTATTGAAACACATGCATTGAATATTGTGGGTTTTATTTTTCTCGATATTAATGGGCATCTGTTGTCCGTCCATGCACACTTTTAAACCCGTCAAGACAGCTGGATCTCCGCTCCTAAGTTACACTGAGTAAAGAAAGGCAAGCCAGTAACAGATGTATCTATCGGGAGTTCTTGCCGCAAGAAAAAAAACAATCTGATACAGCCGAACTGTAAGAACAGATATCGATATCTATTTACGTATTCGACTGGTTGACCTTGCCAACAGTAGATAAGGCCAACTGCTAGGAAGTAGAACGGTTAGCTCAGTGCTCGGACTATCTAATTTAATCTAATGCAGGTTTGTGCTGCTAAAAATTTGGAGGACAAAAACAAAGCACGGAAATTAAAGTCAAGATTTCTAAAAAAATATTCTTGCTGTTTAATGGATGAAGGAACGTATGTCTTAGCAGATTTTTTGTAACTTTCTGGTCAAAAATTGAAATGGTAGACTGATATTGCCACTCTCCATAACTGAAGGTTCGGTGGCTTCCTCTGATGATTCGTAGAAGGCTTTTTAGAAATCTATGAATGGTAGGAACAGTGGAAAGATAGAGACTGTTCTATAGGATATTTGCTTGGTTTACCCAACTCGTACTTGGCCGGATAATCGTACAAGTAAGATATTAAAATCTTTCTAGTACAATGATTGCCAATCCTTTCCAGTTATTGCTTACTTTTAGTAACTTAGCTTTAAATTTCCTTAAAAACGAAAAAAGTTATGCTGCGCCCAACGTGGGGCTCGAACCCACGACCCTGAGATTAAGAGTCTCATGCTCTACCGACTGAGCTAGCCGGGCAGTTGTTCATTTCTGGGACAAATGTCTTATTTGAAAAGTATTCAAATTTAAAGTCCCTACAGTTTAGGTGTTTAACATTTAAAAGCTTTACCAGCAAACTGTTAATAACAGTTAGCTATGTTAACTACAAGTGTGGCCAACTATTCGATAGAAAGAAAAAGCTGTTTAGTTTCAAAACTCTATAAACGAATGACAACACCAGAGTGCGTGTAGTAATTTCAGTTGTTTTTTTTGTTTTTGTATATAGTTTTTTTTCGATTTCTAACTTTAGTTAATAGCACTAAAGTTTAGTGCTATAGTTTTAATTAAAACAAACAGCTGGAATAATAAAACTAAAAACAAAAACTATTGAAAACTAAAAAAAATAAAAATTGTAACAAAAACAGTTATTAAGTTCCGGTGTTTAAACGATACAAGACGTCAAATTTGAAGTGAAGAAAATTTGTTGTAAAAAATTAATAATAAAAATAAAAAAAAAATAAAATAATGTTAAAAATAATGAATAAAAGTAATAAAAAATGAAAAATAGTTAAGAAAGAAAATTGGTAAAATGTAAAGAAAATTTCATAAAAATAAAGGAAAATAAATTTTTCAAAATTTCAAATATGAAATTTGTAAATTTCAATTAAAATATTAATTAAAAAATTTAATTTAATTTTTATAGTACAAAAAATAATTCTTGCAAAAAAAGTGAAATTAATACAATTAATCTCGTGTAATTAAATGAAATTTATTAACTTTTATTGTTATTTTTGCCCGCTCTCAGTTTATGAAAATATATGATCACCACTTCCGGTTATTTGTCTAACAAGATGTTCGTTCATTCACACACCAACAAACAAAGTGAAAAACAAAAAATTCACTTTTATTAAATATTTGTTAAATACACAAAAAATTATTTTGCACTAAAATAAAATTCAAGTAAAAACGAGTAAGAATGTTATAGTCGATCAAGTCCGACTATCGAATACCCTTGGCTTGGCTTGGATGGAATCAATTAGATGCAATGGACCGACCCACGCATAATTTGGCATATCGTTTTAGAATATCATAAGACTTATTTTTGCATGTAGTTCTTTTATTGTTTTGATCCATTCGTTCTTGGGACAGATGGACATCGTAAAATCGACAAAAAGTGATTCTAAGTCGAACGATATACTTCAATATACTTTCTGTATGTTACAAAGATCAGCACAAACGATACGGTGGTGTAGGGTATAAAAAAATAATGTTAAAAGTTAAATAAACTGCACAGCATTAACTACATCTATAAAATATAAATTATCGTTTAAATTTAAAATTAAAAATATAAAAAAAAACAACAACAAACAATTTTAATTGTTAACAATTGATTAAGATCAGTGCGAATATTTTGATTACAACTTTTACAGCTGCAAAAAAAAAATAATAATAATAATACAAAATAAGTTTTATGTGACTCAAATGGATTTTCACACTTCTGCTCTCACTCTCACTTCTACTCTCTCGCTCTCTTTTAAGTAATTATATAATTAAATTACTAAATTTATAATTTTTGAAATTTAGTACAAAAAATGAATAAAAAGTTATGATCCTTTTACTGTTATATAATTTAAGAATAAAAATTGGAATTAACATCACTTCAATTTTCAATACTTCGAGGTCAAAGGTCAACATTTTTTTATTGCTTAAATTGTAAAAACAGTTTATTAAAAATCTGTTCGAATAATCATCTTAAATTTTTCAACAAAATGATCCCAATAAATCGAGGTCCACAGGAACATACATGCGGTTTAAATTTAATATGTATACTATACTTCAGAATTAATTATAAATGTTCTCTTTAATTTGATGCTTAAATTTGTCCTTAAAACATATTTTTCTTAGATATCGATTATTTAAATTAGTTTTGTAAATAATTATTATCCCCCCTGATTCTATGCGTCCTACATTTTAATTATTTAAGCAGTTCCGAGAGAAAGAAAGTTGGAACCAAATTTTAATCTGATTAATAATTCAAATATGTTCGAAAGGAGTATAATATTTGATTCATTTTTATGTATAACTAGCTAAGACTCGGTGCGTTTTGCCGCCTTTATAAAGTGGATGGTACCCCTACCCATGATCCTATCCATCCTACATTTTGGCCAGTAAAAAAGTTTCTTGGAAAAGTAATTGAAACCAATTTAATACTCCCGCTTTAATAGTTCTTTAGTTATTCTATTATTAATATTTGTTTTGTATAGGAATACCTTTCCCCATGATCCTACCCCTTCTATATTTCGATCAGTAAAAATGTAGTAGTTCTTTAGATATACAATTATTAACATTTTCTTTGTATGGAATCTACCTCTCCCCTGATCCTATCAGTTATTCATTTTGTCTATAGTAATAGTTCTCTAGATAATCTATGATCAAAGTTTGCTTGGTATGGATCTACCTCTGATTCTATCCGCCCCACATTTTGTCTTTTAAAATATTCCTTAAAAATATTGGGACCAAACTTGAAAATGTTTAAAGAAGTGGGAGTACCTCTCCCCCTGGTCCTATCAAAATTGATTATTGTCTTTGTTACTTTTGGGTAAATGTGGATCATTCTGTGAAAATTTCAGCAAAATCTCATAGGATGGTGTATATTTCTGCACCAAATTAGTCATCAAACAGTAGATTCACTATTATTCACTTTATTAAACTCCGATGCCATTTCAAACACCCCACTACACACATTGTGGCGATCAAGTGGTTGGACGCATTACATCTTATCACTTTCTTTATACTTTATGATACAGAGGCGATCGTTTGTGTACTCAAAGACTTTAATGTTTCCTTGCGATACAGTTGGTGGCCATCAAGTGTGTCGCGAGACATACAGACGTTTTTACTGTCTCTACAATAAATTTGATGGCGATGAAAATGTTGAACACATTACTGTGTGTTACCTTGTGTGTGTTCTTAAGAAATTTAATTGTCTTCCCGAGTATCTTACTACAGATTTTTTAATTAAATTCTATATTGTTTAAAATCTGCACCCGATTCCGAATAAGAAATTGGAAGAAATACAAGTTTCTTTTAGGGAACAATCTACAAGTTTGTTCTATGTTCCGGAATTTCTACAACTCTCCCGATATTAACTTGTACTTTTTTGCGTTTTTTTGGTACCATTATGAAATTGATATAATTTTAGTCCCTGATAGCTTTCCAAGTGGCCCTTAAATGTCTTGGTACATCAACATAAAGGGAAACCTAATACAATCTAATTAATTGTTAATGATATTGGAAATCATCTTACAATAACAATTCAATGTAAAAAATAAATTTATTATCTATTATTTACAAAAATGTACTAAATTAAAATACCGTTACAAATGCTAATTTAAATGCAACGAATTAAATTAATTTATTTTTTTAATTATTTAATATAAAAATAAAATTTCCATAAATAATTTTAATATTCAGTCTTGAATTTTCTCATTTTTTTATTTTTCCAATTTTAAGAGGAGAAGTTATATCGACGCTTTTCAAATAAATCTAGAAACGATAAATTAACTTAAAAGTCTCTTTTCAATATTTTCTTAAATAATTTTATGTTTTTTTATTACTTAAACATTTAATGAGTAAAACTAATTTAACTTAAATAATTGCTCTCATTACGTTATTACAATAATAAACAAATAAATATTGGTAATAATAATAACAACAACTTTAGCAACTTTAATTTAACAACAAACAAAAAAAAATAATAATAATAAAACGGTATAATTGAATTTCTAAAAAAAAAAAAAAAAAGCAAGTCAAAATGCAATATTCGACTATGACGAATCTTTAATACCCTTCACCGCAAATGTTTGTGAAGGTTATACGTTATGTTCGTTCATACCCACTCACGCAAACATATACACTTTTTTCAACTGAACCGATTTTAATCGATAACTATTTGAGTACAATTTTCTTCTTATTTATCGATTTATACTTGAACGAAAATTCTTTGCTTGAACTTAGAATTTGCCTCAGATATCGGATATACTAAACCAATTTTACTGATTTTAAATGGGAAACTTCTCAGGACTGTAACAAATACAGAGACCAAATTCATTGAGTTCTGTCAATTATTAGGACAACAGACAGACGGACATAGCTAAATCGATATACATTTTGTTTTGATGTAAAAATATATATACATTATAGGGTCTGACATGATTCCTTCTTAGCGTTACACACATTATGACATATTTAATATATATTTGTTGCTTTAAAAAATAGAGATGGGAGATTTGAAAAATAAAAGTACCCAAAGTTAAATTGACAATTATTAACTCGCAAAAAAACATTAATTAACTTTAACGAAATATTTAATTAATTTTAGCACAAAAAAAAAAAAAGAAAAATCAGGTCACAAAACCTTAATATAAATCACGTCTTTATAAATCTCTTTTAGCCGCAAAATCCCCTTTTGCCCGAATCCCACCACATTGATAAATATTTTCTCTCTCTTTCTCTTTCTTTTCTTTTCATTTCTTGCGTTTCGCGTACCGTAACGCATATTTTAATTCCAATAAAAATCATTATTACAACAACAACAAAATACTGGTATGTAATTGCAAAAAAAGCAGCAAAATTAATTTAAAATTAAAGTTTAATTTACAAACAAACAAATCAAAATAAAAAAACAAGTAGGAAAAAAAGTAAATAAATAAAACTGAATTTATTTAAAAAGTACAACAAGTGCGACGACGTTTGAATTGAGTAGAGTGATTATAACAATTTTAACAATAATCTATCGTTAAAACAACAATATTTAATGACACCAACTGTTTGTTGCGTTAAGCATATAAAATAGTAAAAATAATGATAATACGAGAAGTAGTAATAATAATGATTTGGCATAAAATTAAACTAGAAAAAAAACGCAGCTTTTATTTTGAAAATTTCTATTAACAGTTTTTAGTGTTGCCAATCGATTGGAATATTTGCTGACATTTTGCAATTTGTGAAGGTATTTTAGATTTTAAAAGATTATTGAGCTGAAATTGCATACGAAAGTTAATTGTTATTCTGTGACATAAAAACCGTTGAAAAACACATTTGAAGATTTATATAAACGGCTTTAAGAGTTGCCAATCATGGGTTTGTACTTTATAAATTACAATTGTAAAATAAATTTGATTTAGCAAAAGTTATAATTGAGACTTTAAAAAAACTGATTTAATTTTGCAAATTTCTCTTTTAGAATTTTGAAGTTGCCAACTTAATAAAAATTTTAGATTATTGAGTTTAACTTACATAGAAAAGACGTTTGTTATTCTGTGATAGAAAAACCGTTGAATTTTCTTATTTTTTTGAAAATGTTTAATTACAGTTTTTAGAGTTGCCAATTTATTAAAATTTTATTAATAAGTAAGAAATTATAGTGAAATAAAATGCAAAATTGTGAGAGTAATAATTTGGCAATGAATATAATTCAGACTTGAAAAAATTTTATTTACAGTTTTGGAGTTGCCAACCTAAAAAATATTATTTGAATTGCAAGATAGCGGAATATGAAATTCTACAAGATTTAAGATTATTGAGTTGAAATTATTGAGTAGAATTGTTCGTTATTCTGTTGCAGAAAAACCGTTGAAAAATACATGTTTAAAAATTTCTATTAAACATTTTTAGAGTTGCCAATTTATTAAAATAATTATTAACAATAAGGAATGATATACAAAATAATTATAATAATTTGACAAAAAAATATAATCCAATTTAGGAAAAACGTTGATTTTATTTGAAAACTTCTATTAACATTTTTTAAAGTTGCCAACCTTATAAAATATTTATTAAGGAATTTTAAATTAAAAAGAATATATATGATTTTACATATTTAAAAAGAGTTATATCATTGAGTTGAAATCACTGAGGAGGATTGTTTGTCTTTTTTTGATAGAAAAACCTGCAGAAAAAATACATTTTGGAAATTTATTATTTAAATTTTTACAATGTTACCAACCTAGTGGAATATTTCCTTCACAAATCTGTGAAGGAATTTCATATTTTAACAGATTCTTCGTTATTTTAACGCGTTGAAAAAATACAATTAATCCAATATGTTCGTTATCCGATTGTTTTGAACTTAGTTGTGAGCACTTAATTACTTGGATTCCATCGTTCCTTTCTTAATTTTTTCCAGTGTATAACTTTCAAGTGAGTTATTACTGGACGTCGAAACTGCAAATGTTGCGAAAGGACAAAGTTTTTCCCCACAAGGCCTGTCACTCTAATGCTATTTAACAGTGACCCACTGTAACGTTGTTCCACAGAGTTTAATGTGGCACTTCGAAAAATTCCCTTAGATTGGTTTTTAAAGCGTTAATGGTTTATTATTTATTTAGTGGATCACACTTCCTTGTACCAATAAAAATTCAAATTTTTCACTAAAAATTCAATTTTTCACTAAAAATTCAATTTTTCACTGAAAATTGAATTTTTCACAAAAATTCAATTTTTCACTGAAAATTGAATTTTTCACTAAAAATTGAATTTTTCACTGAAAATTGAATTTTTCACTAAAAATTGAATTTTTCACTAAAAATTGAATTTTTCACTAAAAATTGAATTTTTCACTAAAAAATCAAATTTTTCACTAAAAATTCAATATTTCACTAAAACTTTAATTTTTCACTCTTAATTCGTTAATTCCCTAAAAATTATTTATTTTATCAATTAATCGTGATTAAGAGTCAATAAATTTCTTTTTAAAAAGTTTTAATTTATTTAAATATCTGTTTTAGTTTTGTTTATTTTGTAAATTAACACAAACTCTATAAAATGTAAACTTATTAATTATTATTTTGCTTTTATTTTTCTTAAAAAAAGAGGAAAAAGAAAAAAACTGAGTCATAAACTTTTTTATTTTGGTTTTCAATTTGCAATAACCCAAATTATTAAAGTACAATTTAAGTTTAATACACCACAAACAGCTTAATATGGCTAAAACGACATATTTATCATTAATAAAAAATATAAAATAAAAATTTAAAAATTTAAAAATAAATTAATGCACTTTGTATTTGTTTGTTTGGGACTTATAGACAGCTAAACGACTTGGCCCATTTCCCTGAATAATTCACAGACTGATCCAAATATAGCCGAAAAGTAAAATTGTATTATTGAATATTTACAAAACTTCTTCAACGAGAATTTTCAGATTTGGTTCTAATCATTTTCTCAAGAAAATATTTTTTCTGGACAAAATTTTTTTGCACCAAAGAGCACCGGGTAAAAGTTGGTTGTTTATAAAAAGTTTAAAAATCTATTTTACTTATAAATTTAAAAATACTGAATAAATTTCTTAAATAAATTATTTATAATTAACCATAAAAATTAATTGTCTAATAAATTATTTCTAAAATCAATTATTTGACGTTTAATTTCGAAAAACACTTTTCATCAAGAATTATTTCTGCATTTCAAAATTCTATAAATTTAGCGAGAAACAAGTTAATTGAAAGATTTATTTAGTTAAAGTTGCAATTAAAAGAAACACTAAATAAAATTTCTATATATTTTTTTTGTGAATTTTTTTATTTTTTAAAGATCACGTTCAAGTGATTTTTTTTCCGAACAACAACAAATAAATGCATAAATTATGAATTACGAAACTAAAGAATTTTTTTCAAAAAAATAACAATTTAAAAAAAATTTGCAAAAAATTGTGAAAATTGTGATTTTTAAGCGGAAGAATTTACACGTGTATGTAATTATGCACCGAAAGAAAAAAATGACAAGGTTTGATTGAAATTCTTATTACAATTTATAAAAAAAAAAATAACTTTTAGTTCCAATCTACCACACTTTTGGACACTTTTTGCTCTTCATTTCTCTTTTAGAGGAGTCCAGTATCTCTCCGCTAGCTGTGGCAAATGATTGGCTTCTTTTGATGCAACTGCATATTGTTTGTCAAATCAAGAACATTTTGCGAAATATTCACCGTTTTCGGATCTTAAAGCCGAATAAAATTCCCTCGAACATCAGAAGCATACAATTTTTGACCAGATAGTTTCGAACAGAACACACGTTTCGTCATCAATTATGCAGCAAGAATATTTTTTAGCAGCGTTCATATTAGGAACTTATTAAGCCCTGCATGTTTTTAGGGTTAGTTAGGACCTCTTTTAAATATGCTTTCTCTGTTTTGGCTTCATAAACATCATGTGGACCATTACTTCTACCTGAATCAGGTTTTTAACGGAAAGTTCTAACGGTACCTTTTAATAACATTGAAAACAGTTAGGCAGCAGAATTATGAAAGCTTGTCTAACTTTTTATAGCACCAAGTTGGGTTTTGTTGAAAGTATTTTAGAACTTACTTGTTTTCTGGTCACTTATTTTAATTAAATTAATAATATACTCATGTTAATCTTATTAAAAAATCGAAAAACGTGTGTTTAGAATTTTTCAGTCTCACTCCTAACTTTGTATAAAATTCTCATCCTTCTTACAGACAAATGTCAAAAATGTTTGTCTTCCATTTTCCAAACATTCATTACAATTCTTTATATTTTATTCCGAGTGTATTAATGATTATTTACACGAAAAGAAATAACTTTAGAACGTAACGTAATAACAACTCTGTATTCATTTTCATAATTTATGAGAATTTTAATATTCGATTTTCATGTACAAAATTTATTTATTTTCAATAATTTAAATAAAAATTTGAATTGCAAAAAAGTTGTTAGATTTTATTGTTAAAAAAGGGGAAGGAACCCATAGTTCCATTTATTATTATTTAATCACAATAGTTTCCAAACAATCCTAATATGTGAATTTGGAAAAATATTTTAGAAAAATGTTTTTTTAGATAAAAAATTTAACAAGAAAATTATTTGAAATTTTCTATAAGAAACAAAATTTTTCCGAAATTTAACAAGGATTTTCCCAAAATTTGTTTAAGACAAAATTGGCGAATAGAAAAATTGTCCCAAAATCATAAAAAATAATATCTTTAAATATTTTTTTATGATTTTGGGACAATTTTAATAAAAATATTGACATTATTTTTTTAAACTTGTAAAGATGTTTTTCAAGTTAAAAAATTATCAACAAAAATTTTCTATAAAACGAAACTTAAAACATCAAAGAAAATTATATAGATTTTAAATTTATGTTTCGAAATATCCGAAAATTTCACTCATATTTCTTTTTCTCTTAAAAACAAACATTTTGTCGAATTTTTTAAATTTTATTAAAGAAATACTGAAAAGTTTTTCTTTAAAGAAAATTCTATTAAAAATTTAGCTAAAATATTATTTTAATTGAAAATTTTCTGAAAGAAAGTGGAAAAATTCTTGAGATGAAAGTTAATTGAAATTTTTCTCTAAAAAAATTTTCTTAAAAAGATTTTTTTGTTGAAATTTTTCTTTAAAAGAATTTTTTGTTAAAATTTGTCTCTAAAAGAAAATTTTAACTGAAAAAGTTCTCTACAAAAGGGCACATTTCCTCTAAAAGGAAATTGTGATTGAAAAATTTCTCTAAAAGAAATTTTAGCTTAAAATGTTCTCTATAGATGAAATTTTTTATTAAAAAAGTATAAATTAAAAAAGAAAATTTTATATGAAATTTTTCTCAAAAAGAAAATTTTATTTGAAATTTTTCTCAGAAAAAAATTTAAATTTTTCCGAACATTTTACATTTTTTCTAAAAGTAAATTTCATTGAAATATTTCTCTAAAAGAAAATGTCTTTGAAAATGTTTTCCGAAAGAAAGTTTCAATTGAAAGTTTTTCATAAATGAATATTTTAATTGAAAATTGTCAACTTTCACTTAACGAAATTTTAATTGATCAATTTTTAACAGAAAATTTAAATTAAAAATGTTCTTTAACAAAAAAATTTCTATAAAAAAATACAAAAAAAATTTCTTTAAATGAAATCTTCATTAAAAATTTTCTATAAAAGAAAATTTCAATAAAAATTTTCTATAAAAGAAAATTTCAATAAAAATTTTCTTTAAAAGAAAATTTCAATATAAATTTTCTATAAAAGAAAATTTCAATAAAAATTTTCTATAAAAGAAAATTTCAATAAAAATTTTCTATAAAAGAAAATTTCTATAAACGATTTCTCTAAAAGATAATTTCAACGACATTTTCCTTCAGAAAAAATTAAAATTTTTAAGGGAAATTTCATTAAAAATGTTCAACAAAAGAAACGTTGAAAATTTTTACTTAAAGAAAATTCCGTTGAAAAGAATATTCTATTGAAATTTTCATGTAATTTCTATTCGAAACACAATTTCTGAAATTTTCTTTAGGAGGAAAATTTTTTCAAGGAAATTCCTATAAAAAATTTAATCAAAAAATTAAAATGAAATGTTCTAGAAACAGAAATTTCTATTGAACAATTTCTTAAAGAAAAAATATTAAAAATTCTATTATGGAAAACAAATTTCCTATGAAGAAATATTTTCTAATAGAAAATTACAACAATAATTTAAAAACAGAAAACTTTTGTTAAAAGAAATTTTTAGCAAAAAATTTTTATAGAGAAAATATCATGGAAAATATTCTATAAAAGAAATATTTAACAAAACAAAAATATAAAATAAAATGAAAATAATTCCATTAAAAAAATAAATAAAATAAAAATAAATAAATAAATAAATAATAAAAAATTTTTATAAAAAAATCTTTTTTCAGAAGATTAATTTTTTTAAAAATTTTCATCAAAAAATGTTCAGTGAAATAAATGTTTATAGATTTTTCCTTAAACAACATTTTACAGAAAATCTTTAGTGAAATAAACATTTCACTAATAATAAAATTTAAAAAAAAAATCGACACCCACTCTAGAACCGATTTCTGATCCCGTTTTTGAATTATATTAAAGTGATAAAAATTCCTTATATTTTTCCTTGGTGTCCTTCCCTTTTCATCTCTATTTAAAATTCAAATTAACTGTTAAAATGATTTATTCCTTGTGAAATAAATCAATAAATATTTTAAAAAATAAAAAAACAACAATTTTTTATATAAAAATATTTTATAAAAAAATAAAAAATCAACCTAAAAAATTCCACTATAAATTTCTCTACTAATCCAGTTTTTCTCTTATAAGAGAAAAGAGGTAATTTTTTTATTCTAATCAAAGTCCAACCTCTAAAATGAAACAAGTTGAAATGGCATTTTTCTAATAAATTTATCATAAAAGTGAAATAATAATTGTAATTAATGATTCGAAAATAATAATTAAATTCAAATATTTATTTTTCAAAACGAGAATTATAACAAATAAATCAATAAAATAGATAAATAAATAAATAAATAAATAAATATGCCGAATTTTCAATACCCTCCACCACAAATGTCTAAGAAATAAATACATTATATTTCGTACATGTACATTACGCACACTCACAAACGCATACAATGTATGAAAGCAGTTCTTATATATAACAAAATAACATTTAATGCGTCATCAAAAAGTTTTATTTTTGACTATAACTTTTTTCTACTGAACCGATTTTGTTAGTCATTCTAATTTATCGATTTAAAATTGATAATTTTACAAAAATTCTTCACTTTAGTTTAGAGGTTGTCTCAGATATCAATCTATATCTCTTCACATACTGAACCAAATTTGCTGCTTTTAAAGAGGATAATTCTCAGGACCATAACGAATACTCAGGCCATTGAGCTTTGTTGATTATTGTAGATGCGTGCATACCAAAAACAGATAGACAGAAAGGCGAACATAGAATGACAAAGTTAATATAACTTCTGCACCATTCGTGGTGAAATAAAAGTGCTAAATTCGGCTTTGCTGAAACATAAATACCCTCACCACAAATGCGTATGAAGTAAATACATTATGTATCGCTCATATCCACTCACAAACCAATACAATATGAAAAACTTTTCTTAATAAAACGAAGGAACTTTTAAATGAGTCATATAACAAGTTATATTGTTGGCTATAACATTTTTCTACTGAACCGATTTTGATCAGTTTTCAAAATGGTAAGGGGGTACCTAAGGCCTAATATGATGGCAAAATTTCACTCTAATTTGTCGATTTTTAATTGACAATTTTACCAAAATTTGCTTGAACTTAGAGAATATCTCTGATATCGGTCTATATCTTTTAATATACTGAACCGATATTGATGGTTTTAAGTAGGAAACTTCTTAGGACTATAACAAATACTCAGGCCAAATTTCATTGACCTCTGCCAATTAATGTGGATGTGAGCGTGCCAACAACAGACATACGAACATATCTAATCGACTCAGATTTTGATTTGATGCCAGAATCTAAGTACATTACAAGGTCCAAGATGATTCCTTCCTAGCGTAACACCACTTGTGGTGGTGGTGGGTATAAAAAATAAATAAATAAAAAATTGTTTTTTTTCTTTGTTTTTGTCGCGTGTTAATGAGTTTGCAAAAAAGCACAAGACCAAAATAAATTATGACAAAAAAAAATGGTTAATAAATTTAAATAAAATAATAACAATTCATTTGAAATTAATGTGATCCGTGATATAATAAATAAAATAAACAATAAAAGTAAATTAATTAAATTAAAAAGGGAGAGAGAGAAATGAAAACAAATGGAAATTTAAATGAAGGGTTGTTTTTTAGGGAGGAATAATAAATAAACTAGTGATGGACTTGTATTGGTATATATTTAGAACGTATAGAGGAGTTACTGATGATTTGGAAATATTATAATTAAGTCATTTTTTAACAATTAGGAATAATCTACTGGCAAATTTAACTCCCCTTTACTGTGTTGCATCACAAATATTATACATCATTTTATGAAAGCTTTTGTCACCAATAAAAAAGTCCCAAATAAAATGGGGTTTTTAACAATAATTAAGTAACTTCCTAAGACATATATTCAATAATTCCCAATACTTAATAAGTAAAAAATAATAATAAATTGATTGAAATAGTTTCTACTAAAATAAGTCCGAAACTAAATGAATAAGACCCATAATATAAGAACGATGTGCTAATTAAAATGAATACCAAATAGTTAAAAATTTCCCATAAACAATCTTATTATAACATTCCTTGAGAAAGGTAGACCGATCGTCCAAAATATCCACATGAAAACCGGATTGGCTAAGAAAACTCTTTCTTTTCGATTAGCTTTCGGTGGGACTAAGGGACTTTTCCTCAGTGATAATTAAAAATCCGGTTTTGACAGGGAGTTTCTTTTCTCTTAAATTGAAAAACCGTCTTCGCTAAGAAAACTTTTCTTATCGATCTTCTCTCCTATTGGAAATGAAAAATTTGCAAAAATTATGAAAAAACTCAGATATTCGATAATCAATATTTGCTTTGTATGGGGGATGCCCCTCCCACTTGCCTTATCGTTTAAATTTTTTGCCAACTAAAAGAGTTCCTTAAGGAGGTAATTGGGACCAAATTTTAGAAGTCTCGCTCTTTTATCTATTTAGATATCCGAAAATCGATATTTCCTTTATGAAGGGGATACCCCTTCCCCTGGCTTTATCTGTCCAACTTTTTGTCCAGTAAAACAGTTCTTTGAGGAAGCCGTTTGTACAAAATTTGAGCACTCTCGCTGTTATAGTTCTTTAGACATACGCTAATCAGTATTTGCTTTGTATGGGCGGAACCTCTTCCGCTGGTCCTATCGGAA
The DNA here is from genome assembly GCA_004302925.2 of Cochliomyia hominivorax. Taxonomy (NCBI): domain Eukaryota; kingdom Metazoa; phylum Arthropoda; class Insecta; order Diptera; family Calliphoridae; genus Cochliomyia; species Cochliomyia hominivorax. Next base: position 108,893,338 of record PYHX02000467.1, read on the forward strand.
CTTTTAATAGCCTATGTTACTTTCGGGAATATTCACGGTATATCATTATCTTAAATCAAAACAGGGTGATTTGAAAGAAATTCTTCATGAATGTTTAGGCCATCCTCTACATCATTATACATTGCGATTCGGCTCTAGTTTTTTTTTAGATTTTTTTTATTTGAATTTACATTTGACACCCTGTATCTTATATTGAGTGGTAATAGGTGATTTTGTAATTATTTTTTGAATATTCGATTTTCCTTTGCATCTTCTTATATCTCAATCTGAGTTTTTAGTTGATATATTTTTTCTCTACATCTATTTTATATTAAAAGTTCAATATCACTTATTTATCATAACAGGATGACCATAAACAAGTTTTCTTTAATGAATCTCTTTTATTATAAATCATTTCGATCTAATAATAATTTTAAAATATCATATTTAGGTTTTTAACTTTAACAGACTTAATTTCATGTTGGATAGTAACAGGGTGATCCTTATTTAATTTGTTGGTTTTTTCTTTTCATTTCTTGTAGGGTGACTTCTATAAAACAAATTTAATGAAATGTTATTATAACATATTTTCATTAAACTAATCAATAATAAGGAATTCCTCTAAGTTTTCTTAAAAGAAAATTTTGTTTTCCACCCTGTAATTCTCTTTATATTACAACGGGTTGAATATAGTTCGAATTTTGTAACTGCTAATGTCATCTTTAAGGAGATCTTCTAACAATTTTACAGGATGCAGTTTTAAATTTGGAAGTATTTTTTTTTAATTTATTTTATTTAAAGTGAGAGAAGTTTATGTAAGTGTTTGGTAACCCTGTAGTTTATCCTTATTATTGTAACGAGGTATCTGCAAGATAACTTTCGTGAAAGCTTATGTTCTCTATATTTTCTTAATATATTTCTCTTTAATCAGATTAATAATGAAATATATTTTATATTTTCGAAACGAACATATTGAATACGAAATTGTTAGCTTCAACAATCCTGTAGCTTACTTTATATTACAACAGAGTGACTAAAATATTAATTTTATGAAAGCTTATATTCTTATTAAATACTTCTTCTAAAGGTTCAATTGGATTCAATTATTAATTGTGGGGTAAGTAGGATCACCTCTATGAAAGCTTATACTCTTTTAAACTACTTCTTCTAATAATTTTACTGGATCCAGTTATTATTTTGGAAGATTGACACATTTTTTCAATTTATTATTTTCAAATATATGCGATGTTGCTAGCTGTAATGCCCTGTAGTTTATCTTGGATTAAAACAGGGCGACTGTAAGAAAACTTTCGTGAAAGCTTATGTTCTTCTCTCAATATATTGAATATTAAATATATTTATTTTTAATCAGATCAATAATTAAATATTTCTCTTTGATTTCTAAACAAAAATATTGTATTCAAAGTTGTTCACTTTAACAACCTGTAGGTTACTTCCTACTACAACAGGGTGACTAAAGAATATCTTTTAAAAAAACTTATGCCACATCCAACTTTGCTTTCTAATAGTTTATATGGATCCAATTATTTGCTGAGATGGCAGAAAGGTTTTCCATTTTTTTTCATTTCAAGTGCTAGAAAATTTATTTACGACGTTGTTAATTTTTACGTTCTGTTGTAACAGGGTGACTATAAGATATGCATTCATCTGAGTAATAATTTAGGGTGTCTTGATGATTCCTTCAACGAAAATACTGAACTTAAAATTGATAATTATTTAACAGGGCGTTCAAAATATTGTTTTTTAGAAAGCTCATATTATCTTTAACTATTTCATCCAATTTATCGTTTTAACATTTAATTGCTTTAAATGGAAAAGAAATTATGTTGTTATATTTAACACCCTGTAGTTATCATTGAGGCATAACAGGGTACGTTTCTGTTTTATATTTTTTCAAGCTGTAAAGAAAATTATGTGAAATATTGAACATTTTCTTTTTTTAATCCCGGAAAATTTATGTGAAAATGACTCTTTTTATTTCACTTATTCGGATTTATTTCTTTTTCTTTATAAAATGTTTAAAAATAAATCCTTTTTTTTGTATTTATGTCACAAAATCTTTATTTTTAACGTTTTAAACTCGTAATAACCAACAAATTAATTTTTATTTTAATTTTTTTAACTTATTTTTACACCAAAAAAAATAATAATAATAATAATAAAAAATAACCCCAAAATATCAAATATTTGTAAACAATGTTGTTTTGTATTTTTATTATTTTTTTATTTGAAAACGTTTTGCAGGTCCGCTTGTCAAATTAACAACAATTTAAGCACGAAAAAATAACAAATCACTTTGACGAATTTAAATTTTTTTGCTAAACGATTTTTTTATTTTTTTCACTTCACCAAATGTTATTCACATTTTTTTATTTAATTTATAAAAAAATTATTCATTTTATTTTATTTGATCAAAAATTATGAAAATGAAAAAAAAACTTTTTTTGGACGCTTATATTGATCTCTCTTTTCCTCTAAATCCCAAAAATTAAAAAGAAATTATTATTTTATTAACATAATGATAAAATACAATATCAGTTTTTATTCAAATACACAATTAATAAAAATGAATAAATTATTTGTTTGATTTGAAATCAATGAAAAGATTTTAATGTGTCAACTACGTAAATATCATTGATCGGCTAATAAAGGTGTTAAAAATATATTTGTGCTAATTTTTAATGGATTTTTAAAAGATTTTTTCAATGCAAATAAAAATTTTGATTTTTTGCAATAAAGGAGTGTGAACGAAAAATTCTAAACATACATATATGTTAATAAAAACAAAATCTCTAAACTAACATTTTTTATAGTTCACTAGTAATAAAATTAACGTTAACGTTTTAATAAAGCTTTCGGCCACTTTACTCCAACAGGTTGTGCATCACCGTTTTAAATCTACCACACTTTAGGCCACCTTTTTTGTGCTCTTCAATTCTCTTTTAACAAGAGCTCAATATCAATCCACTGGCATTAGCTGCGGCCAGTTTGGGTATAAATTTTTCTCAAACCACTATTCTCGAATCTCTCAAAAGCTTGTTCGCCATAGAAACAGAATGCTTAGTTGGGCCAAAATAAGTGCATACATTATGAAGTATTATGAATAGAGGCAGCCTTGTCTTTATAAACATTCTTTGATGTGAATTTCGGTGTTTATAGAGTCCGTTGTAACAATTGATTGGCTTCTTTTGCCGCATCTGCATGTTGCTTGTCCTACCAAAATTTTTTTTAAGAAATTTTCTCTGCTTTTCGGTCCTTAACTTTTTATCTTTAAAATTCTCTCGAGCAGCAGTAAAATAAATTTATTGACCGGGAAGTGGCGAAAATTATGCAGCAAGAAAGAAAACTTGATTTCATTTTTTGTACGCTGTTTGTGGCCTCCATATTTTTAACAGCGTTCTTGTCAGAAACTTTTTAACCTGATTTAAATTACCACATAGTCCGAACACTAAGTTAACCGGGGCAGCTGTCCCACCAGATGTGTTTGGATCTCTTTCTCTTTGAGCTCACCGGGCAGCTGTTCTACCGGAAGTTTTGGGATCTCTTTCTCTCTGAGCTTACCGGGCAGCTGTCCTACCGGATGTGTTGGGATCTCTTTTAAAAATGCTTTCTATTTTTTAGCTTTAGAAACATCATGTGGACCATTCCTTCCATTTAAACCAGGTTTTCTCTCAACGGACAGGTTCTTGTAGTACTGTTTAACAACATTATAAACAGTTTGTTTGGCTTGGCCAACTTTTTGTAGGACCAAGTTGGGTTTTTATTGAAAATATTTAATAACTTTAGTACACACTTTTTTCTGGTCACTGATTTTAATCAGATTTGTCTGATATTAAACAGATAATAACTGACATATTTTACAAACTTAACTTGATAAAAAAATCTTATTTGATTTTTTATTAATTTTGGGTTCAAAGGTTTTATGAAAAACGTGTAGTTAAGAATTTTTGGTCTCACTCCTTAATTATAATTTTGTGTGATTTTATGGGAATTTTGTGTTAATTTTTTTGTGAAAATTTAATTTTAGATTTTATTTTTTACATTTTATGCCGGGAGTTTCTTTTATATTTTTTCCTGTTTTGAAATTAATCTGGATCTTTTTATACTTAAATTTATTTAATCTTAATTTTTTTAAAGAACTTAATGGGCTTTTAAGGGGAAAGACCTTTTTTATAATTGAGATTTGAGAAGTCATTTATATTAAACTTTTAAAAAATAATTTTTTTTGGAATCTTTTAGTTTGAATTATAATGCTTTCAAGCATGTCGTTCTTAGACCGATATTGCCGGTTTTCAATGGGAAACTTTTGGATGACACTCAACAAACTGGACAGATTTCTTTAGAAATGATGTCTGTCTAGTAGTGAGCAAATAGATGAACAGAGCTCTATCCTAAGCACCAATACACTACCATAGGTGGTGAGGGTGTTATACATTTGTGGAGGTGTTTGTTACGGACAGAAAACTAGTCCTACCACCACTTTTAAATATACTTTTCATTACCATGTTCGTCCGTTTGTCCGTTCGGCTGGCAAGAATTGGCCGCAAATTTTGCACGTACTCTTATTTTGGTCCAAGGACGATGGTTACGATCGGTCGATTATTTTACATAATCGCCATACAAATGACCCCAAAAAAATTCCTAAGTATAAAACGATTTTAACCAAATTTTGTGAAAATAATTCTTGTTATTGTTGATACAGTTCATAAATTTTTCGTACAACCAACAATGTTTTGTAGGGAATTTAATAGACGGACTTAACCGCTCATAACATTTTCATTTTTTTCTATTGCGCTTCAACGCCTGAATAATGATGAAATTGAATTTCTCGCTCCAACAGTTCTGAGATAAACCATAATTAACGTTTGCTCGGAATGGCAGGTATCTATGTCTCTTTGGGGAGCCCATCTTCGTTTTAAATCTATCATACTGCTGGACACCTTTTTGTGGTCTTCAATTCTCTTTAACAAGACCCCAATATCCTCCACTGGCTTAGCTCCAGGCAAATGGCACATTATCGCATTGTTTTTGAACTTGAAATTTTTAGCAGTATTCGTTTCAGAAACTTAAATATGTTTTTAAACCTGCATTAGCTTCAACTATATGTACCAAATAGTCCTTCTCACCGGATGTGTTAGGAGCTCTTTTGAAAATGATTTCTATTCTTTGGCTTTAGAAGCAGCATGTGGACTGTTCCTTGTACCTGAGCCAGGTTTTTTAATAACGAACGAGTTCTTCTGGTACTTTTTAATAATATTTAACAACTCTAATCTGACGAAAGACCTTTAAATGTTTGGCCAACTTTTTGTAGGATCGAGTTAGGTTTTGTTCAAAACAGATAATAAGTTTAAAATGCACTCTTTTCTGGTCACTCGCTTTAATCTGGTTAACAACATATTCATTTGTCTGACAATAGACATAATAACTGACATATTTTACAAAAGATAAATTGATCACAAAAAACAATGTTTAGAATTTTTCTATTTCACTCCCCAAATATGAGAAACAAAAATTTGGCTTGAGGTTTAAAAAATTTAATTTCCAAAATTATCCAATTTGCAGCTTTATAACTCTGCCAATGGATCTTGTATGAAGTTCAAATTTACATATAAAGTTTCCTTCTAAACTTTACATTTCAATGGTCCTTCGAACTTGATAAATATGATTAACAATAAAGTCAGAATTATTAATTTAGAAATGTATATTTTTTATCAATGATTTCAATTCTTAGAAATTGGGAAAAGTCATCAATCATATTTAATTAGATCGATTAATGATTTTTGACTTTAATTCAATATATTCGTCAATTAACAATTTTATTACGTATTTGATTTCTTTATGCTTTTAAATCTTTTTAAAAAAGTACGTAATCGTGCGGTTTGAAATAAAATTGTTATAAAAAAATTAAAAAAGTGTTAAATGATTTTTTTTACAATAAAAGTGTTAATAAAAATATTTTTTTAAATTTTACTAAAAAGCCTAAAATAATAATTATTATTTTTTTATTACAAGGTCATTTTTATTTCAAAAAAAAAAAAATTTCCCATATTTAAGAAAAAAGTGTTAAAATTTGTTTTATTTCAAAATTAAAGGAATTTTTTTAAAATTTATTATTTTTTAGAAAAATAACTTCAAAATTGTTGAAATCATTTCAAAATTTTATCAAAATTATTTAAAATAAGAATGCAATATTCGGCTATGCTGAATCCTCTATTCTAGTGTATTCAAAAAAACCGACATTTTCACAAAACTGGTTTTCGAGTTATTCGAAAAATGAACTATTCAAAAAAAGAACCGTATTCGAAAACGGTTAATCGGTTTTTATTTGATTATTATCGAAAACATGTTATTCTTATTATTTAGATCGACCAATAAAAACCTATAGCGCAATATGGCCTATAAATTATTTTTATTTCAAAAAAAATTTCCCATATTTAAGAAAAAAGTGTTAAAATTTGTTTTATTTCAAAATTAAAGGAATTTTTTAAAATTTATTATTTTTTAGAAAAATAACTTCAAAATTATTTAAATTATTTAAAAATTTTATCAAAATTATTTAAAATAAGAATGCAATATTCGGCTATGCTGAATCCTCTATTCTAGTGTATTCAAAAAAACCGACATTTTCACAAAACTGGTTTTCGAGTTATTCGAAAAATGGACTATAGAAAAAAAAACCATATTCGAAAACGGTTAATCGGTTTTTATTTGATTATTATCGAAAACATGTTATTCTTATTTAGATCGACCAATAAAAACCTATAGCGTAATATGGCCTATAAATTAAATTATGGTTCCATCAAAATCTAAATGTTTTTGTCAATTATCCTTGCATCCTTTAATGTTCTAAATTGGTGGAGTATATTTAATAAATGGGTCTAGATACTATGATTTTAAATAAATCCATAATTTTTCCTTTAAACTGAACCAAACAAAGATAGTAAATATAACGAAAAAGGGTCAACGAAACCATTATTCATCATAACGAATATTTTCGTTAATTTTTCGTTAATTCTTTCATTAGAAATGAAACCATTATTCATCACAATGAAAATTTTCGTTAATTTTTCGTAAATTCTTTAATAAAAATGTTGTTAATTTAAATAAATATTATTCAATTTGAATAAAACATTATTCAAATTGACAAAAAATTTTTTATATTGATTAATTATTTAATCAAAATACCATATTTAAGTTAAATTTAGGAAATTTTAGTAGAATTGAGTAAAGAATTACGTTAAATTATTATAATAAATAAATACATAAACTATTAAGGACCAAGGGAAGGAGTAATTCCGATACAAAGCAAATATTGATTTTAGAATATCTTAAGAACTATAACAGCGAAATTTTTCAAATTTGGTGCCAATGACTTCCTCAAGGAACTGGTTAACTGGACAAAATGTAAGATGAATAGGATCAGGGGAGAAGTAGCCTCCATACAAAACAGATATTGATATAAATATCTACTACAGCAATTGGGACAGAATTTGTCCCAATTTCAGTTTTACATGTACGTCGATTTGTGAAATTTCTTTCGAGATCTAGGACTGATGAGATTTTTTGTGCAGCAAAGCGCACCTGATAAAAACTAGTTTTGATGTAGACTGGACAAAATGTAAAACGGATAGGATCAGGGGGAAGTAGCCTTCATACAAAACAAATATAGATGTAAATTTCTTCTACAGTGAGAATGTGTCCCAATTGCATTTTTAAATACACGTCGATTTGAGAATTTCAATAAGTTATAGGTCTATACCTCTTTAACTAAAAAGTGGATATTGCAGGAAAATGGTTATTTTTATGTATCTGATGATGTCTTAAACAGACGGACATAGCAAAATCGACTTAGAATATGATGTCTAAAAATGCGTGGATAACGACTTTGCTCGTGTTACACACGGAATGAAAAATTGTATACATGGAGGAATTCACAAAATGAAGCTGAAAATGTCTTTTAATTAAACCGATTAATTGACTGAAAAAACCCGTCAACTCGAATAATTCGACAAAAGAAATTATTCGAAACCGGTTTCGAAAACACTTATTGAGTCATTATATTAGCTATATTTTTGGCTATAACATTTCTTCTACTGAACCGATTTTGATAATTCGTAAAGTGGTAAAGAAGTATAAAAAACTTAAAATTTCACACTAATTTTTCGAATTATATTTCACAATTTTAAAACAGTTGTTCGTTTGAACTAAGAGGTTGCCTCAGATATCGGTTTATATCTTTAAATATATTTTAGTGATTTTGCTGGTTTTTAACAGGAAACTTCTCAGGTCTATAACAAATACTCAGATTTAACTTCATTGAGCTCAATCAGTTATTGTGGATGTGAGGGAGACAGACGGACGGACATAGCTTAATCGACTCAGATTTTGATTTAATGCAGAAATATATAAACATTATGGAGTCTGAGATGATTCCTTCTTAGCGTTACGCTGGGATAAAAAGTTAAAAAAAACTTTATTTCTTTATTATTTTATTTTTATTAAAATTTTAGTGGTTTTTTTTAAACAATAAAATTTTTATTAATTTAATTCTTTTATAGTTTTTAAAAAACCATTACGTTTTTTTTTGTTAATTTGACATTGAATAATTATTTGATTTTTGTTGTTATTTTTTCTTAAATCATAATTAATGTCTGTTACTTTCAAAATTAGAAGAAAAAAAGATCTTTTAACGTATAAGAACTTATTTACTCGAGTTTTAGCTAAAATGAATCATAAATAATTTGTCTGTTTTTTATATTATTTTTTTTGTAATAAATGATTTTCTTTGTTTAAAAATATAAATTAACTCTTTTTATTCAATAAAACAATTAAAATCCGATTTTGTAAAAACGGTTTTTTGAATGAGATTGTAAAAAGATTATAGAGAAACTAATGTTTTTTGATGATCAAAAATGATCTTAAAATGAAAAATAAATTAATAAAAATAATTATTTTGATTTTTTTTAATTAATTAGAGCAGGATAATATTGAGGCCAAGGAAAATTGTTTAACGATTTACTTTGTAATTCTCTTCCAATAAAATCGAACATAAAACATATTTGCATTAAATTCATTTTTAAATCGCTTGTAAGGTTTCTTTGGCCTTTGACCTTTCATACCCTTCACCTGATTCGGTAAGAGTCGAAATTCCACAATTTTCGACTTAGTATGTATATTCTGGATCGGTATGAAAAAAGAAATTCATTGAGCTAGATCCTTCCCTCCTTCAAGTTTATGAAACCGACTTATAGTTGACATATAATATGTATATCAAGCGATTGGAAATGCTTTCGAGAATTTTGCTACTGAAACCCAGACATTATTTTCAGGGTACCTGAAACTTTTTTCGAGTTTTTCCTAGTTTTTGAAAAATCTATAAAATATAGAGACTTAATTTTTTCACATTCATTAGATTTCAATTAATTTAACGGATTTTTGCGCTGAAAGACATGAAATATATCGGATCATTAGTTTCAGAGTTTTAGGCAAAAACATATTTTTTCAATATTTTGAACCCCGTACGAGACCTATGGACTCGATATGGCACTGATTGATTACTAATTTTTTCCTCGAATTTTAATTTTCAAAAATTTTCAAATCGGTTCATAAATTGCCGAGATATTTATAGTATTGAAAACAATAACAATTTATGGCAAAATAATGTTTTGGACATTTTGAGCGTCCTATTTAAGCTAGATACATGTACTAGCAGATCGGAAACAATTAAAAGAATTTTCGAGTTGAAAACATCAATGTAATCGGTCCATTAGTTTCCGAGTTATAAGCAAAAACACAATTCCTGATATTTTGAAGCTCCTAATGGAGATATGGACTAAATTTTAAAATAACTAATTTTTCCAGTATTATGTTAGATCTATATATATTCTTGCACCAATGCGAAAGCTATGCCTGTCTGTCAGTCTAAACTGATCTTAACACAATTCGTCATGGTTTAGTTTGCTATTTAAAAACGGTTATATCAGTTTATTAGGAACAAAGTTGTAGGCTAACATCTGAGGTAACTTCGATATTCAGAAGTAACATTTTGTAAACTTGCAATTAGAACTAACTGGATTTCCGCAGATAAATTTCTGAAAGTTTTCATATTGCTGGAGCATTTTTTGACCAAGCCAAAGTCCCTGCCGGAATATGGTTGAAAGCTTATAGAGCTCTTTAATTCACTTCAATTTTGACACATTTTTTCTTAATTGATATAATTACTAGTTTGAAAAATGCGGTCCTTATTTTTATTTATCTTCCATATAATACCCCTTCCCGAAAAACGGATTAGGGGCTTATAAAACTCTTCAATATTGATCAATTTCATTAAAATTCAGTAACAGTAACAGATTTGACGAATTTCGGTCCACATCTGGTTATAGCTTCCATTTAATGTCTCTTCCCTCGGAATTCATTGTTTTTTTTTTTTAATTTTTCAGTCCATATATAATTTTGCTTATATATAAAAAAGCTTGTCGTTGTTAGTGTGTACAAATGTAAAGTTAGAGTACATGTGTCGATTATAAAGTTGTTAAAACTTCATACATATATACACCTGGTGGAGGATTTACAGATTCTGCATAACTACGATGATAATTTTTTTTCAAAAATTGCCCCAATAACCAAATTAGCCGGAGAGAAAAATGTTGCCCTTTTTTATAATTTTATTTTTAAGAAACTTTTTTCTAATTGATTTAATCCAAATTATTAATCGATTTAATTAAAAAAAATTACTTTAAACTTTAAATTATTTTTTAATGTCACATTTTCCTTCAAAAAAATGTCAATGACTTTTAATTAATTTTTAAAGTCTAGTTTTGCTAAAAAAAGTGCATGTTTTAAGTTCATTACAATTATTTCCGAAAATACTTAAAATTATCACGATTTTTCAATTAAAACGATTTTGAGACAAAATTATAAAATTTTAATTTTAATATAAAATTAATGAATTTCTAATGATTTTGTTGAAATGAAAGAGACAAGTTGATCTTGATTAAAAATTTCTAAGATGATGACAATAATTATAATTATTTTATAATTTTTTTAATAATAAAATTGAAAACGGAACTGGAAAATGTAATTTTAATTGTAATTTATGATCAAAATAAACTTAAAATAATGTCATCTTCAAATTTTCTATAATAAAAATTAAATGAAATTATTTGCAATTTTGTTGTAAAATTTTTAATAATTTTATTTCTCCATAAAAAAATTAAATTACAGTTATTTAAATTAATATTTATATATGTATAAATGAGTCTGTGTTTGTTTGTTTGTTTGGGACAGGTGTATTAAAAAAAACGATATTTTCAGGAAACCGGCTTTCGAATTCTTTGAAAAATGTACTTTTCAAAAAAAGCCATTTTCAAATACGATTTTAATTCAAAACCGGTTAACCGGTTTTTAGTTAATTATTATAAATTAAGAGAAAATAATATTATTTATTAAAAATTTGGAGTTTAATCAATATTTCTAAAAAAATTTATACCATGAAATGGCCTTTACATGAAATAGAAATGATAAAGAGTTCCATCGTCAGAATGTCTTCCATTAAAAACCGGCTAAAAAATCGACAAGTCGAATAATTCGATAATAGAAATTATTCGAAACCAGTCGGTTTCTGAAATGAATAAAACCAGTTAATCTGTTTTAGTTAGACAGCTAAACTAATCGTAATTCCTTTCACAATGATCTGTTATAGTGAAAAAATGTAGGACGGATAGGACCAGGGGTAGATGACCCATAAGTAAACAAATATTGATTATCGAATATCTAAGATATTATAATAGCGAGAGGTATCAAATTTGGTCTAAATCACTTTATCAAGGAACTGTTTTACTGAACAAAATGTAGGACGGATAGGATCATGGGGAGAGGTAGCCCCCATACAAAGAAAATATTGATTATCAAATATCTAAAGAACTACTAAAGTAAACATTTTCAAATTGGGTGTTAATCACTTTCTCAAGGAGCAGTTTTAGTGTTAGGTGGGGCCATACATAGAATACATACATACATACATACATACATACATACATACATACATACATACATAAAAAATTTTTCCAACGGACAAGATCAGGAAGTTTTGGATAATTCCTTGCTGCATAAGTCATGATTTTTTCAAATCTGAGACTGATGAGAATTTTTTTGCAGCAAAGTGCACCGGGTAAAGGCTGGTATAAAATAAATATAATTTTTACTTTGAATAATTTTCCTAATTTTTTCTCTATTGTATTGTCATTTTACTGAAAATTCATTTTTCAAATAAATAAACAATTTAATGGTTTTAATTTTATTGAAAAAACAAAATTGTATTCTTTTCAATCTCCGACTTTTTACAAACTTTAATTGCAAAATTATATCACGCGTCATTTGATTATAGAGTGAAAAGAAGAGAAATAATTTAAAATTTAAATATTTATATTCAATTTGCTGATTGTACCCTCCACCACCACAAGTGGTGAAGAGGGTATATTAAATTTGTCATTTCGTGTGTAACTCTAAGAAGGAATCATCTCAGACCCCATAATGTATAGACATTCTTGAATCAAATAAACATCTGACTCGATTTAGCTATGCCCGGCTATATGTCTGTGTCTGCCTGTAAGTCTGTCTCTTTTTGTCACGTTCACATCCACAACAATTGGCAGAGCTCAATGAAATTTAATTGGAATATTTGCTATGCTCCTGAGAAATTTTGCTATTTAAAACCAGCGAATTCGATTTGGTATATTAAAAGATATAAACCGATATCTTGGGAAAATTCTTAGATCAAACAAAAAACCAAGCTAAAAATATAACCAATTTAAGACTTATTAAAAGTTCCTGTTAAATAAGAAAAACTTGTACGAAACATAATGTATTTACTTTACACTCATTTGTGGTGGTGGGCATTGAAGATTCGTCATGGCCGAATATAGCATTTTTACTTGTTTTATTTTAATTTAAATTTATTTTTTTTATTATTTTCTTTCATTTGAAGTAAAATTTAGGTTTTTATTACAAATAATTTTGTTGTTGTACATTTTCTTGGTGTTTTTCCATTCGAATAAAATTATAAAAAAAGACACAAAGAAATGCGTTACGTGTCTTTGTCTTGTTTACAATAAAAGTTAAAAAGTTTATTTTCAAACTCTTCTTTTTAATTGATTTAAACAGAAACAACTTATAAACTTGGCCAAATGTAGCATTTTCTTCTTTATAGCATTTTATTCTTTGTTCTTGATTTTATTTTTGCTGGAATTGTTCCGTATTTTTCCCAGGTGCTGGAGAATGGTTGATATTTCACAATAAAACGCATTAGTATAGTTTATTAGTGAAAGTACCATCTGTTATCTTGAATTTGGTTTAAACCAGATTTTTTCTGGTATCCAGTAGGGTTTTCAAAAAAGGATGAAACTCGAATAAAGAAAAATAGTGGCCGAAAAAAAATCCAATCTATAAATAAGGGCTTTAAACTCGTCTATAGTAACGAATGCCCAATAGTCTATATACGAGCATAGACTAGACTATGAACTATGTCTATGAAACTAGACTATGAACTAGTCTATAGACTAGACTATGAACTAGTCTATAGATTAGACTATGAACTAGTCTATAGATTAGACTATGAACTAGTCTATAGATTAGACCTATGAGACTAGTCTATAGATTAGACTATGAACTAGTCTATAGATTAGACTATGAACTAGTCTATAGATTAGACTATGAACTAGTCTATAGATTAGACTATGAACTAGTCTATAGATTAGACTATGAACTAGTCTATAGATTAGGACTATGAACTAGTCTATAGATTAGACTATGAACTAGTCTATGATTAGACTATGACTAGTCTATAGATTAGACTATGAACTAGTCTATAGATTAGACTATGAACTAGTCTATAGATTAGACTATGAACTAGTCTATAGATTAGACTATGAACTATGTCTATAGATTAGACTATGAACTAGTCTATAGATTAGACTATGAACTAGTCTATAGATTAGACTATGAACTAGTCTATAGATTAGACTATGAACTAGTCTATAGATTAGACTATGAACTAGTCTATAGATTAGACTATGAACTAGTCTATAGATTAGACTATGAACTAGTCTATAGATTAGACTATGAACTAGTCTATAGATTAGACTATGAACTAGTCTATAGATTAGACTATGAACTAGTCTATAGATTAGACTATGAACTAGTCTATAGATTAGACTATGAACTAGTCTATAGATTAGACTATGAACTAGTCTATAGATTAGACTATGAACTAGTCTATAGATTAGACTATGAACTAGTCTATAGATTAGACTATGAACTAGTCTATAGATTAGACTATGAACTAGTCTATAGATTAGACTATGAACTAGTCTATAGATTAGACTATGAACTAGTCTATAGATTAGACTATGAACTAGTCTATAGATTAGACTATGAACTAGTCTATAGATTAGACTATGAACTAGTCTATAGATTAGACTATGAACTAGTCTATAGATTAGACTATGAACTAGTCTATAGATTAGACTATGAACTAGTCTATAGATTAGACTATGAACTAGTCTATAGATTAGACTATGAACTAGTCTATAGATTAGACTATGAACTAGTCTATAGATTAGACTATGAACTAGTCTATAGATTAGACTATGAACTAGTCTATAGATTAGACTATGAACTAGTCTATAGATTAGACTATGAACTAGTCTATAGATTAGACTATGAACTAGTCTAAAGATTAGACAATGAACTAGTCTATAGATTAGACTATGAACTAGTATATAGATTAGACAAAGAACTAGTCTATAGATTAGACTATGAACTAGTCTATAGATTAGACTATGAACTAGTCTATAGATTAGACTATGAACTAGTCTATAGATTAGACTATGAACTAGTCTATAGATTAGACTATGAACTAGTCTATAGATTAGACTATGAACTAGTCTATAGATTAGACTATGAACTAGTCTATAGATTAGACTATGAACTAGTCTATAGATTAGACTATGAACTAGTCTATAGATTAGACTATGAACTAGTCTATAGATTAGACTATGAACTAGTCTATAGATTAGACTATGAACTAGTCTATAGATTAGACTATGAACTAGTCTATAGATTAGACTATGAACTAGTCTATAGATTAGACTATGAACTAGTCTATAGATTAGACTATGAACTAGTCTATAGATTAGACTATGAACTAGTCTATAGATTAGACTATGAACTAGTCTATAGATTAGACTATGAACTAGTCTATAGATTAGACTATGAACTAGTCTATAGATTAGACTATGAACTAGTCTATAGATTAGACTATGAACTAGTCTATAGATTAGACTATGAACTAGATAGATTAGACTATGAACTAGTCTATAGATTAGACTATGAACTAGTCTATAGATTAGACTATGAACTAGTCTATAGATTAGACTATGAACTAGTCTATAGATTAGACTATGAACTAGTCTATAGATTAGACTATGAACTAGTCTATAGATTAGACTATGAACTAGTCTATAGATTAGACAAAGAACTAGTCTATAGATTAGACTATGAACTAGTCTATAGATTAGACTATGAACTAGTCTATAGATTAGACTATGAACTAGTCTATAGATTAGACTATGAACTAGTCTATAGATTAGACTATGAACTAGTCTATAGATTAGACTATGAACTAGTCTATAGATTAGACTATGAACTAGTC
The DNA here is from genome assembly GCA_004302925.2 of Cochliomyia hominivorax. Taxonomy (NCBI): domain Eukaryota; kingdom Metazoa; phylum Arthropoda; class Insecta; order Diptera; family Calliphoridae; genus Cochliomyia; species Cochliomyia hominivorax. Next base: position 108,909,047 of record PYHX02000467.1, read on the forward strand.
TATAGATTAGACTATGAACTAGTCTATAGATTAGACTATGAACTAGTCTATAGATTAGACTATGAACTAGTCTATAGATTAGACTATGAACTAGTCTATAGATTAGACTATGAACTAGTCTATAGATTAGACTATGAACTAGTCTATAGATTAGACTATGAACTAGTCTATAGATTAGACTATGAACTAGTCTATAGATTAGACTATGAACTAGTCTATAGATTAGACTATGAACTAGTCTATAGATTAGACTATGAACTAGTCTATAGATTAGACTATGAACTAGTCTATAGATTAGACTATGAACTAGTCTATAGATTAGACTATGAACTAGTCTATAGATTAGACTATGAACTAGTCTATAGATTAGACTATGAACTAGTCTATAGATTAGACTATGAACTAGTCTATAGATTAGACTATGAACTAGTCTATAGATTAGACTATGAACTAGTCTATAGATTAGACTATGAACATGTCTATAGATTAGACTATGAACTAGTCTATAGATTAGACTATGAACTAGTCTATAGATTAGACTATGAACTAGTCTATAGATTAGACTATGAACTAGTCTATAGATTAGACTATGAACTAGTCTATAGATTAGACTATGAACTAGTCTATAGATTAGACTATGAACTATGTCCTATAGATTAAGACTATGAACTAGTCTATAATTAGACTATGAACTAGTCTATAGATTAGACTATGAACTAGTCTATAGATTAGACTATGAACTAGTCTATAGATTAGACTATGAACTAGTCTATAGATTAGACTATGAACTAGTCTAAAGATTAGACTATGAACTAGTCTATAGATTAGACAATGAACTAGTCTATAGATTAGACTATGAACTAGTATATAGATTAGACTATGAACTAGTATATAGATTAGACAAAGAAACTAGTCTATAGATTAGACTATGAACTAGTCTATAGATTAGACTATGAACTAGTCTATAGATTAGACTATGAACTAGTCTATAGATTAGACTATGAACTAGTCTATAGATTAGACTATGAACTAGTCTATAGATTAGACTATGAACTAGTCTATAGATTAGACTATGAACTAGTCTATAGATTAGACTATGAACTAGTCTATAGATTAGACTATGAACTAGTCTATAGATTAGACTATGAACTAGTCTATAGATTAGACTATGAACTAGTCTATAGATTAGACTATGAACTAGTCTATAGATTAGACTATGAACTAGTCTATAGATTAGACTATGAACTAGTCTATAGATTAGACTATGAACTAGTCTATAGATTAGACTATGAACTAGTCTATAGATTAGACTATGAACTAGTCTATAGATTAGACTATGAACTAGTCTATAGATTAGACTATGAACTAGTCTTTAGATTAGACTATGAACTAGTCTATAGATTAGACTATGAACTAGTCTATCGACTAGACTATGAACTAGTCTATAGACTAATCTATAGACTATGAACTAGTCTATAGATTAGACTATAAATTAGTCTATAGATTAGACTATAAATTAGTCTATATACTAGACTATGAACTAGTCTATAGACTAGACTATTATTAAAAGAGAATTGAAAAACCGAGAAAAATTATTCAAAAGTGTAATGGATTTTATTCGAATTGTTAAGAATTTTTCGATATCAATCTTTAGTCGAGACTATTAAGTTTAATCTATAGTCAGTACTGTAAACTAGTCTATAGTTTTGACTTTAAACTAGCCTAATAAATCTATTTTTATAATGACCTTCGACCGACCTAAATATTGCAAATTTTAACAATTACGTTTTCATTTTCACAACTAAAACAATATAATTTTTTGAAAATAACAACAAAAGAAATTTAAAAAAAAAAAATTAAAAAAAAATTTTGTTTACAAAAAACAATTGTATTTAGTCACAATAATTTAAGCTTTAACTACAATTTAATATTTTAAAAACGTTTCTTGCACAATAAAGAGGTCTTTATTTTGAATACAATGAATCGCTTTATTATTAAACAATAAGATTATAAAGTAAATGCACTGTTTTCTATATAATTTATTATAAAACAGTTAAAATTTAAATGATATTCTATATAGAATGTGGATGTCTATTCAGACATTCTATATTCAAAGAGTCATGTTAGAGTTCTATTCAGCAGAAAGAGAGAGAGAGAGATCTTTCCTATTAACCGATTTATAAACAGCCCAATTTGTTAAAATACTTTTTGTGTTCACTTTTTTTATTAAGAACTCAAAATTAACGAAAAAGCTTCTTCAAATATTTTTATTAATTTTCTCTTAAAGACGTATTTAATCCACCAAAAATAATCGTGATAATAAATTTCTCATTATTTTAAGTAAAAAAATCATAAAATTTGTTTATTATTTTTCATAGTTTTTTTTTAATTTTCACATTTATGGTTGAAATATGTTAAATAATTCCATTAAGAACAAAATAAAATAAAAATAATTTTAATAAAATTTTGTTTATATGAATTAATTTTCTAGCCAAAAATTATGCAAAAATTCAGACATTTCCGAGTCTGGCATAATAAACGACTACTTAAATGAATAAAGAATTATTTTATACTTTTTTGCTCTTAAATTTAAAGATCAAAGAGAATTCGGAGAAAATTTACTTAAACCAAAAATGCTCTCGACTTGTAGGAGATTACAAGAGAATCTTTAATTAATTTTATTTTTATTAAAAAGAAACAGTGAAAAGAATATTAATTATTTTGTAAATGGATGAACTTTTATTCTGGACTATGGACTTTGTTAAAATAGTAAACAGTTTCATTTGAGGACTACTATATAATCTCGTATATAGACTAGTTTGTAGCCTCAAATATAGACTAATTGAAAGTATTATCTACAGATTATATTCTTGTCTATGAACGGGTTTATAGTCTCGACTGTAGAGTAGTTTAAAGTCCCGACTTTCTACTGGTTTATATAAGTCTTTAGGCTAATTCATAGTTCCAACTATAGTTACGCTTATAATCTCTACGCTTCGTTAAGTTTATACTCTCAACTACAGACTAATCTTAGGTCTCGACTTTAGACTAATCTATAGTTTCGCCTATAGACTAATTTATACTCTCGACTAAAGGGAAGTTCACTATCTCGCCTATAGACCAGTTTATAGTCTCGACTATAGACTAGTTTATAGTCTCGTCTATAGACTAGTTTATAGTCTCGACTATAGACTAGTTTATAGTCTCGACTATAGACTAGTTTATAGTCTCGACTATAGACTAGTTTATAGTCTCGACTATAGACTAGTTTATAGTCTCGTCTATAGACTAGTTTATAGTCTCGTCTATAGACTAGTTTATAGTCTCGACTATAGACTAGTTTATAGTCTCGTCTATAGACTAGTTTATAGTCTCGACTATAGACTAGTTTATAGTCTCGACTATAGACTAGTTTATAGTCTCGACTATAGACTAGTTTATAGTCTCGACTATAGACTAGTTTATAGTCTCGACTATAGACTAGTTTATAGTCTCGACTATAGACTAGTTTATAGTCTCGACTATAGACTAGTTTATAGTCTCGACTATAGACTAGTTTATAGTCTCGACTATAGACTAGTTTATAGTCTCGACTATAGACTAGTTTATAGTCTCGTCTCGACTATAGACTAGTTTATAGTCTCGACTATAGACTAGTTTATAGTCTCGACTATAGACTAGTTTATAGTCTCGACTATAGACTAGTTTATAGTCTCGACTATAGACTAGTTTATAGTCTCGACTATAGACTAGTTTATAGTCTCGACTATAGACTAGTTTATAGTCTCGACTATAGACTAGTTTATAGTCTCGACTATAGACTAGTTTATAGTCTCGACTATAGACTAGTTTATAGTCTCGACTATAGACTAGTTTATAGTCTCGACTATAGACTAGTTTATAGTCTCGACTATAGACTAGTTTATAGTCTCGACTATAGACTAGTTTATAGTCTCGACTATAGACTAGTTTATAGTCTCGACTATAGACTAGTTTATAGTCTCGACTATAGACTAGTTTATAGTCTCGACTATAGACTAGTTTATAGTCTCGACTATAGACTAGTTTATAGTCTCGACTATAGACTAGTTTATAGTCTCGACTATAGACTAGTTTATAGTCTCGACTATAGACTAGTTATAGTCTCGACTATAGACTAGTTTATAGTCTCGACTATAGACTAGTTTATAGTCTCGACTATAGACTAGTTTATAGTCTCGACTATAGACTAGTTTATAGTCTCGACTATAGACTAGTTTATAGTCTCGACTATAGACTAGTTATAGTCTCGACTATAGACTAGTTTATAGTCTCGACTATAGACTAGTTTATAGTCTCGACTATAGACTAGTTTATAGTCTCGACTATAGACTAGTTTATAGTCTCGACTATAGACTAGTTTATAGTCTCGACTATAGACTAGTTTATAGTCTCGACTATAGACTAGTTATAGTCCACTATAGACTAGTTAAGTCTCGACTATAGACTAGTTTATAGTCTCGACTATAGACTAGTTTATAGTCTCGACTATAGACTAGTTTATAGTCTCGACTATAGACTAGTTTATAGTCTCCACTATAGACTAGTTTATAGTCTCGACTATAGACTAGTTTATAGTCTCCACTATAGACTAGTTTATAGTCTCGACTATAGACTAGTTTATAGTCTCCACTATAGACTAGTTTATAGTCTCGACTATAGACTAGTTTATAGTCTCCACTATAGACTAGTTTATAGTCTCGACTATAGACTAGTTTATAGTCTCCACTATAGACTAGTTTATAGTCTCGACTAGAGACTAGTTTATAGTCTCGACTATAGACTAGTTTATAGTCTCGACTAGAGACTAGTTTATAGTCTCGACTATAGACTAGTTTATAGTCTCGACTAGAGACTAGTTTATAGTCTCGACTATAGACTAGTTTATTTTTTTTTTTTTTTTTTATTTATTTATTTATTTATTTATTTATTTATTTATTTATTTACAAATATTAAAAAGAGAATTTACAAAAATTACTTAAAAATATAGACCCGCTAAGCCATAGGCTTGACAGCAGGAAGAAAAATATAAAATTCATGCTTAATTTCATTTAAATTTGTATGTATAGTATTATGAAAAATAATAATAATAATAATAATAATAATAATAATATTAATAATACTAATATAAATAATAATAATAAAAGTGATAATAAGTTAATATGTTATTCATTGCGAACTAATGAAAAAGTTTCTTATGAGTTTTTTTCGTTTACACTCGTTTTTGGTATTAATGATAGTAATTGGCAATTTGTTCAGAATAGTTGGTACTTTTACACTCAACGTATTTCTACCATATTCATTGGAAAATCGATCAACTTTGAAACGGCCTTCAGCCTGGCGACGTGTATTATATCCATGATCTATGGCTAGTAAGAACTCTCTACAGTTGAAAAAATCATTGGCTAATGTTGATGCAAATAAACTGTGTATATTCAAAATTTTAAGTTTTGATGCTAATGAAGTTTCATCTCTGTTAAATATTCTGTTGTTTATTATGTTGGTGTTGGTTGAGTTATATATTGTTATGTTGTTGTTGTTTGTTGGGTTGCTGATTGTGTTGTTGATTATTAAATTGTTTGTGTTGTTTGCTGATATGTAATTGCGAGCTGGGTTGTTATTATATGCTGAGTTGTTTATTATATTGCTATCAGTTGTATAGTAGTTTAGTGGGTTATTATTGGTTAAGTTGTCATTAATTGTGTTGCTTATTCTACCGTTTATATTTTCGTGGTAGTTTATTTCATTATTATAAATTGAAGTATCTGCAGTATTGTTATTGGTTGGGTTATAATTTATTATGTTATTGTGTGTTGGGTTATATAGGGTATTGCTGGTTCCTGTGTATGTATTGGTTGGGTTAAAATGTAGTGTGTTATTATTCGTTGGGTTATTAATAGTGTTGTTGTTGTTTGAAATGTTGTTGATTGTTGTGAAATCGTTTACTGGGATATTATTCATTGAAATGTTGTTAATAGTGGTATTAATTATAGTGTAATTGTTTGTGTAGTTATTATTTGTTGTGTTGTTTGTTGGGTTATATATATTGTTATTTGTTGTGTTAATATTATTGTTAGTTGGGTTGGGAGTGTAACAGCTTGTGGCATTTTGAAGATTTTTTTGTAATATTTTTAAGATTTGGTTTTGTGGCTTCTGTAATATTCTGCTGTAACTTGCCCCACCCCATGCTGTTATTCCATGTCTTAAATATGACTCGGCTAAAGAAAAGTACGCTTGCCTTAGTACGCTATATGTTGCACAGTAGCTTAATTGGCATAAAATGAAAGCAGATTTACGAAGCTTGCTTCTAACGTTATCGATGTGGGTCTTCCATTTGAAATCACTGTCAACATATACGCCTAGATATTTATAGGAATGAACAATTTCAATTTTTTCGGTACACTTCTCACTGTTGCTATTAGGATTTAGAATTTTTTCATGCAGACAATCAGTATTATGAAATTTGATTTCAATGTTCGAGTTCACCAGATGTCGAGGCTTGATGTGCATCAATTTTGTTTTCGACGCGTTAATAACAAGGCCATTGTCGTGACACCACTTCGTTGCAATGTCCAGCTGATGTTGCATTACTTGTACTGCCGAGCTTATATTTTTGTGAGACACTATTAAGGCTGTATCATCAGCATATGCAAACGTTGTACAGTTTTTAAGATTTCTCATCATGTCGTTGGCGTATATTATATAGAGTACTGGTCCTAATTTTGAACCCTGTGGTACTCCATAATTCGATTTTATTTCATTGCTCAAGGTATTTTTTATTTTAACTTTATATGCCCTTATTTGAAGATAGTTTTCAAACCATGCTAATGAATTTCCTCTAATACCAGTTCTATATAGGATTTGAAGTAACGTTTTATGGGAGAGCGTATCGAAAGCCTTGCTAAAGTCAATATACAGAACAAGACAATGTTGATTCTTGCTTAAATTTCGATTTATTGTATGTGAAAAATGTCCTAATAGTTTGTTAATACTCTTTCCCTTTTGAAAGCCAAATTGGTTTTTATTTATAATTTTATATTTGTTTAAGAAATCAGTCAACCTCCTGACTACAATTTCTTCCATTATTTTTTCAATTACCGGAAGTATAGCAATAGGTCTGTAGTTATTGTAATCTGAAACTGAACCACTTTTATAAATAGGCCTGATAACAGCAGTTTTCAGCAAATTTGGGATGTTTCCAGATTCTAAACTTTTATTAATTAAAGCAGTTAATATTGGCGTCAAAGTTTCGGCATTTATCTTTAAGTCTTTAGGTCGAATTGAATCTATTCCAGCACTTTTTTTAATGTTTAAACTTTTTAATATACAAAATATCTCACTTTCACAAGTTTTTTCCATATAAATTGAGTTTTGAATTGTTTGTTGCGATGATTGTAATGTTTGTATATCACATTTATGTATGATTTTGCTCAAATTTTGGCTAATCTGATTTGCGAAAGAATTTGATATTTCACTAATATTTTCAGTTTTAAAATTTTTTATTATAGTTTCATCAATATTATTCGTTTTTTTCCCAATAATTTCGTTTATTATTAACCATGTAGCTCGGATATCACTTCTATTTTCAATAAATTTTTCGCGGTAATAATTATTTTTGGACTGATAGATTTTCTTATTTAATTGGTTTCTGAATTGTTTATATTCACTTTCAAAATTTTTGTTATTTTTACTGTTTCGCCATTTTTTAAAAAGTTTATCGCGCATGTCACATTGTTTTATTAGTTCTTCAGTAATCCATGGATTTGAAGATCTCTTTTTGGATGGTTTTATTTTTTTATATGAACTATTATAAATATCGCAAAATTTATAATATATTTTATCATAAATTTCATTTACATTTAGATTTGCTAAAGCGTAATCACTCCAATTTACTTCATTAATTTTTTTGTTAACTATAAAATTACATATTTGTGGCCCCTGAAGTGTGCGGGTTTCTCTACTCAGATTTTCTTCTTGTTTTTTTACACAGCAGAATAGTGAGAAATGATCTGATATTGTTGTTGTTATAATATGAGCATATGACTGAGTGTTAGCTTTGCTGTTTCTCACAAACAAGTGATCAATACAAGAGCTGTTGTTTTTGTTTGGTTCTTCTCTTGTGCTTTCATTTATCATACATTGCAAGCCATTCGACAATAACAAATCAAGGTATGTTGATGTTGTTTTGTTTTTCTTCTTTATGTCGCTGTTCATGTCACCTACAATGATGATCTCTTGTTTTTTGTTTATTTTTGTGATTGCTGTTTCTAGTTCAATTAAGAATTCTGATACCTTAAGATGTGGTGGGCGATAGATGGAGAGAAGGGAAGTAGTTTTGTTGTTTATACTTATATCAAGTTGTAAAAGCTCGAAAGAGGTTATATTTGAAGAGATAATATTATAATTAATATTCTCATTTATGAAAATCGCAATACCCCCACCTTTACCTTCTCTATTTAGAAAAACTGAGTTAAATCCTTTTATGTTGTATATATTATTCTCATCATCATTTATGTTTGTTTCTACTAGAATTATTAGTTTGAGATTTTTAATTATTTTGTCTATACTGACCAAAAAAGTAGCAAAATTTAAACGTAACGATCGGATATTCATATAAATCAATGACACGGGATAACTTAAATATTTTTTATCAATTTCGTGAAAAAAAGATATTGTTTGTTTTGAATGGATTTCATAGTTTTTATTATTTTGTATATATAAGAATGAGAATTTATATTTAATTATTTTTTTAATTTAATGGTGTTAATAATTCAATGTCGGCAGCATTATTAATCAAAATTGAGGGGCTATTTTCTTTTCTACGCGCAAAAATATTGCCATTTTTGACCCAAACAAATTTCCATTGAGCTTCATGAGCTCTAGTTTTAGCAATCCATAATAATTTCCGATTATTATAAGTCAACTGATCATTGATGTAAATATATTTGATGCTGCTATTTTTACTTTCACCGCTGTTTATAACATCTGCACTTATTTTGTGATGTTCAATTTTACTCATCAGCTCAATTTTTTGGAAAGAGAAGAGAATTCCACAATGATTTTGTTTGGTTGCTTTTTCAAACGGTAGGCTCTCTTTACATCATCTCCTTTAATCTCAACGTTCTTCGACGCACAAATCTCTTTGACAACATCAAAAGCTGATTTCTGCTTGTTTTCGACGTTTTTTATTTCTATATTATTTGAAATCATTTGTTGTTCAAGCCTATTGATTCTAGTTTCCATAATATTAATTTGCTTTTCTCTTTGTATATCTTTTTCGCTGAGATCTTTTACTTGAGCTACTAGAGTAGAGACTGTGTTTGTAATAGCCGATAAGGCTGTTTGTATTTCTTCTTTTAATTGCTTGTTTGAAGCATTCGTAGAGTTGGCATTACTCACCAAAAATTCAATTTGGGATTTCATTTCTGCTATACCATTTTCAACAGAGCAGAGTTTTTTGTTTACTGTTGATAATGATAAAGACTCTTTGAATTTTTCGCTCTATCATTCTCTTCGGCATTGTCATCATCTCTTAGTTGTTTTTGCTGGTTATTTTCATCAAATACTACCGCTTGATATAGTGTGTTGGGAGATCTACTTCTTGGTTTACATACATGACATCTCCAGTTAATTTTTTTCTCACTAGTCATCGTAGAATAGGTAGATTCCGATAAAGGAGAGCATGTAGAAAAGTGGTAATTAGAGTGACAATTATAACACTTAACGCAAGTTGTTGTTGTGATTTCACTTTTGCAGTGGTTACAGAGAACATTACTCATTTTGTTATATATATTATTATTAATTTTCTTGATTATTTATTTTTTGATATTTTTACTTAATTTAATCCACTTGCACACAATTTTATACACAAGTTTTGCACTAAAAAGTTGCGTTTTTTTATTATTTGTTTAATTTGGTAAATATAAGGATTTTGAAATAAAATTTAATTGAAAGAAATTATTTTAATGTAAGCACAATGTAATACACGACCGTTCGCAATGAGAACTCAATTAGAACTCGACTAGAGACTAGTTTATAGTCTCGACTAGAGACTAGTTTATAGTCTCGACTATAGACTAGTTTATAGTCTCGACTAGAGACTAGTTTATAGTCTCGACTAGAGACTAGTTTATAGTCTCGACTATAGACTAGTTTATAGTCTCGACTAGAGACTAGTTTATAGTCTCGACTAGAGACTAGTTTATAGTCTCGACTATAGACTAGTTTATAGTCTCGACTAGAGACTAGTTTATAGTCTCGACTAGAGACTAGTTTATAGTCTCGACTATAGACTAGTTTATAGTCTCGACTAGAGACTAGTTTATAGTCTCGACTAGAGACTAGTTTATAGTCTCGACTATAGACTAGTTTATAGTCTCGACTAGAGACTAGTTTATAGTCTCGACTATAGACTAGTTTATAGTCTCGACTAGAGACTAGTTTATAGTCTCGACTATAGACTAGTTTATAGTCTCGACTATAGACTAGTTTATAGTCTCGACTAGAGACTAGTTTATAGTCTCGACTATAGACTAGTTTATAGTCTCGACTATAGACTAGTTTATAGTCTCGACTAGAGACTAGTTTATAGTCTCGACTATAGACTAGTTTATAGTCTCGACTATAGACTAGTTTATAGTCTCGACTAGAGACTAGTTTATAGTCTCGACTATAGACTAGTTTATAGTCTCGACTATAGACTAGTTTATAGTCTCCACTATAGACTAGTTTATAGTCTCGACTATAGACTAGTTTATAGTCTCGACTATAGACTAGTTTATAGTCTCCACTATAGACTAGTTTATAGTCTCGACTAGAGACTAGTTTATAGTCTCGACTAGAGACTAGTTTATAGTCTCGACTAGAGACTAGTTTATAGTCTCGACTAGAGACTAGTTTATAGTCTCGACTAGAGACTAGTTTATAGTCTCGACTAGAGACTAGTTTATAGTCTCGACTAGAGACTAGTTTATAGTCTCGACTAGAGACTAGTTTATAGTCTCGACTAGAGACTAGTTTATAGTCTCGACTAGAGACTAGTTTATAGTCTCGACTAGAGACTAGTTTATAGTCTCGACTAGAGACTAGTTTATAGTCTCGACTAGAGACTAGTTTATAGTCTCGACTAGAGACTAGTTTATAGTCTCGACTAGAGACTAGTTTATAGTCTCGACTAGAGACTAGTTTATAGTCTCGACTAGAGACTAGTTTATAGTCTCGACTAGAGACTAGTTTATAGTCTCGACTAGAGACTAGTTTATAGTCTCGACTAGAGACTAGTTTATAGTCTCGACTAGAGACTAGTTTATAGTATCGACTAGAGACTAGTTTATAGTCTCGAATATAGATAAGTTGAAAGTCTCGTCTAAAACTAGTTATTATAAACAGTTTCATTTTATACTTTGCTAATTAGTATCATTAACAGGCTAGATTATAGTCTCACTTATAGAATAATTTGTAGTCTGTTCCAGAGAATAGAATATAGAATAAATTACAGTCTCATCAATAGATTAATTTAGATTTTTCTTTATAAAATAGTTTATTTTGTATTGACTCTAGAATATTTTTTGAGTCTCATTTATAGACCAGTTTCTAACCTCAAATATAAAATATGGACAAATTATCAAGTCAGTTATGTTGATGTCATCTTAATTAAAAAGTTTCATACAATTTAAGATTTTTAAAATTTTCCAACGGATCTCATTTCAAAGGGCAGAAAGAATGTGGTTCTTAACACCTTTCACAATTTACGTTTCTATTAAATTTCGATCTTTATTACGAATGACTATAAATTTAATTGTAATGGACACGTGCAATCTTTTTGAGAGGAATTGAAAAAAATTCTTTAGATTATGAAATATTTATAAAAGTAAAAGGTTTTTATTTTTTTATATTGAAAATATGCGATTTAGAAAAAAAAAACACAATCTTTCTCCATAAATTAAAATTCGAAATGTAGGTTGTCGTAGTTCACAATTCCCCATTAAAAAAGGTACAGATGGTTAATTTTTTTGTTATTGAGATATATTTTTTTCTCAAATTAATTAAAACAAACAACTAAATATAGTTGCAATTTCTAACTTATAATTAAATAACTAAATAAAAGTGTAATAAATTAATTTAATGTTAGAGAATTTTTTCTTTCAACTTTTCAATTTATTATTGGTCACTCAACCTGATTGCTGACGTTACTAAAACTTAACGTTATGGCGACAATATTTAAACTGAATTACATTTTATGATAAAGACAATAAAAAAAATTATTTGACACAACTAAATAAAAAGAAAAAATGTTGTTGTGATTTGTTATAATATTTGAAAATTATGCAATAAATTATAAATAAAATCGTGAGTTGATTACAGTTTTTTTCACTGTATTTTCAATCAATTAATAGTTTTAATCAGATGAATAATAAACTTTTATAAACAAAATTTATATTTTTACAATTCAATATTTCATTCTAATTTCAAATTCATTAAAGGTTTTGAATTTGTTAGTATTTTATGTTAAATGACAACACGTCAAACTCTTCAAATAAAATTTATAAAAATGAAAATATAGCGGGCGTCTAATATTTTGATTGGTCCGGCTTAAATGACGTCGTTACTTAGTATTGACCGTAAAAGGTGGTGATAAAGGGGGGACATGAAAATCGAAAAGCAGCTGCAATTTTTTACAAATTCTGTATTTTAACTTTAACTTAAAAAGTGCGCCACACTTATTTTAAAATTATAATTAAAATACAAAAACTTTTATTGTTCAACCGCGAATAATTTAAACGTTAAAGAGGATGTTTATATTTAAATTCACACACATTCCTCAAAAGTTGGTATGATGACCAATTATGGACGTCATTCTTAAAAAAGAAAATTAAATATAAATGAGATAATATTGATTTATGAAAATGAATTAAGCGCCAGAAAAATAATTACTGAACCGCAATAAAAATTGCAGATATTAAAAGTCAATAAAGCAATAAAGAAAAATTAATAGAAGTTTATATACTAATTTATAGTCTTGTCTATTGACCAATTCATATCTCGGTTATAGACAAGTTTATATCCTGGACTTTAGACTAGTTTACATTATGCACTGGAGATAGTTGGTAATCTCTCGTCTATAGATTAGTCCTAGACTAGCTAATAATCTGTACTTTGTTTTCATCCTGCATTATAGACCAGTTTATAGTTTGTAATCTCGTCTATAGACTAGTTTGTAGTCTCGTCTATAGACTAGTTTGTAGTCTCGTCTATAGACTAGTTTGTAGTCTCGTCTATAGACTAGTTTGTAGTCTCGTCTATAGACTAGTTTGTAGTCTCGTCTATAGACTAGTTTGTAGTCTCGTCTATAGACTAGTTTGTAGTCTCGTCTATAGACTAGTTTGTAGTCTCGTCTATAGACTAGTTTGTAGTCTCGTCTATAGACTAGTTTGTAGTCTCGTCTATAGACTAGTTTGTAGTCTCGTCTATAGACTAGTTTGTAGTCTCGTCTATAGACTAGTTTGTAGTCTCGTCTATAGACTAGTTTGTAGTCTCGTCTATAGACTAGTTTGTAGTCTCGTCTATAGACTAGTTTGTAGTCTCGTCTATAGACTAGTTTGTAGTCTCGTCTATAGACTAGTTTGTAGTCTCGTCTATAGACTAGTTTGTAGTCTCGTCTATAGACTAGTTTGTAGTCTCGTCTATAGACTAGTTTGTAGTCTCGTCTATAGACTAGTTTGTAGTCTCGTCTATAGACTAGTTTGTAGTCTCGTCTATAGACTAGTTTGTAGTCTCGTCTATAGACTAGTTTGTAGTCTCGTCTATAGACTAGTTTGTAGTCTCGTCTATAGACTAGTTTGTAGTCTCGTCTATAGACTAGTTTGTAGTCTCGTCTATAGACTAGTTTGTAGTCTCGTCTATAGACTAGTTTGTAGTCTCGTCTATAGACTAGTTTGTAGTCTCGTCTATAGTTAGTCCTAGTTTTGTAGTCTCGTCTATAGATTAGTTTGTAGTCTCGTCTATAGACTAGTTTGTAGTCTCGTCTATAGACTAGTTTGTAGTCTCGTCTATAGACTAGTTTGTAGTCTCGTCTATAGACTAGTTTGTAGTCTCGTCTATAGACTAGTTTGTAGTCTCGTCTATAGACTAGTTTGTAGTCTCGTCTATAGACTAGTTTGTAGTCTCGTCTATAGACTAGTTTGTAGTCTCGTCTATAGACTAGTTTGTAGTCTCGTCTATAGACTAGTTTGTAGTCTCGTCTATAGACTAGTTTGTAGTCTCGTCTATAGACTAGTTTGTAGTCTCGTCTATAGACTAGTTTGTAGTCTCGTCTATAGACTAGTTTGTAGTCTCGTCTATAGACTAGTTTGTAGTCTCGTCTATAGACTAGTTTGTAGTCTCGTCTATAGACTAGTTTGTAGTTCATCTAGACTAGTTTGTAGTCTCGTCTATAGACTAGTTTGTAGTCTCGTCTATAGACTAGTTTGTAGTCTCATCTATAGACTAGTTTGTAGTCTCGTCTATAGACTAGTTTGTAGTCTCGTCTATAGACTAGTTTGTAGTCTCGTCTATAGACTAGTTTGTAGTCTCGTCTATAGACTAGTTTGTAGTCTCGTCTATAGACTAGTTTGTAGTCTCATCTATAGACTAGTTGTAGTCTCGTCTATAGACTAGTTGTAGTCTCGTCTATAGACTAGTTTGTAGTCTCGTCTATAGACTAGTTTATAGTTTCATCTGTAGACTTATCCATACTCTCTCTCTCTCTCTCTACAGACTAGTTTATAGTTTCGACTGTAAACAGATTAATGTCCCATTTACAAGTCCATTTAATTCCTTTAGATATCATTAATTCCTCATTCTTCCTACGTCACTCATATAAAATCATTTTTTATTCATTTTTAAACTTAAACTTCTAATAAAAAAAGCTTTTTTTTTACATATAAAAATATTCAACATCCTGTCAGTTAATACTTAATGACCTACTGTGCGATTAAAATACTTATTTTTATCTGTGATATTTAAAGGAAATTCCTGTTTCGTCGTAAATATATGAACACCAAATAACGTCAGTGGTGTTTAAATTAAAATGATGATAGTTAAATAAAAATATTTATTTAAAAATATAATTTATTTATCAGTGTTAACATGATTTCTTTTCTTGATTGTATTGAAAAAAACTCTCACTTCACCTGTTGATTAGGTGTTAACAGTACTCGTACAAGCGGTTACTGATCATTAAAACTACACCTGATCATACATGAGTATTTAACGTCTTTCCTTCCGTCTGTCAGCCACTTCGACAACACAAAATAAAGTTTATTTCAAACATTTCGGCATGTCGTGAATTTTTTTGAAATTTAACATGTTCGTATTTATGTATAAAGCAAGTGATCGGATTCCGAACGAGAGATATTTCCATAATAATTCAATTTATTCATTCAGCGAGACGGACAATAATTGCGTCTGACATAAGTTTTAAAAAATATGATCACATCGCAAACTTTATATTTCTTTCAGTCTGTTCGTCTCTCTCTCTCTCTCTCTCTCTTTGATCGCCTGTCTGTTTGATTTTTATGCAACAAAATTCCTTTTGTCGTTAGCGGCGTCAATGGTGGCGGCGTTATGAGCAACCAGAAAATCATGTTATATTTTAATTGAAGTTTTATTTTAATATTAATTTCAGCTTTTCTTGTTACATACACACAAATATACAGAAATTAACATATACATGTTTAAATTATTTTAAATTATGTTTGTATGCTGAAAATTATGTGATGACGTTGAAGTGTACAGTTGTAAGTTTTAATAAAAAAAAAAAAAAAAAAACGACATAAAATTTGTTTAACTGTCAAAACAAAAAAATATCAATGACAATCCGTGAACTTGTCGCAAATCTTAACGATTTTATGAAAAAGCATAAATATTAATTCGTTTGCGGTTAAAACAATTTGTTTTGCTAAAAGAATCTTCCAAAAAAGACGTGATTTGTGAAGCTGGCAATTTTGAGGGTTTTGATTAATTTGTAGCAATTATATGGGAGAAATGCGCTACTTAAAGTAAGAATATATGATCTGGACTTTTAAATAATCCAAAATTGTGAATAATGACTTATTTATAAATTGAACATTAGTTATCTGAACTATACACTTTTCTTAATCTGAACTATAACTAGGTCGTAAATCTGAGTCCAGTCTATAATATAAACTATAATATAAACTATAATTTGTATTATATACAAGTCCGTAATCTTTATTATAGATTTTTCTTTTCCTGATAAATGGAGGTGAATACCTTCAAAAGGTACCATCTGGTTGTGTTGGGTTTTTGGTGGCACTGCCGTCAAGTATTACTTCACGGGACTGGTTAGCGTCTATACAACCACCATTGTCCTTCTTATTACCTCCTTTTGCCGCTTCTCCTCTAAGCTTAAGGTTAGATTAACTTGCGTTATGAATTCGTTAATCGACTTCCATTTTTC
>PYHX02000467.1:108925644-108950537 GCA_004302925.2 Cochliomyia hominivorax
TATTTTTTTTTTGAATTTTTATTTTTTAAAGATCACGTTCAAGTGATTTTTTCCCGAACAACAACAATAATGCATAAATTATGAATTACGAAACTAAAGAATTTTTTCAAAAAATAACAATTTAAAAAAAATTTGCAAAAAACTGTGGAAATTGTATTTTTAAGCGGAAGAATTTACACGTGTATGTAATATGCACCGAAGAAAAAAATGACAAGGTTTGATTGAAATTCTTATTACAATTTCATAAAAAAAAAATAACTTTAGTTCCAATCTACCACACTTTTGGACACTTTTTGCTCTTCATTCTCTTTTAGAGAGTCCAGTATCTCTCCGCTAGCTGTGGGCAATGATTGGTTCTTTTGATGCAACTGCATTGTTGTCAAATCAAGAACATTTTGCGGAAATATTCACCGTTTTCGGATCTTAAGCCGAATAAAATTCCTCGACTCAGAAGCATACATTTTGACCCAGATAGTTCGAACAGAACACACGTTCGTCATCAATTATGCAGCAAGAATTTTTTTAGCAGCGTTCATATTAGGAACTTATTAAGCCCTGCATGTTTTTAGGGTTAGTTAGGACCTCTTTTAAATATGCTTTCTCTGTTTTGGCTTCATAAACATCATGTGGACCATTACTTCTACCTGAATCAGGTTTCTATCAACGGAAAAGTTCTAACGGTACCTTTTAATAACATTGAAAACAGTTTGGCAGCAGAATTATGAAAGCTTGTCTAACTTTTTATAGCACCAAGTTGGGTTTTGTTGAAAGTATTTTAGAACTTACTTGTTTTCTGGTCACTTATTTTAATTAAATTAATAATATACTCATGTTAATCTTATTTAAAAAATCGAAAAACGTGTGTTTAGAATTTTTCAATCTCACTCCTAACTTTGTATAAAATTCTCATCCTTCTTACAGAAATGTCAAAAATGTTTGTCTTCCATTTTCCAAACATTCATTACAATTCTTTATATTTTATTCTCAGTGTATTAATGATTATTTACACGAAAAGAAATAACTTTAGAACGTAACGTAATAACAACTCTGTATTCATTTTCATAACGGATTTATGAGAATTTTAATATTCGATTTTCATGTACAAAATTTATTTATTTTCAATAATTTAAATAAAATTTGAATTGCAAAAAAGTTGTTAGATTTTATTGTTAAAAAAGGGGAAGGAACCCATAGTTCCAGTTATTATTATTTAATCACAATAGTTTCCAAACAATCCTAATATGTGAATTTGGAAAAATATTTTAGAAAAATGTTTTTTTTAGATAAAAAATTTAACAAGAAAATATTTGAAATTTTCTATAAGAAACAAAATTTTTCCGAAATTTAATAGGAATTTTCCCAAAATTTGTTTAAGACAAAATTGGCGAATAGAAAAATTGTCCCAATATAGTAAAAAATAATAATAATTAAATATTTTTTTTATGATTTTGGGACAATTTTAATAAAAATATTACATTATTTTTTTAACTTGTAAAAATTTTTTTCAAGGAAAAAATTATCAACAAAAATTTCTATAAAACGAAACTTAAAACATCAGAAGAAAATTATATAGATTTAAATTTATGTTTCGAAATATCCGAAAATTTCACTCATATTTCTTTTCTCCTTAAAAATAAACATTTTATCGATTTTTTTAAATTTTATTAAAGAAAACTGAAAAGTTTTTCTTTTAAAAAATTCTATTACAAATTTAGCTTAAATATTATTTTAATTGAAAATTTTCTGAAAGAAAGTTGGAAAAATTCTTGAGATGAAAGTTAATTGAATTTTTCTCTAAAAAAAATTTTCTTCAAAAAGAATATTTTATTAAAATTTTCTTTAAAATAATTTTTGTTTAAAATTTGTCTTTAAAAGAAAATTTTTACTGAAAAATTTCTCTCCAAAGGGAAACAATTCCTCTAAAAGGAAATTGTGATTGAAAATTTCTCTAAAAGAAATTTTAGTTTAAAATGTATCTATAGACGATTTTTTTTTAAAAGTATAAATTTTCAAAAAGAAAATTTTATATGAAATTTTTCTCAAAAGAAAATTTTATTTTGAAATTTTTCTCAGAAAGAAAATTAAATTTTTCCGAACATTGATAATTTTTTCTAAAAGAAAATTTCATTGATAGATTTCTCTAAAGAAAATGTCTTTGAAAATGTTTTCCGAAAGAAAGTTTCAATTGAAAGTTTTTCATAAATGAATATTTTAATTGAAAATTGTCAACTTTCACTTAACGAAATTTTAATTGATCAATTTTTAACAGAAAATTTAAATTTAAAAATGTTCTTTAACAAAAAAATTTCTATAAAAAAATACAAAAAAAATTTCTTTAAATGAAATCTTCATTAAAAATTTTCTATAAAAGAAATTTCAATAAATTTTCTATAAAGAAATTTCAATAAAAATTTTCTTAAAAGAAAATTTCAATATAAATTTTCTATAAAAGAAATTCAATAAAATTTTCTATAAAGAAAATTTCAATAAAATTTCTATAAAAGAAATTTCAATAAAAATTTTCTATAAAAGAAAAATTTTCTATAAACGATTTACTTCTAAAAGATAATTTCAACGACATTTTCCTTCAGAAAAAATTAAAATTTTTAAGGGAAATTTCATTAAAAATGTTCAACAAAAGAAACGTTGAAAATTTTTACTTAAAGAAAATTCCGTTGAAAAGAATATTCTGTTCAAATTATCATGTTATTCTATTCGATACACAATTTCTGAAATTTTCTTTAGGAGGAAAATTTTTTCAGGAAATTCCTATTAAAATTTTAATCAAAAAATTAGAATGAAATGTTCTAGAAACAGAAATTTCTATTGAACAAATTCTAAAAGAAAAAACTATTGAAAAGAAACTTCTATTGTGGAAAACAATTTTCCTATGGAAAAATATTCTCTAAAAGAAAATTACAGAAACTTTTGTTAAAAGAAATTTTTAGAAAATTTTTTTATAGAGAAAAATCAGGGAAAATATTCTATAAAAGAAATATTTAACAAAACAAAAATATAAAATAAATGAAAATAATTCCACTTAAAGAAATAAATAAAATAAAAAATAAATAAATAAATAAATAAATAAATAAATAAATAAATAAATAAATAAATTTTTATTAAAAAATCTTTTTTCAGAAGATTAATTTTTTGAAAAAATGTTCATCAATAATGTTCGGTGAAAGAAATGTTTATAGATTTTTCCTTAAACAACATTTTACAAAAAATCTTTAGTGAAATAAACATTTCACAATAATAAAATTAAAAAAAAATCGACACCCACTCTAGAACCGATTTCTGATCCCGTTTTTGAATTATATTAAAGTGATAAAAATTCCTTTTATTTTTCCTTGGTGTCCTTCCCTTTTCATCTCTATTTAAAATTCAAATTTACTGTTTAAATGATTTATTCCTTGTGAAATAAATCAATAAATATTTTGAAAAATTTAAAAAACAACAATTTTTTATATAAAAATATTTTATAAAAAAATCAACCTAAAAAATTCCACTATGAATTTCACTACTAATCCAGTTTTTCTCTTATAAGAGAAAAGAGGTAATTTTTTTTTATTCTAATCAAAGTCCAACCTCTAAAATGAAACAAGTAGAAATGGCATTTTTCTAATAAATTTATCATAAAAGCGAAATAATAATTGTAATTAATGATTCGAAAATAATAATTAAATTCAAATATTTATTTTTCAAAACAAGAATTATAACAAATAAATTAATAAAATAAATAAATATGTCGAATTTTCAATACCCTCCACCACAAATATCTAAGAAATAAATACATTATATTTCGTACATGTACATTACGCACACTCACAAACGCATAAAATGTATGAAAAGCAGTTCTTATATATAACAAAATAACATTTAATGAGTTTTCTTTTTGACTATAACTTTTTTCTACTGAGCCGATTTTGTTAATCATTCTAATTTATCGATTTAAAATTGATAATTTTACAAAAATTCTTCACTTTAGTTTAGAGGTTGTCTCAGATATCAATCTATATCTCTTCACATACTGAACCAAAATTGCTGCTTTTAAAGAGGATAATTCTCAGGACCATAACGAATACTCAGGCCATTGAGGTTTGTTAATTATTGCAGATGCGAGCGTACGAATAACAGATAGACAGACGGACAGACAGACAGGCGAACATGGCTAAATCGACTCAGATTTTGATTTGATGCAAGAACATATAAACATTATGGGGTCTGAAATGGTTATTTCTTAGCGTTACACACGGAATGACTTCTACACCATTCATGGTAAAATAAAAGTGCTAAATTCGGCTGTGCCGAAACAAAAATACCCTCCACCACAAATGCGTATGAAGTAAATACATTATGTATCGCTCATATCCACTCACAAACGAATACAATATAAAAAAGTTCTTTTTAAATAAAACGAAAGAACTTTAAATGAGTCATATAACAAGTTATATTTTTGGCTATAACATTTTGTGACTGAACCGATTTTGATCAGTTTTCAAAATGGTAAGGGAGTACTTAAGGCCTAATATGATGGCAAAATTTTACTCTAATTTGTCGATTTTTAATTGACAATTTTACGAAAATTATTTGCCTCTGATATCGGTCTATATCTTTTAATATACTGAACCGATATTGCTGGTTTTAAATAGGAAACTTCTTAGCACTATAACAAATACTGAGACCAAATTTCCTAGACCTCTGCCAATTCATGTGGATGTGAGCGTGCCAACAACAAACATACGAACATATCTAAATCGCCTCAGATTTTGATTTGATGCCAGAATCTGAGTACATTACAAGGTCTAAGATGATTCCTTCCTAGCGTTACACCACTTGTGGGGGCGGCGGGTAAAAAAAATAAATAAATAAAAAATTGTTTTTTTTTTCTTTTGTTTTTGTCGCGTGTTAATGAGTTTGCAAAAAAAGCACAAGACCAAAATAAATTATGACAAAAAAATGGTTAATAAATTTAAATAAATAATAACAATTCATTTGAAATTAATGAGATCCGTGATATAATAAATAACAATAAACAAATAAAAGTAAATTAATTAAATTAAAAAGGGAGAGAGAGAAATGAAAACAAATGGAAATTTGAATGAAGGGTTGTTTTTTAGGGAGGAATATTAAATAAACTAGTGATGGACTTGTATTGGAAAATATGTAGAACGTATAGAGGAGATATTAAGGGTTTGGAAATATTATAATTTAGTCATTTTTTAACAATTAGGAATAATCTACTGGCAAATTTGACTCCCCCTTTACTGTGTTGCATCATAAATATTAAACATCATTTTTATGAAAGCTTTTGTCACCAATAAAAAAGTCCCAAATGAAATGGGTTTTTAACAATAATTAAGTAACTTCTTAAGACATATATTCAATAATTCCCAATACATAATAATTAAAAAAATTAATAAATTGATTGAAATAGTTTCTGCTAAAATAAGTCCGAAACTAAATGAAATAATTTCCAGTCAATAAGATCCATAATATAAGAACGATGTGCTAATTAAAATGAATACCAAATAGAAAGCAATTTCCCATAAACAATCCTATTATAATATTCCTTGAGAAAGGTAGAACGATCGTCCAAAATATAATATGGAAATCGGATTGGCTAAGAAAACTCTTTCTTTTCGACTGGCTTTCGGCCGGACTAAGGAACTTTTTTCTTAGTGATAATTAAAAATCCGGTTTTGACAGGGAGTTTCTTTTAAATTGAAAAACTGGCTTCGCTAAGAAAACTTTTCTTATCGATCCGCTTTTGGACCACACTTTCTCCTCAATGGTAATTAAAAATCCATCTAATTTTCGACAGGAACTGAGGACTTTCTTCTAAGTTAAATTAAAAAGTCGGCATCGCTAAGAAAACTTTTTCTAATTATGTTTCTCTCTTATTGGAAATGGGGGATGCCCCTCCCACTTGCCTTATCGTTCAAATTTTTTGCCAACTAAAAGAGTTCCTTAAGGAGGTAATTGGGACCAAATTTTAGACGTCTCGCTTTTTTATCTATTTAGATATTCGAAAATCGATATTTCCTTTATATTCTTATTAAATACTTCTTCTAAAAGTTCAATTGGATTCAATTATTAATTGGGGGGTAAGTAGGATCACCTCTATGAAAGCTTATACTCTTTTAAACTACTTCTTCTAATAATTTTACTGGATCCAGTTGTTATTTTGGAAGATTGACACATTTTTCAATTTATTATTTTCAAATTTTTGCGATGTTGCTAGCTGTAATACCCTGTAGTTTATCTTGGATTAAAACAGGGTGACTGTAAGAAAACTTTCGTGAAAGCTAATGTTCTTCTCTCTATATATTGAATATAAAATAATAAATATATTTATTTTTAATCAGATCAATAATTAAATATTTCTCTTTGATTTCTTAATGAAAATATTGTATTCAAAGTTGTTCACTTTAACAACGTGTAGGTTACTTCCTACTACAACAGGGTGATTAAAGAATATCTTAAAAAAAAACCTTATGCCACATCCAACTTTGCTTTCTAATAGTTTATATGGATCCAATTATTTGCTGAGATGGCAGAAAGGTTTCCCATTTTTTTCATTTCAAGTGCTAGAAAATTTATTTACGACGTTGTTAATTTTTACGTTCTGTTATAACAGGGTGACTACAAGATATATTATGCATTCATCTGAGTAATAATTTAGGGTGTCTTGATGATTCCTTCAACGAAAATACTGAACTTAAAATTGATAATTATTTAACAGGGTGTTCAAAATATTGTTTTTTAGAAATCTCATATTATCTTTAACTATTTCATCCAATTTATCGTTTTAGCAATTAATTGCTTTAAATGGAAAAGAAATTATGTTGTTATATTTAACACCCTGTAGTTATCGTTGAGGCATAACAGGGTACGTTTTTGTTTTATATTTTTTCAAGCTGATAAAAAAACTTATGTGAAATATTGAAAATTTTCTTTTTTTAATCCCGGAAAATTTATG
Source organism: Cochliomyia hominivorax (assembly GCA_004302925.2). Lineage (NCBI taxonomy): Eukaryota > Metazoa > Arthropoda > Insecta > Diptera > Calliphoridae > Cochliomyia > Cochliomyia hominivorax. The sequence continues at coordinate 108,932,627 of PYHX02000467.1, forward strand.
TGAGAGTGACTCTTTTTATTTCACTTATTCGGATTTATTTCTTTTTCTTTATAAAATATTTAAAAATAAATCCTTTTTTTTTTGTATTTATGTCACAAAATCTTTATTTTTAACGTTTTAAACTCGTAATAACCAACAAATTAATTTTTATTTTAATTTTTTTAACTTATTTTTACACCAAAAAATAATAATAAAAAATAACCCCAAAATATCAAATGTTTGTAAACAATGTTGTTTTTTTATTTTTATTATTTTTTTATTTGAAAACGTTTTGCAGGTCCGCTTGTCAAATTAACAACAATTTAAGCACGAAAAAATAACAATTCACTTTGACGAATTTAAATTTTTTTGCCAAACGTTTTTTTTTATTTTTTTCACTTCATCAAATGTTATTCACAATTTTTTTTAATTTAATTTATAAAAAATTATTCATTTTATTTTATTTGATCAAAAATTATGAAAATGAAAAAAAAAACTTTTTTGGCCGTTTATATTGATCTCTCTTCTCCTCTAAATCCCAAAAATTAAAAAGAAATTATTATTTTATTAACATAATGATAAAATACAATATAAGTTTTTATTCAAATACACAATTAATAAAAATGAATAAATTATTTGTTTGATTTGAAATCAATGAAAAGATTTTAAGGTGTCAACTACGTAAATATCATTGATCGGCTAATAAAGGTGTTAAAAATATATTTGTGCTAATTTTTAATGGATTTTTAAAAGATTTTTTTCAATGCAAATAAAAATTTTGATTTTTTGCAATAAAGGAGTGTGAACGAAAAATTCTAAACATACATATATGTTAATAAAAACAAAATCTCTAAACTAACATTTTTTATAGTTCACTAGTAATGAAATTAACGTTAACGTTTTAATAAAGCTTTCGGCCACTTTACTCCAACAGGTTGTGCATCACCGTTTTAAATCTACCACACTTTGGGCCACCTTTTTTGTGCTCTTCAATTCTCTTTTAATAAGAGCTCAATATCAATCCACTGGCATTAGCTGCGGCCAGTTTGGGGGATCTCTTGGTATAAATTTTTCTCAAACCATTATTCTCGAATCTCTCAAAAGCTTGTTCGCCATAGAGACAGGATGCTTGGTTGGGCCAAAAATAAGTGCATACATTATGAAGTGTTATGAATAGAGGCAGCCTTGTCTTTATAAACATTCTTTGATGTGAATTTCGGTGTTTATAGAGTCCGTTGTAACAATTGATTGGCTTCTTTTGCCGCGTCTGCATGTTGCTTGTCCATATTGTTTTAAGAAATTGTCTCTGCTTTTCGGTTCTTAATTTTTTAATCTTTAACATTCTTTCGAGCAGCAGTAAAATAAATTTATTGACCGGGAAGTGGTGAAAATTATGCAGCAAGAAAGAAAACTTGATTTCATTTTTTGTACTCTGTTTGTGGCCTCCATATTTTTAACAGCGTTCTTGTCAGAAACTTTTTAACCTGATTTAAATTTTCGTACCACATAGTCCGAACACTAAGCTAACCGGGCAGCTGTCCTACCGGATGTTTTGGGATCTCTTTTTCTCTGAGCTAACCGGGCAGCTGTCCTACCGGATATATTGGGATCTCTTTTAAAAATGCTTTCTATTTTTTAGCTTTACAAACATTATGTGGACCATTCCTTCTATCTAAACCAGGTTTTCTCTCAACGAACAAGTTCTTGTAGTACTGTTTAACAACATTAGAAACAATTTGATTGGCTTGGCCAACTATTTGTAGAACCAAGTTGGGTTTTTACGCACTTTTTTCTGGTCACTGATTTTAATCAAATTTGTCTGATATTAAACAAAGTTCAAAGTTTTAATGAAAAACGTGTAGTTAAGAATTTTTCGGTCTCACTCTTTAATTATGATTTTGTGTGGTTTTATGGGAATTTTGTGTTAATTTTTTTGTGAAAATTTAATTTTAGATTTTATTTTTTACATTTTATGCCGAGAGTTTCTTTTATATTTTTTCCTGTTTTTAAATTAATCTGGATCTTTTTATACTTAAATTTATTTAATTTTAGTTTTTTTTTAAAGAACTTAATGGGCTTTTAAGGGGAAAGACCTTTTTTATAATTGAGATTTGAGAAGTCATTTATATTAAACTTTAAAAAAATAATTTTTTTTGGAATGTTTTAGTTTGAATTATAATGTTTTCAATCATGTCGTTCTTAGACCGATATTGCCGGTTTTCAATGGGAAACTTTTGGATGACACTCAACAAACTGGACAGATTTCTTTAGAAATGATGTCTGTCTAGTAGTGAGCAAATAGATGAACAGAGCTCTATCCTAAGCACCAATACACTACCATAGGTGGTGAGGGTGTTATACATTTGTGGAGGTGTTTGTTACGGACAGAAAACTAGTCCTACCACCACTTTTAAATATACTTTTCATTACCATGTTCGTCCGTTTGTCCGTTCGGCTGGCAAGAATTGGCCGCAAATTTTGCACGTACTCTTATTTTGGTCCAAGGACGATGGTTACGATCGGTCCATTATTTTACATAATCGCCATACAAATGTCCCCCATAAAATTCCTAAGTATAAAACGATTTTAACCAAATTTTGTGAAAATAATTCTTGTTATTGTTGATACAGTTCATAAATTTTTCGTACAACCTACAATGTTTTGTAGGGAATTTAATAGACGGACTTGAACGCTCATAACATTTTCATTTTTTTCTATTGCGCTTCAACACTTGAATAATGATGAAATTGAATTTCTCGCTCCAACAGTTCTGAGATAAACCATAATTAACGTTTGTTCGGAATGGCAGGTATCTATGTCCCTTTGGGGAGCCCATCTTCGTTTTAAATCTATCATACTTCTGGACACCTTTTTGTGGTCTTCAATTCTCTTTAACAAGACCCCAATATCCTCCACTGGCTTAGCTCCAGGCAAATGGCACATTATCGCATTGTTTTTGAACTCGAAATTTTTAGCAGTATTCGTTTCAGAAACTTAAATATGTTTTTAAACCTGCATTAGCTTCAACTATATGTACCAAATAGTCCTTCTCACCGGATGTGTTGGGAGCTCTTTTGAAAATGATTTCTATTCTTTGGCTTTAGAAGCAGCATGTGGAATATTCCTTGTACCTGAGCCAGGTTTTTTAATAACGAACGAGTTCTTCTGGTACTTTTTCATAATATTTAACAAATCTAATCTGACGAAAGACCTTTAAATGTTTGGCCAACTTTTTGTAGGATCAAGTTGGGTTTTGTTCAAAATAGTTAATAAGTTTAGAATGTACTCTTTTCTGGTCACTCGCTTTAATCTGGTAAACAACATATTCATTTGTCTGACAATAGACATAATAACTGACATATTTTAGAAAAGATAAATTGATCACAAAAAACAACAATGTTTAGAATTTTTCTATTTCACTCCCCAAATATGAGAAACAAAAATTTGGCTTGAGATTTAAAAAATTTAATTTCCAAAATTATCCAATTTGCAGCTTTATAACTCTGCCAATGGATCTTGTATGAAGTTCAAATTTACATGTAAAGTTTCCTTCTAAACTTTGCATTTCAAAGGTCCTTCGAACTTGATAAATATGAGTAACAATAAAGTCAGAATTATTAATTTAGAAATGTATATTTTTTATCAATGAAAAGTCATCAATCATATTTAATTAGATCGATTAATGATTTTTGACTTTAATTCAATATTTTTGTCAATTAACAATTTTATTACGTATTTGATTTCTTTATGCTTTTAAATCTTTTTAAAAAAGTACGTCATCTTGCGGTTTGAAATAAAATTGTTATAAAAAAATTAAAAAAGTGTTAAATGATTTTTTTACAATAAGTGTTAATAAAAATATTTTTTTTAAATTTTACTAATAAGCCTAAAATAATAATTATTTTTTTATTACAAGGTCATTTTTATTTCAAAAAAAAATTTCCCATATTTATGAAAAAAGTGTTAAAATTTGTTTTAGTTAAAGGAATTTTTTCAAAAATTATTATTTTTTAGAAAAATAACTTCAAAATTATTCAAAATTTTTTTCAAAATTATTTAAAATAAGAATACAATATTCGGCTATGCTGAATCCTCTATTCTAGTGTATTCAAAAAAACCGACATTTTCACAAAACTTGTTTTCGAGTTATTCGAAAAATGGACTATTCAAAAAAAGAACTGTATTCGAAAACGGTTAATCGGTTTTTATTTGATTATTATCGAAAACATGTTATTCTTATTATTTAGATCGACCAATAAAAACCTATAGCGTAATATGACCTATAAATTAAATTATGGTTCCATCAAAATCTAAAAGTTTTTGTCAAATATCCTTTCATCCTTTAATGTTCTAAATTGGTGGAGTATATTTAATAAAATGTGTCTAGATACTATGATTTAAATAAATTCATAATTTTTCCTTTACATTGAACCAAAAAAAGATAGTAAATATAACAAAAAAGGGTCAACGAAACCATTATTCATCATAACGAATATTTTCGTTAATTTTTTCGTTAATTCTTTCATAAGAAATGAAACCATTATTCATCATAACGAAAATTTTCGTTAATTTTTCGTAAATTCTTTAATAAAAATGTTGTTAATTTAAATAAATATTATTCAATTTGAATAAAACATTATTCAAATTGACAAAAAAATTTTTTATATTGATTAATTATTTAATCAAAATACCATATTTAAGTTAAATTTAGGAAATTTTAGTAGAATTGAGTAAAGAATTACGTTAAATTATTATAATAAATAAATACATAAACTATTAAGGACCAAGGGAAGGAGTAATTCCGATACAAAGCAAATATTGATTTTAGAATATCTTAAGAACTATAACAGCGAAATTTTTCAAATTTGGTGCCAATGACTTCCTCAAGGAACTGGTTAACTGGACAAAATGTAAGACGAATAGGATCGGGGGAGAAGTAGCCTCCATACAAAACAGATATTGATATAAATATCTACTACAGCAATTGGGACAGAATTTGTCCCAATTTCAGTTTTACATGTACGTCGATTTGTGAAATTTCTTTCGAGATCTAGGACTGAGAAGATTTTTTATGCAGCAAAGCGCACCCGGTAAAAGCTAGTTTTGATGTAGACTGGACAAAATGTAAAACGGATAGGATCAGGGGGAAGTAGCCTTCATACAAAGCAAATATAGATGCCAATTTCTACTACAGTGAGAATTTGTCCCAATTTCAGTTTTACATGTACGTCGATATGTGAAATTTCTTTCGAGATCTAGAATTTTTGTGCAGCAAAGCGCACCCGATAAAAGCTAGTTTTGATGTAGACTGGACAAAATGTAGAACGGGGGGAAGTATCCTTCATACAAAACAAATATGGATATAAATTTCTACTACAGTGAGAATTTGTCCCAATTGCATTTTTAAATACACGTCGATTTGAGAATTTCAATAAGTTATAGGTCTATACCTCTTTAACTAAAAAGTGGATATTGCAGGAAAATGGTTATTTTTATGTATCTGATGATGTCTTAAACAGAAGGACATAGCAAAATCGACATAGAATATGATGTCTAAAAATGTGTGGATAACGACTTTGCTCGTGTTACACATGGAATGAAAAATTGTATACATGGAGGAATTCACAAAATGAAGCTGAAAATGTCTTTTAATTAAACCGATTAATTGTCTGAAAAAAAACGAATATGTCGAATAATGCGAAAAGAGAAATTAATCGAAACCAGTTGGTTTTCTGAAATGCAACAAATCGAAACCGGTTTCGGAAGCACTTCATGAGTCATTATATTAACTATATTTTTGGCTATAACATTTCTTCTACTGAACCGATTTTGCTAATTCGTAGAGTGGTAAAGAAGTATAAAAAACTAAAAATTTCACACAAATTTTTCGAATTATAATTCACAATTTTAAAAAAGTTTTTCGTTTGAACTTAGAGGTTGCCTCAGATATCGGTTTATATCTTTAAATATATTTTAGTGATTTTGCTGGTTTTTAACAGGAAACTTCTCAGGTCTATAACAAATACTCAGATTTAACTTCATTGAGCTCAATCAGTTATTGTGGATGTGAGGGAGCCAATAACAGAAAGACGGACTTAATAGCTTAATCGACTCAGATTTTGATTTAATGCAGAAATATATAAACATTATGGAGTCTGAGATGATTCCTTTTAGCGTTACACTGGAAATGAAAAAGTTAATAACAACTTTATTTCTTATTAATTATTTTTATTAAAATTTTAGTGGTTTTTTTTAAACAATAAAATTTTATTAATTTAATTCTTTTATAGTTTTTAAAAAACCATTACGTTTTTTTTTGTTAATTTGACATTGAATAATTATTTGATTTTTGTTGTTATTTTTTCTTAAATCATAATTAATGTCTGTTACTTTCAAAATTAGAAGAAAAAAGATCTTTTAACGTATAAGAACTTATTTACTCGAGTTTTAGCTAAAATGAATCATAAATAATTTGTCTGTTTTATTTTTTGTAATGAATGATTTTCTTTGTTTAAAAATATAAATTAACTCTTTTTTATTCAATAAAACAATTAAAATCCGATTTTGTAAAAACGGTTTTTTGAATGAGATTGTAAAAAGATTATAGAGAAATAAATGTTTTTTGATGATCAAAAATGATCTTAAAATGAAAAATAAATTAATAAAAATAATTGTTTTAATTTTTTTAATTAATTAGAGCAGGATAATATTGAGGCCAAGGAAAATTGTTTTACGATTTACTTTGTAATTCTCTTCCAATAAAATCGAACATATTTGCATTAAATTCATTTTTAAATCGCTTGTAAGGTTTCTTTGACCTTTGACCTTTGACCTTTCATACTCTTCACCTGACTAGTTAAGAGTCGAAATTCCACAATTTTCGATTTAGTATATACATATTCTGGATCGGTATGAAAAAAGAAACTGATTGCGCTACGTCCTTCTCTCCTTCAAGTTTATGAAACCGACTTATAGTTGACATATATAATATGTATATCAAGCGATTGGAAATGCCTTCGAGAATTTTGCTATTGAAACCCAGAGAAATTGATTTAGATATTAGTAAAAAATTGAGGGTACCTCAAACTTTTTTCCGTTTTTGTTTTATTTTTGTAGAATCTTTAAGATTTGGCGACTTAATTTTTTCACATTTAAATATCAATTAATTTAACGGATTTATGCGCTGAAATGAAATGAATCAAACCATTTGTTCCGGAGTTATAGGTGAAAACACATTTTCCGATATTTTTAACCCCTTATGAGACCTGGGAATATGGTCATGGCACTGATTGGTAACAAAAATTTTCCTCGAATTTTGAAATTTTCAGATCAGAAATAATTAGGAGAATTTTCGAATTGAAAACATCACAGTAATCGGTCCAGTAGTTTCCGAGTTATAAGCAGAAACGCATTTTCCGATATTTTCAACCTCCTATGGACCAAATTTTCTTGAAATAAAAAAAACATATATGCAAAGGTAATGGGTATAAATCGGCATGGCCGATTTAAATTTGAAGTCCGTTGTCGTAGTCCTTCGGTCTTGTAATGATCGGTCTGTTATTTATTCTAGTATAAATGTTCTCTGGGAATAGGAATTTACTATGTTTGTGAAGATAAATACGAATTTAACAGCTATTGGGAATGATATTCCAAACATTTACCACATGGAAATGTCTCTCCATGAAGTTAAAATTTTGTATATAAAAATTCATTACCAAAAATATTGATTTTAAATATATAAATACTTTCTTAAAAAGATTGGTAAGTATGGAAGAATTCCCCATGGTACATATAGTACGCTATATAATTGTCGGAGGCATCCTAAAGGAGTGCGCATCTGAAATAATTTGAGAAAAATCGATTTGAAAAATTGAAATTTCTTCTATTAATTTTTGGCCAATGAGGGACAATGGGTCTTGGCACACATTCTTTCAGATATATAAATGGTCCTAAATGGTTTATAAAATATATATTTTTGCACGAAAGCAAAAGCTATGTCAGTCTGTCTGCCTGTCTTAACTCGATTGAAATTTGGCACAATTATTTTTGGGAGAACCTCCGAATTCAATTTTTTCAATTTTTTGAGTCAGTTCCAAAAATCAACATCAATACGATGGTAATTTTTTCAAAAATTTTCCTAATTACCAAGTTATTCGGAGAGAAAGATGTTGCCCTTTCTTTTTTAATCATTTTATATTTTAAGGTAATTTTGAGTTGTTTTAATTTTATTTAATCCAAATTATTAAACGATTTAATTAAAAAAATTACTTAAACTCAAAATTATTGTTTAATGTCACATTTTCCTTCAAAAAAAAAAAAAAAAAATGTCAATGACTTTTAATTAATTTTTAAAGTCTAGTTTTGCTAAAAAAGGTGCATGTTTTAAGTTCATTACAATTATTTCCGAAAATACTTAAAATTATCACGATTTTTCAATAAAGCGATTTTGAGACAAAATTATAAAATTTTAATTTTAATATAAAATTAATGAATTTCTAATGATTTTGTTGAAATGTAAGAGACAAGTTGATCTTGATTAAAAATTTATAAGATGATGACAATAATTATAATTATTTTATAATTTTTTTAATAATAAAATTGAAAACGGAACTGGAAAATGTAATTTTAATTGTAATTTATGATCAAAATAAACTTAAAATAATGTCATCTTCAAATTTTCTATAATAAAAATTAAATGAAATTATTTGCAATTTTGTTGTAAAATTTTTAATAATTTTATTTCTCCATAAAAAATTAAATTACAGTTATTTAAATTAATATTTATATATGTATAAATGAGTCTGTGTTTGTTTGTTTGTTTGGGACAGGTGTATTAAAAAAACGATATTTTCAGGAAACCGGCTTTCGAATTCTTTGAAAAATGTACTTTTCAAAAAAAGCCATTTTCAAATACGATTTTAATTCAAAAACCGGTTAACCGGTTTTTAGTTAATTATTATAAATTAAGAGAAAATAATATTATTTATTAAAAATTTGGAGTTTAATCAATATTTCTAAAAAAATTTATACCATGAAATGGCCTTTACATGAAATAGAAATGATAAAAGAGTTCCATCGTCAGAATGTCTTCCATTAAAAACCGGCTAAAAAATCGACAAGTCGAATAATTCGATAATAGAAATTATTCGAAACCAGTCGGTTTCTGAAATGAATAAAACCAGTTAATCTGTTTTAGTTAGACAGCTAAACTAATCGTAATTCCTTTCACAATGATCTGTTATAGTGAAAAAATGTAGGACGGATAGGACCAGGGGTAGAGGACCCATAAGTAAACAAATATTGATTATCGAATATCTAAGATATTATAATAGCGAGAGGTATCAAATTTGGTCTAAATCACTTTATCAAGGAACTGTTTTACTGAACAAAATGTAGGACGGATAGGATCATGGGGAGAGGTAGGCCCCATACAAAGAAAATATTGATTATCAAATATCTAAAGAACTACTAAAGTAAACATTTTCAAATTGGGTGTTAATCACTTTCTCAAGGAGCAGTTTTAGTGTTAGGTGGGGCCATACATAGAATACATACATACATACATACATACATACATACATACATACATACATACATACATACATAAAAAATTTTTCCAACGGACAAGATCAGGAAGTTTTGGATAATTCCTTGCTGCATAAGTCATGATTTTTTCAAATCTGAGACTGATGAGAATTTTTTGCAGCAAAGTGCACCGGGTAAAGGCTGGTATAAAATAAATATAATTTTTACTTTGAATAATTTTCCTAATTTTTTCTCTATTGTATTGTCATTTTACTGAAAATTCATTTTTCAAATAAATAAACAATTTAATGGTTTTAATTTTATTGAAAAAACAAAATTGTATTCTTTTCAATCTCCGACTTTTTACAAACTTTAATTGCAAAATTATATCACGCGTCATTTGATTATAGAGTGAAAAGAAGAGAAATAATTTAAAATTTAAATATTTATATTCAATTTGCTGATTGTACCCTCCACCACCACAAGTGGTGAAGAGGGTATATTAAATTTGTCATTTCGTGTGTAACTCTAAGAAGGAATCATCTCAGACCCCATAATGTATAGACATTCTTGAATCAAATAAACATCTGACTCGATTTAGCTATGCCCGGCTATATGTCTGTGTCTGCCTGTAAGTCTGTCTCTTTTTGTCACGTTCACATCCACAACAATTGGCAGAGCTCAATGAAATTTAATTGGAATATTTGCTATGCTCCTGAGAAATTTTGCTATTTAAAACCAGCGAATTCGATTTGGTATATTAAAAGATATAAACCGATATCTTGGGAAAATTCTCAGATAAAACAAAAAACCAAGCTAAAAATATAACAAATTTTAAGACTTATTAAAAGTTCCTGTTAAATAAGAAAAACTTGTACGAAACATAATGTATTTACTTCACACGCATTTGTGGTGGTGGGCATTGAAGATTCGTCATGACCGAATATAGCATTCTTTTACTTCTTTTATTTTAATTTAAATTTATTTATTTTATTTATTTTTTTTTTCATTTGAAGTAAAATTTAGGTTTTTATTACAAATAATTTTTGTTGTTGTACATTTTCTTGGTGTTTTTCCATTCGAATTAAATTATAAAAAAAGACACAAAGAAATGCGTTACGTGTCTTTGTCTTGTTTACAATAAAAGTTAAAAAGTTTATTTTCAAACTCTTCTTTTTTAATTGATTTAAACAGAAAAACAACTTATAAACTTGGCCAAATGTAGCATTTTCTTCTTTATAGCATTTTATTCTTTGTTCTTGATTTTATTTTTGCTGGAATTGTTCCGTATTTTTCCCAGGTGCTGGAGAATGGTTGATATTTCACAATAAAACGCATTAGTATAGTTTATTAGTGAAAGTACCATCTGTTATCTTGAATTTGGTTTAAACCAGATATTTCAGGTATCCAGTAGGGTTTTCAAAAAAGGATGAAACTCGAATAAAGAAAAATAGTGGCCCAAAAAAATCCAATCTATAAATACGGCTTTAAACTTGCGAATAATAAATAGCCTATATACGACCATAGACTAGACTATGAACTAGTCTATAGATTAGACTATGAACTAGTCTATAGATTAGACTATGAACTAGTCTATAGATTAGACTATGAACTAGTCTATAGATTAGACTATGAACTAGTCTATAGATTAGACTATGAACTAGTCTATAGATTAGACTATGAACTAGTCTATAGATTAGACTATGAACTAGTCTATAGATTAGACTATGAACTAGTCTATAGATTAGACTATGAACTAGTCTATAGATTAGACTATGAACTAGTCTATAGATTAGACTATGAACTAGTCTATAGATTAGACTATGAACTAGTCTATAGATTAGACTATGAACTAGTCTATAGATTAGACTATGAACTAGTCTATAGATTAGACTATGAACTAGTCTATAGATTAGACTATGAACTAGTCTATAGATTAGACTATGAACTAGTCTATAGATTAGACTATGAACTAGTCTATAGATTAGACTATGAACTAGTCTATAGATTAGACTATGAACTAGTCTATAGATTAGACTATGAACTAGTCTATAGATTAGACTATGAACTAGTCTATAGATTAGACTATGAACTAGTTTATAGATTAGACTATGAACTAGTCTATAGATTAGACTATGAACTAGTCTATAGATTAGACTATGAACTAGTCTATAGATTAGACTATGAACTAGTCTATAGATTAGACTATGAACTAGTCTATAGATTAGACTATGAACTAGTCTATAGCTTAGACTATGAACTAGTCTATAGATTAGACTATGAACTAGTCTATAGATTAGACTATGAACTAGTCTATAGATTAGACTATGAATTAGTCTATAGATTAGACTATGAACTAGTCTATAGATTAGGCTATGAACTAGTCTATAGATTAGGCTATGAACTAGTCTATAGATTAGACTATGAACTAGTCTATAGATTAGACTATGAACTAGTCTATAGATTAGACTATGAACTAGTCTATAGATTAGACTATGAACTAGTCTATAGATTAGACTATGAACTAGTCTATAGATTAGACTATGAACTAGTCTATAGATTAGACTATGAACTAGTCTATAGATTAGACTATGAACTAGTCTATAGATTAGACTATGAACTAGTCTATCGACTAGACTATCTTTAGTCGAGACTATTAAGTTTAATCTATAGTCAGTACTGTAAACTAGTCTATAGTTTTGACTTTAAACTAGCCTAATAAATCTGTTTTAATAATGACCTTGGACCGACCTAAATATTGCAAATTTTAACAATTACGTTTTCATTTTCACAACTAAAACAATATATTTTTTTTGAAAATAACAACAAAAGAAATTTTATAAAAAAAAATAAAAAAAAAAAATTTTTGTTTACAAAAAACAATTGTATTTAGTCACAATAATTTAAGCTTTAACTACAATTTAATATTTTAAAAACGTTTCTTGCACAATAAAAAGGTCTTTATTTTGAATACAATGAATCGCTTTATTATTAAACAATAAGATTATAAAGTAAATGCACTTTTTTCTATATAATTTATTATAAAACAGTTAAAAATTAAATGATATTCTATATAGAATGTAGATGTCTATTCAGACATTCTATATTCAAAGAGTCATGTTAGAGTTCTATTCAGCAGAAAGAGAGATCTTTCCTATTAACCGATTTATAAACAGCCCAATTTGTTTAAACACTTTTTGTCTTCACTTTTTTAGTTAAGAACTCAAAATTAACGAAAAAGCTTCTTCAAATAGTTTTATTAATTTTCTCTTAAAGACGTATTTATTCCACCAAAAATAATCGTGATAATAAATTTCTCATTATTTTAAGTAAACAAATCATAAAATTTGTTTATTATTTTTTCATAGTTTTTTTTAATTTTCACATTTATGGTTGAAATATGTTAAATAATTCCATTAAGAACAAAATAAAATAAAAATAATTTTAATAAAAATTTGTTTATATGAATTAATTTTCTAGTCAAAAATTATGCAAAAATTCAGACATTTCCGAGTCTGGCATAATAAACGACTACTTAAATGAATAATGAATTATTTTATACTTTTTTGCTCTTAAATTTAAAGATCAAAGAGAATTCGGAGAAAATTTATTTAAACCAAAAATGCTCTCGACTTGTAGGAGATTACAAGAGAATCTTTAATTAATTTTATTTTTATTAAAAACAAACAGTGAAAAGAATATTAATTATTTTGTAAGTGGATGAACTTTTATTTTGGACTATGGACTTTGTTAAAATAGTAAACAGTTTCATTTGAGGACTACTATATAATCTCGTATATAGACTAGTTTGTAGCCTCAAATATAGACTAGTTGAAAGTCTTATTCTTATTATATTCTTGTCTATGTACGGGTTTATAGTCTCGACTGTAGATTAGTTTAAAGTCCCGACTTTCTACTGGTTTATATAAGTCTTTAGGCTAATTCAGAGTTCCAACTATAGTTACGCTTATAATCTCTACGCTTCGTTAAGTTTATACTCTCAACTACAGACTAATCTTAGGTCTCGACTTTAGACTTATCTATAGTTTCGCCTATAGACTAATTTATACTCTCGACTAAAGGCAAGTTCACTATCTCGCCTATAGACCAGTTTATAGTCTCGACTATAGACTAGTTTATAGTCTCGACTATAGACTAGTTTATAGTCTCGACTATAGACTAGTTTATAGTCTCGACTATAGACTAGTTTATAGTCTCGACTATAGACTAGTTTATAGTCTCGACTATAGACTAGTTTATAGTCTCGACTATAGACTAGTTTATAGTCTCGACTATAGACTAGTTTATAGTCTCGACTATAGACTAGTTTATAGTCTCGACTATAGACTAGTTTATAGTCTCGACTATAGACTAGTTTATAGTCTCGACTATAGACTAGTTTATAGTCTCGACTATAGACTAGTTTATAGTCTCGACTATAGACTAGTTTATAGTCTCGACTATAGACTAGTTTATAGTCTCGACTATAGACTAGTTTATAGTCTCGACTATAGACTAGTTTATAGTCTCGACTATAGACTAGTTTATAGTCTCGACTATAGACTAGTTTATAGTCTCGACTATAGACTAGTTTATAGTCTCGACTATAGACTAGTTTATAGTCTCGACTATAGACTAGTTTATAGTCTCGACTATAGACTAGTTTATAGTCTCGACTATAGACTAGTTTATAGTCTCGACTATAGACTAGTTTATAGTCTCGACTATAGACTAGTTTATAGTCTCGACTATAGACTAGTTTATAGTCTCGACTATAGACTAGTTTATAGTCTCGACTATAGACTAGTTTATAGTCTCGACTATAGACTAGTTTATAGTCTCGACTATAGACTAGTTTATAGTCTCGACTATAGACTAGTTTATAGTCTCGACTATAGACTAGTTTATAGTCTCGACTATAGACTAGTTTATAGTCTCGACTATAGACTAGTTTATAGTCTCGACTATAGACTAGTTTATAGTCTCGACTATAGACTAGTTTATAGTCTCGACTATAGACTAGTTTATAGTCTCGACTATAGACTAGTTTATAGTCTCGACTATAGACTAGTTTATAGTCTCGACTATAGACTAGTTTATAGTCTCGATTATAGACTAGTTTATAGTCTCGACTATAGACTAGTTTATAGTCTCGACTATAGACTAGTTTATAGTCTCGACTATAGACTAGTTTATAGTCTCGACTATAGACTAGTTTATAGTCTCGACTATAGACTAGTTTATAGTCTCGACTATAGACTAGTTTATAGTCTCGACTATAGACTAGTTTATAGTCTCGACTATAGACTAGTTTATAGTCTCGACTATAGACTAGTTTATAGTCTCGACTATAGACTAGTTTATAGTCTCGATTTTTCTTTATTTTCCTTTATAAAAGGTATTGTATTGACTGTAGAATATTTTTTGAGTCTCATTTATAGACCAGTTTCTAACCTCAAATATAAAATATGGACAAATTATCAAGTCAGTTATGTTGATGTCAACTTAATTAAAAAGTTTCATACAATTTAAGATTTTTAAAATTTTCCAACGGATCTCATTTCCAATGACAGAAAAAATGTGGTTCTTAACACCTTTCACAATTTACGTTTCTATTAAATTTCGATCTTTATTACGAATGACTATAAATTTAATTGTAATGGACACGTGCAATCTTTTTGAGAGGAATTGAAAAAAATTCTTTAGATTATGAAATATTTATAAAAGTAAAAGGTTTTTATTTTTTGTATTAAAAATATGCGATTTAGAAAAAAAAACAAAATCTTTCTCCATAAATTAAAATTCGAAATGTAGGTTGTCGTAGTTCACAGTTCCCCATTAAAAAGGGTACAGATGGTTAATTTTTTTGTTATTGAGATATATTTTTTTCTCAAATTAATTAAAACAAACAACTAAATATAGTTGCAATTTCTAACTTATAATTAAATAACTAAATAAAAGTGTAATAAATTAATTTAATGTTAGAGAATTTTTTCTTTCAACTTTTCAATTTATTATTGGTCACTCAACCTGATTGCTGACGTTACTAAAACTTAACGTTATGGCGACAATATTTAAGCTAAATTACATTTTATTATGAAGACAATAAAAAATTATTTGACACAACTAAATAAAAAGAAAAAATGTTGTTGTGATTTGTTATAATATTTGAAAATTATGCAATAAATTATAACTAAAATCGTGAGTTGATTACAGTTTTTTTCACTGTATTTTCAATCAATTAATAGTTTTAATCAGATGAATAATAAACATTTATAAACAAAATTTATATTTTTTACAATTCAATATTTCATTCTAATTTCAAATTCATTAAAGGTTTTGAATTTGTTAGTATTTTATGTTAAATGACAATACGTCAAACTCTTCAAATAAAATTTATAAAAATGAAAATATAGCGGGCGTCTAATATTTTGATTGGTCCGGCTTAAATGACGTCGTTACTTAGTATTGACCGTAAAAGGTGGTGATAAAGGGGGAAAAACAGCTGCAATTTTTTACAAATTCTGTATTTTAACTTTAACTTAAAAAAGTGCGCCACACTTATTTTAAAATTATAATTAAAATACAAAAACTTTTATTGTTCAACCGCGAATAATTTAAACGTTAAAGAGGAAGTTTATATTTAAATTCACACACATTCCTCAAAAGTTGGTATGATGACCAATTATGGACGTCATTCTTAAAAAAGAAAATTAAATATGAATGAGATAATATTGATTTATGAAAATGAATTAAGCGCCAGAAAAAAATTACTGAACCGCAATAAAAATAACTGATATTAAAAGTCAAGAAAGCAATAAAGAGAAATTAATAGTAGTTTATAGTCTATTAACCAATTCATATCTCGGATAAAGACAAGTTTATATTCAAGACTTTAGACTAGTTTATAGTCTGGACTTTAGACTAGTTTACATTATGCATTGATGCATTATCGACTAGTTTATAGTATGCACTATTGACTAGTTTTTAGTTTTTTAGACTAGCTTTCAGTCAGCATTATAGACCAACTTATAGTCTGCATTGAAATCTAGTTCATAGTTTACACTATAGACTAGTTTATAGTCTAGTCTATTGACTTGTTTATATTCCGCGCTATAGAATAATTTATAGTTTGCACTACAGAATAGTTGGTAATCTCTCGTCTATAGATTAGTCATAGACTAGTTTATAATCTGCACTATGTTTTCATTCTGCATTATAAATTAGTTTATAGTTTGTAATCTCGTCTATAGACTAGATTGTAATCTCGTCTATAGACTAATTTGTAATCTCGTCTATAGAATAGTTTGTAATCTCGTCTATAGACTAGTTTGTAATCTCGTCTATAGACTAGTTTGTAATCTCGTCTACAGACTAGTTTGTAATCTCGTCTACAGACTAGTTTGTAATCTCGTCTACAGACTAGTTTGTAATCTCGTCTATAGAATAGTTTTTATTCTCGTCTATAGACTAGTATGTAATCTCGTCTATAGACTAGTTTGTAATCTCGTCTACAGACTAGTTTGTAATCTCGTCTATAGACTAGTTTGTAATCTCGTCTATAGAATAGTTTTTATTCTCGTCTATAGACTAGTTTGTAATCTCGTCTATAGACTAGTTTGTAATCTCGTCTACAGACTAGTTTGTAATCTCGTCTACAGACTAGTTTGTAATCTCGTCTATAGACTAGTTTGTAATCTCGTCTACAGACTAGTTTGTAATCTCGTCTATAGACTAGTTTGTAATCTCGTCTATAGACTAGTTTGTAATCTCGTCTATAGACTAGTTTGTAATCTCGTCTACAGACTAGTTTGTAATCTCGTCTATAGACTAGTTTGTAATCTGGTCTATAGACTAGTTTGTAATCTGGTCTATAGACTTGTTTGTAATCTCGTCTATAGACTAGTTTGTAATCTCGTCTATAGACTAGTTTGTAATCTCGTCTATAGACTAGTTTGTAATCTCGTCTATAGACTAGTTTGTAATCTCGTCTATAGACTAGTTTGTAATCTCGTCTATAGACTAGTTTGTAATCTCGTCTATAGACTAGTTTGTAATCTCGTCTATAGACTAGTTTGTAATCTCGTCTATAGACTAGTTTGTAATCTCGTCTATAGACTAGTTTGTAATCTCGTCTATAGACTAGTTTGTAGTCTCGTCTATAGACTAGTTTGTAATCTCGTCTATAGACTAGTTTGTAGTCTCGTCTATAGACTAGTTTGTAGTCTCGTCTATAGACTAGTTTGTAGTCTCGTCTATAGACTAGTTTGTAGTCTCGTCTATAGACTAGTTTGTAGTCTCGTCTATAGACTAGTTTGTAGTCTCGTCTATAGACTAGTTTGTAGTCTCGTCTATAGACTATAAACAAATGTATAGCCTCGTCTACAAACTAGTTTAAACTCTGATC
>PYHX02000467.1:108950637-108983038 GCA_004302925.2 Cochliomyia hominivorax
TATAACATATATGTAATATAGTTAGAAAATTAATTGTGCCAAATTTCAAATAGAATTGGTTCAAATTTAACATTTTTATAAGCTATTAATCATATTCCGGGAAAGGGCCTTATATGGGAGCTGGATCAATTAATGATTCCAGAACAAACATGGCTTCTTGGATTTATTATTGTATGAAAATAAAGTATATGTGACAAAATTTCAGTAAATTATCTTAAAAATTGCGATCCATATGATAGACAGAGTTTGGGGTGTATCAAAATTTTGCATATTATTGTCTATAACTTCTTTTCAGATTTTGATGATCTTTTAATGAGCAAGTACAATTGTATGCTAAAATTAATTTTTTGTTTAAGTCCAATTACATGTTTTAGAAGAAATAAGAAGATTTCTTTTTTGGAATTTTGAGGTTGTTTCAGACATCGGTCTATAACTTAAAAATAAAATTTCCATTAAAAAATAATAGAACAAAAGAAAAGTCGGATTTAAAAATAAGTGAATTCTGTGAATTTGAGCTTCTGTAAAAATGGATTTCAAATCCCTAATATTCAGTAAAAAGTCAGTATCAATAAAAAATCGGAATCCTTTTCAATATAAATCGGATTTCAGGAAAAATCAGAACTTTAAGCAATAAATCGGTTTTCAATAAATAAATGAAATGAAGTAAAACAATAGAATATTCAGTATTCTGAATTACAGTTAAAAAGTTATATTTCAGTCAAGAATATCGTTTTAATAAAAACGATTTTCGGAATTATTAGAAAAACTCGGTATTTCGTAAATTATAAAATATTAATAGTATTTAGCCGATATGTGGGCTTTGACTATAACCTTTCATTTTATAAATATATTGTCAATTTCTATATCTTCTAACGCCAAAAGTGTTATAGTGGTTGTATTTACTTTGTATAACACTAAGAAGAATAATCTAAGACCCCATAAAGTTATATAGATTTTTGCATCAAATCAAAATCTGATTCGATTTAGTTATATCTGTATATTTTTGACACGCTCACAACCACAATAATGACAGGGCTCAATGAAATTTATCCTAAGTGCTATTGTCCTCAGATATCTCCCATTCAAACCCCTATTTGCTGGTTTAATTACAAAAAAGTTATAGATCGATAACTGAGACAACCTTCAAACACTGATAAATTTACCTACGAAAGCAGCAATTGGAAATAGGAAAACTTTCAACAATTAAACATTAATTCATTTGTCAAAAGCCCTTAACGGAAATGAAACCTGGTTTTCTTTCTTTCTTTTTATAAAAGAATTAAAATTCAAATTAATCTTCAAATAAAAATTATTCTTAAGAATTTAGAACACGATTAACATTAAAACAACTTGAGAGTGCAGCTGAAAGCTAAAACGAATTATTATTATTATTATGACCCACATAGAAAATCGCTAACAGTGTTGCAATTTTGTTCGCATCGTGTGACCTTATTTTGGAATCAATTAAATTAATGTTCAAAGAAATTTTCATCTGCCAGTAACTCACACACACACACAAACACAAACCAACTAAGAAATGAGAAAAAGAAAAAAAACAAGCAAAGAAAAAAAAATAACAAGTAAGAAAGATATATTCGGCTATGCCGAATCTTCAATACCCTACACCACAAATAAATAATGTTTCGTGCATGTACAGTATACTTACATACACACTCACATGTTATATAAAACAAAGAAACCTTGACCTTAACAAGTTTATTAGTGTTTATCGCTTGAACTTAGAGGATGCCCCAGATATCGGTCTATATATTTTAATACACTTAACCGATTTACTTGCTTTAAAATAGGAAACTTCTCAGGACCATAGCAAATATTTATGCTTAATTTCATTAAGCTATATTATACGTTGTGGGTGTGGGCGTGGCAACAACAGACAGGCCGAAAGACGGACGGATGGACGGTCGGATGGCCGAATCTACTTCTTCGCAACCGATTTTAATAATTTTTAGAATAGTAATGAAGCACATATAGCTTAATGTTATGACTAAATTTCATTCTAATTTATCAATTTTTAGTTGAAAATTTTGCGAATGTTCTTCGCTTGAACTTACAGGATGCCTCAGATATCGGTCTATATCTGTCATTATACTGATACGATTTTGGTAATTTTAAATAGGAAACTGCTCGGGTTAAATTTCATGAAGTTCTATTAATTATTGTGGATGTGAGCGTGCCATCAACAGACAAACAGGGGGCCAGGGGAATAGACGAATGGATAGGTAGACAGATACACGGACAGACAGGCGGACATAGCTATATCGACTCAGATTTGATTTCATGTGTGACTATATACATTATGGGGTCTGAGATGTTTCCTTCTTAGCGTTACACACGGAATGACAAACTTAATATACCTTCTTCACCACTTGTGTTTGGTGTAGGGTATAAAAATAATAATAAAATTATAAAGAAAATATTTCTTTTTTGAAGAAAAAAGTCAAGCAAAAATGGTTATGAAAAGCAAAAGAAGAGAAAAAAAATGTTAGAAAATTATAAAAACAAAAATTATTGTGAATTTCTCTTAATGAATTCTACAAGAAAAAAAACTAGATATTTTTTTGTAATGATCATATTATTGTTGGAATTTGTTATGTTATTTTTAATGGGATACCTTCTGATAGACAGAATATAATGATGGTAAGACATGATAGCTCCATGTCTGTTGTGCACCTGATTGTGTAGAAGTGCTCTTAGTTGTGGTGCTCGTTGCTGAGGTGATGGAAGTGGTGCCATGTGAGTTTGAATTTGTATCACCCACATATGATTTTAATTTACTATTGTTATTGTTGTTATTATTATTTTTAATTTTATTATTATTATAATTATTTATAATATTATTATCTTCTTTATTATTATCATAATATTTGTTATTGTAATAATTTTTATTATTATTATTATTGTTATTGTTGTTGTTATTAGAAGATGATGTTAAAGCTGATTGCGATGATAATTGTAGTGATTTTCTATTCCTATGGTACGAATATCCTAATAAATTGTTAGTAGAGATCAGCGAAGAAGAAAGCATATTGATTGCTAAATGATTTTTGTTTTGTCTGCAGCACACGCACACATACACACATTTATAAAGAAAATATATATATGTATATATGTAAATATATATTTTTTGCAAAAAAAGTATAAATTATAAGAAAAATAAGTATAAGAAAAATAAGTATTATAAAAATGTCTTCTTTCTTTTTTCATGATTGATTATTATTAATGATAATTAATTAATGTTATTTCTTTGTTATAACTGTAATAAGATAAATACAATTAAAAGAAAATGAAGATTAAATTACAATTTGTAATGTTGAGACCATAAACCACAATTATTGTTAATAATAATAATGCACTATGGGGAAAAAGTGTTGGAATAATGATGGAAATAATTATTAACTTTCATCTTAATTACTCTCCACCGAAACCACAGACCATAATAATATTTAGAAAAGCTTTACCTCTATGTCCGCCCATCAATCTGTCGATCTATTTGTCTATAAATATAAGCTGGTCAAATCGTTTGTTAGTGTCTTCATTAATTTCCTATTCCAAATCAGTAAAAATGATTTAGCAGGTAAAGAGTTATAGACCGATATTTATAGCTTTCAATGACAATTTTTCAATTGTTAGTTAAACAATTTCATAGTGTTTCCTTAGATCTGTTCTGAAGTGAATCGTATCCCACAGAATGTGCTTTATATATCAAAACAAATGGTAGTCAGAGAGAATGCCAAGTCCGTTTTATAAAGCAGATAAGTCAAACCTCTATAATTCAAAAAGTTGTAAAGCGGTCTTGCAACTTGTTACATAATTATTATTATCACCTGTCTGATCAAATATCATGGTTTCCTTTCGACTGATGTCATCGATACAGGTCGCCTGAAGTCGACTGAAATTGCTAAATGTGTGTTAACATTTTAGTTTTCGAGATTCTGTTCTAGAATCAGTTTTAAATTCAGCTCGAGATTTAATTCTAGTTAAATTTTAGTTGTGTTCTAGTTCAGTTCTAGATTTCAGTTCCAGATTAATTTCTTAATTCAATTCAAGATTCTGTTCTAGATTCTGTTTTTGATTCAGTTCTAAATTTAGTTCTTGTTTAATTTTTGATTCTTTTCCGGATTCCATTCAAGCTCTAATTCTTGATTTAGTTTTGGATTCAGTTCTATACTTAATTTTAGATTCTGTTCTAGATAAGGTTCTTCATTTTATTTTTAATCAAATTCTGTTCTTATTCTGGTTCTATTCTAGTTCGGTTCTGTTCTATTTCTGATTATGTATTGGTTGTGTTATAGTTCTGTTCTACTTCTGGTTCTGTTCGGGTTCTAGTTCTGATCAAATTCTGTTCTAATTCTGTTCCAGTTTTGTTCTAATTCTGGTTCTGTCCTGGCTCTATTCTGGTTGTGTTCTGGTTCTAATTTGGTTTTGTACTGGTTCTGTTCTGGTTCTGATTCGGTTCTGATCTGGTTCTGATTCTGTTCTGGCTCTGATCCTGTTTTGGTTCTGTTCTGATTCGATTCTGATTCTGTTCTGGTTCTGATCTGGTTCTGTTGTGGTTCTGTTGTGGTTCTGTTCTGATTTTGTTCTAGTTCTATTCTGGCTTTTTTCTGTTTCTGTTCTGGTTTTGATTTTGTTTTGGTTCTATTCTGATTTGGTTCTGATTCCATTCTGGTTCTGATATGGTTCTGTTTTGGCTCTGTTCTTTTTCTGTTCTGGCTTTAATCTGGTTCTGTTTTGGTTCTGGCTTTAATCTGTTATGTTTATGTTCTGGTTTTGTTCTAGTTCTATTCTGGTTAAGTTCTTCTTCTGCAGTTCTCCTTCAATTCTAGTTAATTTAAATAAAACGTTCATTATTTTTTATTTTCATGCTCATTTTTTGTATTTAAATATAAAACTTAACTTATTTAAATTATTCCTTTTTAATATTAAATTTCTAACAACATTTTTTTTAATAAAAAAATTCCAAGAAAAATATTTTCAATTATTCTGTTTCTCTTCCACAATTTCCCCCATTTTGTAATAAATATCAATCATTTATATTAATAACCACAATATTGTTTCCTGATTTAATTTAATTTGAAAGTAATTTAAATCAATTTTTTATATTTTTCAATAATTTATTTTTGCAATTTATGGTTCAATATTTGTTTAATTGTAATTTATTGATGATTTAGTTAAAACAATGCGAATAAAAGATATGAGGAGATGGAGGGGAGAAATAAAACAAACAAAATTTAGGAAAAAAAATTATTCAAAGAATATAAAAAATAATAAATTTAAAAAAATTATTAATGCAATTAATTTCCAAAAAGAAAATGAAAGAAAAAAACAAATAAAATTGAGGAAAACGGAATTTCGTTACGCAAAAGAAGATACAAAATCAATAAAAAAAATAATCAGAGGAGTCTTTCAATACCAGCTTTTTTAGTATAAAACACTATTTAAAATATCTAGATATATATATGTTAAGGAAATTATGGTTCCGGACTTACCTTGCTATTGTAGGTGTAATAATTAAATGTCTTTAAATAGGTGCCTAATGATAAAATATTACATTGTGGACATAAATCTTTTGTACGTCTTTGCATCATTTCCAAGAGATATAGAAAATCTTCTGCCACATAATGATCTTCTTCAAGGAATAAAACTAAACCTAAAAGTTTCAGAAAGATTGTATTGAAAATAAACATTAAACTTTGATTAAATAAAGTACTCATTTTTAGAATCGAAATTTTTAAATCAGATATCTTCGATATAGACAGTTTTATGATAAGAAATAGAAATTCTAGAGCTTAAGATTAGGAAAATTTTAAAAATTATTAAATTTAATCTTTCTGTCTTTGTCTTACCCGTGTGATATCTTGTCACTTCTAATTGATCGAATACTCGATTTGCTTTCCACCACCAATGATGTTTTGTTTGTGTGAATTTCGCCTCTCTATAGTGTCCATATAGATCGGGATATAATGCGTTATTACATTTACGTATTATGGCCCTTCAAAGTATTGGATATATAAACGATTTATATAATTTTATAAAACTTATAAGATGTTTTAAACTTACTGATCTTTTTTAATATCACGTGGACAATCATCCGGATCAACACCCGGAAATTCATGAGGATGTGTTTGTATTGAATGAGGATAAAATATCTAAAAAAGATGAAAACGAAAAGGAAATATATGAACCGATATTTATGAAATTTGTAACAAATATTTCAAACTGAAGAAAAAATTTTGTTAAGAGTCTTATGACTTAAATCTTTAAACAGGAAGGGGCCTAATATGGGAACAATATTTGATGAAATTTCATTATAATTTGTCGATATTTAAGGGTCCTATAAGCTTAGAATCAATTCCGAGAGGGGTCCTATACGGAATCTATAACCAAATATGTACCGATTCTAGTTACATATATTTTTATAATTGCGATAAATTTCAGTAAAATCGGTTAAATTTAAAACTCTATTCCCCGAATAGACCTTATATAAGCGCTATAAAGAAATATGGACCTATGTTCGTCAAATTATATAGTATTTATTGTTGTTTAAGGCAGTAATAGATGTAATTGTGCTAAATTTTAATGGAATTGGTCCATACTATATTCCGGGAAGCTGCTTTACATGAGAGCTAGTTAAAAAGTTGGTCGTAATATAAGCAAATTGTTTAGGGTTTATTGTTACATTAAAATTTAAAAAATTATATTTAAAATTGCGAACTATATGACACGTTGATCCCGGGATGTATCAAAATTGTATATATTTTAGTCTAAAATTATATTTCCATTAATCCGAATCGATGATTTTTGGTATGGTGATGAAATATAAGAATGGAGAAGCTGTTTTATGGTTATTCTTCATTTAAAAAAATTTTTAAAGTTTGGACCAACAATGCAAAATCGACTAAGATTTTGATTTTCTTTATGGAGTCTTAAATAATTCTTTTTTGGGCGCTACACTCGGAATAATTATAATTCAGTATTCGATAGACGTGTAAGTAGGGGCACGCATTTAACAATATGTTTTGTCGGGACGTCTGGCAACTTCTTTTCACGCTGGCAAAAGCTTACGAACAATATTCCCCGACTTGTGAAAAATGGTTTTGAAATTCAAAACCTACTGGAAGTAAATCATCATTGGGAGTCACTATAAAAGTAATTTTCCTACGTTTAAAAGCTTTGAAATATTTTCAAAAGCACAAAAATTGAAACAAATACGAATTGAAGGCGAGAGACATTAAAAATCCTTTTGTCGGAAATAATGGTAGAACGTTACAATGCGGAACATTCTTGTAGCGTATTGTTACTGGATACGTTACAACAGCCCAAGGCAAAGAAATCATATGTAAAACTTGGCCAAATAATTAAATCAACGTTAAAGTCGAGTATCCATGACGAGGAGCAAATCATTATTTGGTGGGATCAGAAAATTGCTTTGGGATATAAACTGTTAAAATCGGGTCAGACGATCAGAATAGAGCTGTAACGAATACAATCGATTCATTTGAAGGAAACAATCAATGAAAAAATACCAGAAAATTGACGTGGAGTTAATGCTCATTATTTGGTGGGATCAGTGTTTTGAGATATAAAATGTTCAAATCGGGTCAGACGATCAGAATAGAGCTGTAACGAATAAAATCGATTCATTTGAAGGAAACTATCAATGGAAAAATACCAGAAAATTGAGGTGGAGTTAACGCTTATTATTTGGTGGGATCAGAAAAGTGTTTTGCAATATAAAATGTTCAAATCGGTTCAGACGATCAGAATAGAGCTGTAACGAATACAATCGATTCATTTGAAGGGAACAATCAATGAAAAAATACCAGATAATTGACGTGGAGTTAACGCTTATTATTTGGTGGGATCAGAAAGCTGTAACGAATGCAATCAATTCATTTGAAGGGAACAATCAATGGAAAAATACCAGAAAATTGA
Source organism: Cochliomyia hominivorax (assembly GCA_004302925.2). Taxonomy (NCBI): domain Eukaryota; kingdom Metazoa; phylum Arthropoda; class Insecta; order Diptera; family Calliphoridae; genus Cochliomyia; species Cochliomyia hominivorax. Next base: position 108,958,594 of record PYHX02000467.1, read on the forward strand.
GGTGGAGTTAACGCTTATTATTTGGTGGAATCAGAAAGCTGTAACGAATGCAATCAATTCATTTGAAGGGAACAATCAATGGAAAAATACCAGAAAATTCAATTAGACGTGAGATAATTTATTGAGAACATTTTATTTATTTGAAGTTTGTATGATCAGACACGAGGCGAGTTTCTTTTATCTCGGCAACACTCGACAAAATGTTGTCAAAAACTATTTGGAAACAGCAGATGATATAATTTTGACTCAGACGTTTTAAAGCCCTTGTCACCCTTATGTGTTGCAACAACCACTCTTAGTGGATTATGTTTCACTTCAGAACAGGATATAAGAAATTGACTTATTTTTTATTTACTTCAAGACTGTATAACAAATGAATTTAATGAAAGTCCATAATAGTTTAGTTTAATTTCAATCATATTATGATTAAGCAGTAAACATATTTATATTATTGACCATAATATGATAGTGGCATAAAATGCTGCACTTTTTCAACTAGTAGTTGTAATGGCCCAACTACAATATGTTTCCACTCGACTATATTTTTTTTAGATAATTGAGAACTTACAAATTAAATTTGATGTTCATTTAGGTCCATTTGTTATAAAAATTTCCATTTTTTGCTTTGAAATCAAGAAATTAAATTAAAAAGAATTAAACTCACCTGCATAACTTTACAAAAGTCTATACTCTGTACTAAATCATTAATATCTTCATCATAAAAATCATGTGAAAATATTAATAGAACTTTAGAAATATCACGAGCCTGTGCCAGACTCACGATCAAATGGCGTAGGTATGTAATACGAGTGTGAACCTGAAATGATAAGAAAAATTAAATAAAATTGAAAAATTAAAATCAGATAAAAATGAAGCAAAATCATCATCGTTAATAATTGATTTTGAACAATGTTAATTTCTGCATTCAATTAAAAATCATTATTTATGAGTTCACTAACAAAAAAATTAATTTAATGTCAAACAATTTTGAATTAAAATCTTTTCTCAATGAAACAAAATTATAATCGAAAAATGTTAAATCAAGTTCGTTTCACTTTGATTTTCTCTGTGTGTATGAAGTTAAAAAAATATTAAGACTTTGTATCCAACTTACTTGTACTACAATTATCACAGAATCATTTTGTAGCGGACCAAATGTGTATTCATTTAAAACTAATTGCATTTCATTATATTTGGCAATTTGTCGTTTAATCTCAGTTATATTGGGAGGATGATATAAATCGACAAAACTAACAGAACCGCCAGCACCATTTAATAATGAACCATTTTGATGTACTGAGAGAAAAATATAATAATTTTTAAATGAAAATTTCACAAAAAGAATATTGATCGAATATCGGGTACTTACAATTAGCAGCTAAAGTTTGATTACGAGTTTTTGGTGTTAAAAATTTATGTAAAACAGATGGCACCATTGACAATATGGCATCAACTGAATCATTTGTGGGTTCAGTCAATAAAGGGTCACGAGATTCAGCTAAAAATATAAAATATTTTTACAATTATTTATTTATAAAAAAGAGAAATTATTACGTTAACAAGATAATAATGATTCAGTTTCTGTTCAGTAATGGATTCAGTTCTAGATTCAATTCTAGAATTAGTTCTAGATTCATATTTAGATTACATACTAGTTCAGTTCTAAATCTAGCCCTAGTTAAGTTTTAGTTCGGTTCTACTTTAGTATCAGTTCTAGTTCTGTTCTAGTTCAGTTAAAATTCAGTTCTAGTTCAGTTCTAGTTCATTTCTTGTTTAGTTCTAGTTCAGTTAAAATTCAGTTCTAGTTCGGTTCTAGTTCTGTTATAGTTCAGTTCTAGTTCATTTCTTGTTCTTTTCTTGTTCAGTTCAAGTTTAGTTCTAGTTCAGTTCTAGTTCTGTTCTAGTTCAGTTTTAGTTCAGTTCTAGTTCAGTTCTAGTTCAGTTCTAGTTCAGTTCTAGTTCTGTTATAGTTCAGTTCTAGTTCATTTCTTGTTCTTTTCTTGTTCAGTTCAAGTTTAGTTCTAGTTCAGTTCTAGTTCTGTTCTAGTTCAGTTTTAGTTCAGTTCTAGTTCAGTTAAAATTCAGTTCTAGTTCAGTTAAAATTCAGTTCTAGTTCGGTTCTAGTTCTGTTCTAGTTCAGTTTTAGTTCAGTTCTAGTTCAGTTCTAGTTCAGTTCTAGTTCAGTTCTAGTTCTGTTATAGTTCAGTTCTAGTTCATTTCTTGTTCTTTTCTAGTTCAGTTAAAATTCAGTTCTAGTTCAGTTCTAGTTCTGTTCTAGTTCAGTTTTAGTTCAGTTCTAGTTCAGTTAAAATTCAGTTCTAGTTCGGTTCTAGTTCTGTTATAGTTCAGTTCTAGTTCATTTCTTGTTCTTTTCTTGTTCAGTTCAAGTTTAGTTCTAGTTCAGTTCTAGTTCTGTTCTAGTTCAGTTTTAGTTCAGTTCTAGTTCAGTTCTAGTTCAGTTCTAGTTCTGTTATAGTTCAGTTCTAGTTCATTTCTTGTTCTTTTCTTGTTCAGTTCAAGTTTAGTTCTAGTTCAGTTCTAGTTCTGTTCTAGTTCAGTTTTAGTTCAGTTCTAGTTCAGTTAAAATTCAGTTCTAGTTCAGTTAAAATTCAGTTCTAGTTCGGTTCTAGTTCTGTTCTAGTTCAGTTTTAGTTCAGTTCTAGTTCAGTTCTAGTTCAGTTCTAGTTCAGTTCTAGTTCTGTTATAGTTCAGTTCTAGTTCATTTCTTGTTCTTTTCTTGTTCAGTTCAAGTTTAGTTCTAGTTCAGTTCTAGTTCTGTTCTAGTTCAGTTTTAGTTCAGTTCTAGTTCAGTTCTAGTTCAGTTCTAGTTCAGTTCTAGTTCTGTTATAGTTCAGTTCTAGTTCATTTCTTGTTCTTTTCTTGTTCAGTTCAAGTTTAGTTCTAGTTCAGTTCTAGTTCTGTTCTAGTTCAGTTTTAGTTCAGTTCTAGTTCAGTTCTAGTTCAGTTCTAGTTCTGTTATAGTTCAGTTCTAGTTCATTTCTTGTTCTTTTCTTGTTCAGTTCAAGTTTAGTTCTAGTTCAGTTCTAGTTCTGTTCTAGTTCAGTTTTAGTTCAGTTCTAGTTCAGTTAAAATTCAGTTCTAGTTCAGTTAAAATTCAGTTCTAGTTCCGTTCTAGTTCAGTTAAAAATCAGTTCTAGTTCAGTTAAAATTCTGTTCCAGTTCAGTTATAGTTCAGTTCTAGTTCAGTTAAAATTCAGTTGTAGTTCAGTTAAAATTTAGCTCTAGTTCAATTCCAGTTCAGTTCTAGTCCAATTCTAGTTCAGTTCTTGTTCAGTTATTAACTTGTATACCCAATATTTTGTGTACTTACGAAAATTAAAAGCGTGTAATTGCAGGAATAAAAATATTACTAAAGTTATCACAATAATGCCACGTATATAATAAGTATTACGTTTACGATGCATTGTCCCCGTATTGGGTAGGGGCAAAGGTATACGTCGACCTAATTAATACAGAAAGTAATTAAATAAAGAAATTATAAGAAATAAAATAATTTACTTATTGCGTACTTACCTCTCATGCTGTTTGAAGTTGTTGTTCAATCTAATTTAAACTCTGGAGGTTTTATTTCATTCTTAACGTATCATTTTATCTGAAAGAAAAAAAAAAAAAAATAATGGAAAAAAAAATAATTTTTTAGATTCAGTGTTGGAATTTGAAATAATTGATAAGTTAACATTAAAGGCGTAAATGTTGAAAGATAAATAAGCGAAAAATTTAGAACAAAAACTGATAAACTTTTTAAGAAAAATATATTTTTATCATTAAATGTTTCCTAATTAAAGATTGGAAGCATTTTGAAGACATGTTTAGACAAGTGAAATATAATTGGATGATGTAAGAAAAGTGCGTTTGTATCAGGAAGGTCAAATGAGTTTGAAATTTATTGATGATTTATTTTTCCAAAATGTTTTCATAACCATAACATGCTGAGTTTACTTAATGAGGTTCGTCCGCCTGTCTGGTTAGCTTTCATGTAAGCCGTGTTAACAAAACGCAGTGACCTGCGTTATGTTGATCAAATTTAGCTACAAATCTTCCTCTCGGAATGATACAGGGATCGAGTAGAACTGAACTAGAACTGAACTAGAACTGAACAAGAACTGAACTAGAAATGAACTAGAACTGAACTAGAACTTAACTAGAACTAAACTAGACTTGAACTAGAAATGAACTAGAACTGAACTAGAAATGAACTAGATCTGGACTAGAACTGAACAAGAACTGAACTAGAAATGAACTAGAACTGAACAAGAACTGAACTAGAAATGAACTAGAACTGAACTAAATCTTGAACAAGAAGTGAACTAGAAATGAACTAGAACTGAACAAGAACTGAACTAGAAATGAACTAGAACTGAACTAGAAATGAACTAGAACTGAACAAGAACTGAACTAAAAATGAAGTAGAAATGAATAAGAACTGAACTAGAAATGAACTAGAACTGAACAAGAACTGAACTAGAAATGAACTAGAACTGAATAAGAACTGAACTAGAAATGAACTAGAACTGAACAAGAACTGAACTAGAAATGAACTAGAACTGAACAAGAACTGAACTAGAAATGAACTAGAACTGAACAAGAACTGAACTAGAAATGAACTAGAACTGAACAAGAACTGAACTAGAAATGAACTAGAACTGAACTAGAACTGAACTAAAACTGAACTAGAACTGAACTAAAACTAAACTAGAACTGAACTAGACATGAACTAAACATGAACTAGAACTGAACTAGAACTGAACTAGAACTGAAGTTTAACTGAACTTAAACTAAACTAGAATTAAGTAGAACTGAACTAGAAATGAACTAAAACTAAACTTGAATTGAGCAAGAATTGAACTAAAATTAAATTAGGTTCTATGCTCACCCAGAAATCTGTCCAATATTATTTTTGTTATTATTTTATGTTCTCACTTTTTCTTTTTCTTATTTAATTCCAAAAATCAATCAATTTGATTAGATCTTATTATATAACTAAAACCACCTTCACACGCTGCCACCCTCTCTGTTATAAAAATTATCTTTGATTTCTATTTCAATTTCCTTTTGTAACTTTTATACATAATTTTTCTTCCTTTTCATTGTATTTCTATTTAAATATTATATTTTGATGAAAAAGAGATTTTTTTTGTTACAAAATCTTATTTATTTGTTTCTTTTTGCAAAAATCGAAATAAAAAAAATATATTAAATTACAAATGTATTTGTTTACATAACTAAGTAAGTAGAAAAGTAATATAGATATGTACTTATGTATATGTATGTGTTGTGTTTATTATTTAATCAACAGACATCAATTTGGTTTACATAAATAAAGCAAATAAATAATTTATGTATTTTATTTCAATTTTTTTCTCATTTTTTTATTATTTCGCAAAAAAAAAATTTTCTTTTATAAATTATTTTAGTCAATTTTTATTATTTATTCACTCATTTATTCATTTTCTCCTTTATCATCATATATTTGATTTTATTATACCCTACACCAACCACATGTGGTGAAGGATGGTATATTAACTTTGTCATTCCGTATGTAACACTAATAAGAAATCATTTCAGACCCAATAATGTATATATATTCTTGCATCAAATCAGAATTTTAGTCGATTTAGCTATGTCCGTTTGTCTGTTTTTCTGTCTGTCTGTCTGTCTGTCTGTCTATCGCTCTGCCTATTTGTCTGTTGTTGGCACGCTCACATCCGCAATAATAGACAGAGCCTAATGAAATTTGGCCTGAGTGCTTGCTATGGTCCTAAGAAGTAAGAAGCTATAGACCGATATCTGAGGCATTTTCTAAGTTCAAGCGAAAAACTGTTATAAAATTTGTCAATTATAAATCGACAAATTAGAATAAAATTTGTCCATAACATTATGTTATATGTACTTCGCTGCCATTTCAAAATATGATCAAAATCGAAAAAAGTTATAGCCAAAAATATAACTCACTTTATATTACGTTTGCAATTGTATGTGTGAATGTACGCTACATAATGTATTTATTTTAACCGCATTTGTATTGAAGGGTATAAAAGATTCGTTATAGCCGATTTTTCAATATTCTTTCTTGTTTGTTATTTATTTTTATTCCTTCTAAACACAAGTTTTAGTTAAAATTGTAAAAAATGTTTAAGTCTATAAAGAAAATTAAATAAAATATAAAAAACTATTGAATAAATGGTTTGATGAATGGATGAATGAATGAATGGACTTGGATTCAAAACCTAAATTTTCTTTAACATCCATTCATTCATCCACCCATCCAAACAACAACAATCACTTGTATTTATACAATTTAATATTCGTACTTCTTCCATAATTCACACACATAATAACGTTATTCGTAAAAAAGAAGAAAAAGTATTCAGAAATTATCGCAAAAGAATTGGAATGAAAGATGTGGGTTATTATTTTATTTTCTCCCTTTTTTTGTTGTCACAAATCATGAGAAGAAAAATCCATATTCGTCTCCACATTTTCTGTAGAATTTTTTCTAATATTTATTTTTCCATTAAAGAAAACCATTTTTCCGTTTTACTCTTCTTAATTCTCAATTTTTAGAGAAAATGACTGAAAATGTGAAAAATAAAACTGAATAATTATGTAATTTATTTCTAAGTATGAGTTGTTGTTTGTAAATTTATAATTATTATTTATGTATTTCTTAGATTCTTTTTAATGTTGAGAAATTTAAATCTTCCTTTTCTACCGACACAAAGCGAAAAAAGGAAAAATATACGAAACTTATTTTTAATTGGAATTTGAATTATACGAATAAAAATGATTCTTGGAAATTAGAATTTGATCTTTTTTATGGATAAATTTATAAGTCTCAAACTTGATTTGGCAAAAATAAAAGTTCAGTTTTAGTTCAGTTCTAGTTCAGTTCTAGTGCAGTTCTAGTTCAGTTCTAGTGCAGTTCTAGTTCAATTTAAGTTTAGTTCTAGTTCTTTTCAATTTTATTTTTAGTTCAGTTTTAGTTCGGTTCTAGTTTAATTTTTTATATAAATTTTTTTAATGTTTTGATTTGACAGATTTTTTTTTTTTTTTGAAAAATCTTTATTTTATAAAAAATGTTCATTTTATAGGAAGTTCGCAAATTATTGGAAATTTTCTACAATTTAAATTTAATTGTTAATATTCGAAATACATAAATTTTAAATGAAATTTCAGAAACTCTCTATTTGATTTTTAAAAAAGAAAATTTTCGAAAAAAAAAATCATTTTATAGAAAATTTTTCAATTTATAGGAAATTTTTTATTATAAATTTTAGCTAATAAATAAATTTTGGAAAACTTTAAAAAAATTATTTTTATATGAAATTTCTTTTGTAAAATTTTATTCAAAAAAAATCTATTTTAGAAAATTAAAACAAAATCTTTTTTATTTGAAAATATTTCATTTATAGAAAATTTAAAAGAAAAAAATCTTTAATAGAAATATTAAAAAAATGTTCTTTTGTAGAAAATTTTCTTTTGTGGAAAATTTAAAAAAATAAAATCAATTTTTTTTCTATTTTTTTAGAAAAGTTTTTTTCAAAAAATTAAAAAATCTTTTTTTACAGAATTTGCAAAAAAAAAATTAAAAAAAAATAATAAATAAATAAAAATTGTAGAAAATTAAAAAATATTTATATTGATTTTTTAAAAATATATTGAAAAAATAGAACATTTACAGAAAAAATCTTTTAAGAACATTTTATAAAAAGAAAATCCCTTTTTTGGATTTTTTTGTTAAAATTAAATTTTAGCTTTTTTTTTAAATGTATTTTATAGGAAATTTTTAATAAATATCTCTTTTCTAAAATTTTTAATAAATTTCCCTTTTTAGAAAATTTTTAATAAATTTTCATTTTTAGAAAATTTTTAATAAATTTTCCTTTTTAGAAAATTTTTAATAAATTTTCTTTTTTAGAAAATTTTTAATAAATTTCCTTTTTAGAAAATTTTTAATAAATTTTCCTTTTTAGAAAATTTTTAATAAATTTCCTTTTTAGAAAATTTTTAATAAATTTTCCTTTTTAGAAAATTTTTAATAAATTTTCCTTTTTAGAAAATTTTAAAAAAATTTTCCTTTTTAGAAAATTTTTAATAAATTTCCCTTTTTAGAAAATTTTTAATAAATTCTCCTTTTTAGAAAAATTTTAATAAATTTTCCGTTTTCGAAAAATTTCAATAAATTTCCCTTTTTAGAATTTTTTTTAATAAATTTCCCTTTTTAAAAAATTTTTAATAAATTTTCCTTTTTAGAAAATTTTTAATAAATTTCCCTTTTTAGAAAATTTTTAATAAATTTCCCTTTTTAGAAAATTTTTAATAAATTTCCCTTTTTAGAAAATTTTTAATAAATTTCCATTTTTAGAAATTTTTTAGTAAATTTCCCTTTTTAGAAAATTTTTAATAAATTTCCCTTCTTAGAAAATTTTTAATAAATTTCCCTTTTTAAAAAATTTTTAATTAATTTTCCTTTTTAGAAAATTTTTAATAAATTTCCCTTTTTAGAAAATTTTTAATAAATTTTCCTTTTTAGAAAATTTTTAATAAATTTTCCTTTTTAGAAAATTTTTAATAAATTTTCATTTTTAGAAAATTTTTAATAAATTTTCCTTTTTAGAAAATTTTTAATAAATTTTCCTTTTTAGAAAATTTTTAATAAATTTTCCTTTTTAGAAAATTTTTAATAAATTTTCCTTTTTAGAAAATTTTTAATAAATTTTCCTTTTTAGAAAATTTTTAATAAATTTTCCTTTTTAGAAAATTTTTAATAAATTTTCCTTTTTAGAAAATTTTTAATAAATTTTCCTTTTTAGAAAATTTTTAATAAATTTTCCTTTTTAGAAAATTTTTAATAAATTTTCATTTTTAGAAAATTTTTAATAAATTTTCCTTTTTAGAAAATTTTTAATAAATTTTAATAATTTTTAGAAAATTTTAATAAATTTTCCTTTTAGAAAATTTTTAATAAATTTTCCTTTTTAGAAAATTTTTAATAAATTTTCCTTTTTAGAAAATTTTTAATAAATTTTCCTTTTTAGAAAATTTTTAATAAATTTTCCTTTTTAGAAAATTTTTAATAAATTTTCCTTTTTAGAACATTTTTAATAAATTTCCTTTTATAGAAAACTTTTGTTAATTTTTCTTTTACATGAAATTTTCAATCAATTTTCTTTTTATAAGGAATTTTTAATATATTTTATTTTTTAGAAAATTTATTTTCTTTTTATTAAGTTTTCAATCAATTTTCTTTTTAGACATTTTTAAAAAATTTTCTTTTTTTTAGAAAATTTTTCTTTATTTTCCTTTTAACATGAAATTTTCAATAAATTTTCTTCTTATTAAAAATTTTTAATTTATTAATTTCTCATTGAAAATTTTCAAAAAATTTACTCTTTATAATAAATGTATAACAAATTCAGAATTTCAGAAATTTCTCAAACAAATTTATTTCTTATTGAAAATTTTATTAAATTTCACTTTTTTATTAGATTTTTTACTTTAATAAAAATTAGTTGAATGAAATCCTTGTGGACATATTCACCTCCTCCCACTACTTTTGACCTAAAATATATTTTAATTTATTTTTCTCTCACAAAATTAAAGTATGAGAAAATTCAACAGAAATGTTAATATTAATTATGTCCTTCCTACATCGATCCCTCGTTCCTCCTTTAATGGTGAAATAACACAAATTTAATATTAATTTGACATTTTTTATACGTTTTTATTGTTTCAAATGACTTTTGCAACATTTTGCAAACAAAAACAACAATAAATTATGTAAATTAGTTTTAGTATGACCGTTATTTTATGTTAAACATGTAACTGTATAAACACACACGTATGTGTGTGTGCATATGTGTTATGTAATTTACATTGTTTGCTTTTTCAATGTTTATTGAATGAAGATTTGTTTTTGTTTTGTAAGGTCAATGTTTAGTTTTCTTATAGTTTTTTGTTGTTGTTTTTTTATCAATTTTTTCTTGTTATTTTGTATTTTCTTTTAAAACATTTTTTTACACCATTAAAACACAAACAAATATTTACATTTATACCGCAACCTTACCCTCCAAAAACAAATACAAATACAATAATTATAGATTTATAAACAAACATTCATACACACATCATATATTTAAGAAGTAAGGAGTGAGTTCGAAATATTCTTAACACACGTTTTTCATATAAAATTTTTAACTCAAGTATTATTTGAATTTTATACCCGCCACCACCAGTTGTTAGCTTTGTCATACTTAACGGTGTGTAGCGCTGAGAAGGAATCATCTCAGACCCCATTAATATTTATTATGTAGTCTTATATGCATCAAATCAAAATCTGATTCGATTTAACTATGTCCGTCTATCTGTTGTTGGCACGCTCACGTGCACAATAGTCGACAGAACTCAATGAAATTTGACCTGAGAATTTCTTATAGTCCTGAGAAGATTCCTATGTAAAACCAGCAAAATCGGTTCAATATATTAAAAGATATAGGATGATATCTGGGGCAACCACTAAGTTCAAGTCAAAAAATTTCATAAAATTGTCAATTAAAAATCGACAAATTAGAATGAAATTTTGCCACAACATTATGTTATATGTACTTCATTACCATTCACCAAAATCGGTTGAATAGAAATAAGTGCTCCAAGTTACATAAAAATCTTATATATATGGTATACATCTGTGAGTGTGTATGTACGAAACATAACGTATTTACTTAAGATGTATTTGTCCTGCAGAGAGAGATTCGGCATAGACGTACAAAAACCCGATTGAGGTAAAAGGGACCATTCTTTTTTTGATTTCACTAACGCCAGAAAAATAGAAAGCTCCCGGTAGGAAAGCAGCCCGTTTAGCTCAGTTTTCGCTCGGTTAGCTCGGTCTACACCATATGGTTGGTTGTAAATGACTGCTAAGAAAAATTTATGAACGGCCCTCGTATATTTTTTTTTATGTATGCTTATGTGTGCAAAATATTATTATAGTATCAACATTTATGCGTTCTAAAAGGAATTTTTTGAAGGTTTATAATGAAGTTAGAAAAAATTATGAACCTCGTATAATTACGGACAGCGGTTTTAGATTATATATATCTTAATTTGACAAATTATTTTACAATATCCTCATATACATGCGATTTACTAGTTTCAAAGTGATATTTATAAGAGTAGTTGATGGGAACTATTAGAAATAATGGACCGATTCTTATATAATTTTGCAAATCGTTTAAGTTCAAAATAAAACTTATTTTCGCAAAATTTGAATAAAATCGTTTTATATATCGGAACTAAAACATCTATTCTGAGGGCATTTATATGGGACCTATAAAAAATAGAGGACTAATCATTATCAGTTGCGTTAGGTTTCGGCCTTGGACCAAAATAAAAGTACATGCCAAATTTCATTAAGATTTCTTCAAAACTGCAACAAGTTTTATATGAACAGCTAACCGGAAACGCGGACCTGCTTAAATCGACTCAAGAAGTGATTCTGGTTCAAAAATTTTATGATGCTGATGCTCAAGAGAATGTTGAAAAAAATTGCAAGAACCGAAAATAGTTAAAATTTTCCAAGAAGTTCTTGGTGTGACAAGCAAAACCATTGATTTGTTACAAGGGGCCCGATAAATACCGAAATTTACGTTAAGTAATGTTTACAAACATATCTGCTCTGAAGTCTTGTAGACTTCATAATGTGTCCACTTGTATTTGGCCTGAATTGGCATTCTGTCACTATAGTAAACAAGTCCTTGGGAGGTACAAGAACAATAATGTGGTGTTTGTATCAAGAAAGGCAAATCCTTCAAACTCCTGTTAAAAGAGAATTTAAGAGCATAAAAAATGTGTCCAAAAGTATGGTCGATTTTAAATGGAGATGGACTACCCATTTGAGCAATATAACAGAAAGCATTATGAAAAGATTAATGGAAGAGTTTCCGAAAAAGGTTAAAAATTTCATCACTCCTGATTTCGTGGTTTCGTCTTTTTTTAAATATATGTATGTTAAGAATTTTTTCAATCTCACTCCTTATCTAGATACATATGTATTGTATGTATGTATGTATGTATGTATGTATGTATGTATGTATGTATGTATGTATGTATTAGTATAAGTATGTAAATTGTAATTGTAACTGTTGTTTATAAAATATTTAAAACATTGCAAAAAATACTTAAAAAAAATTAAAACGAAGAAAAGTTTAATGAGTAAAAAAGAAAAGAAAATAAGGAGAAAAAGAAAAAAGAAAAAAGAAAAAATACTTGTATTTTGTGTTAAGAATCATTTAAAAGACATTTTATTGTTTGAGGCACGTTACAATTTGTGACGTTGGACATTTTATGCCAGAAGTGTTTATTATTTTTTTCTTCAATGATGACTTCATTTGAAGACATGAAATCCCCAGGCGCTGCTTTAATTAGACCAAAGTCATTGGGTGATTAAACCACATACATTCATAAATATATAATTACAGACATCATTACAAACATATCATATACATGTTCTATAACAAGATTTAAAAAATTGAAAAGTTGAAGATCAAAATTTAAATTTAAAATTATATATAAATCCTTTTTATAGGAAACTTTCAATTTTTTCCTATAAAAACGAAAGTTATTAAAAATTTTCTTTTATTGAGAAATTTCAATAAAAAAAGTTTTTATAGGAAATTTTTTGGGATTTTTTTTTTTTCAAAAATTTTCTTCCCATAGGAATTTTTTTCAAAATTTTCTTCCTATAGGAAATGTTTCAAAAAATTTATTTTTTAGGAAAATTTTCAAAAATTTTCCTCTTAATAGAAAAGTTTCGCTAAATTTGAATTTTATAGAAAATTTTCGCTAAATTTTCTTTTTACGCTAAACTTTTTTAATTTAAAATTTTATTTTTATAGAAAATTTTTTAAGATTTTTTTTATTTTTGAAGAATTTTCTTTTTAATAATTTTCTTATTATAGAAAATTTTTGAAGAATTTTCTTATTATAGAAAATTTTCGTTAAATTTTCTTTTTATAGAAAATTTTCGTTAAATTTTCTTTTTATAGAAAATTTTCATTAAATTTTCTTTTTATAGAAAATTTTCGTTAAATTTTCTTTTTATAGAAAATTTTCGTTAAATTTTCTTTTTATAGAAAATGTTCGTTAAATTTTCTTTTTATAGAAAATTTTCGCTAAATTTAAATTTTATAGAAAATTTTCGTTAAATTTTCTTTTTATAGAAAATTTTCGTTAAATTTGAATTTTATAGAAAATTTTCGTTAAATTTGAATTTTATAGAAAATTTTCGTTAAATTTGAATTTTATAGAAAATTTTCGTTAAATTTGAATTTTATAGAAAATTTTCGCTAAATTTGAATTTTATAGAAAATTTTCGCTAAATTTTCTTTTTATAGAAAATGTTCGCTAAATTTGAATTTTATGGAAAATTTTTCACAATTTTCTTTTTATTTGTTAACTTTATCGTTATCGTTAATATTCTAAGAAGTGAAGTGTAATTTCCATTTTATCGTTTCGTTAATATTTAAAAATATTCATGTCATAAAAACTCATAAAATAAATTTAATTCTATTGAATTTTGTAAAGAATTTTGTTGTAATAAATTTTTATATTTATTATTTCTGGGAAATTTGCGTTATTTGATTTTTATAATTTTTTTTTTATTATTTTGCAAAAAAAAAGTGCCAAAAATTTTAAATGTAAAATTTCTTTAAAAATTTATGACTAAAAATGAAAAAAATTCTAATAAATTTATGACCCTAAAAAACACTTCAATTTAATAGAAATCAATAAATTTGATGTTTTTTTCTTCAATAAACGTTTTGTAATGACAGTTTGTCATAACAATTTTGGGATTTTTTTTATTTCAATTAAAAAATATGAAAAGCTGTTGAAGTGGGTGTTAAGGAGTTTTATGGGAATTAAAGTGAATTGAATTGAATTGAAATGAACACATGTCATAAACAGAATTTCGTATTTATGTCATTTCTTCGAAATACGTCATTCATTTAAACAGACCCCCTGAGGTTTCACTTGTAACTTTATTTATTTAGACCGGAGTATTTGCTTAAGTCCTATTTAAAACTAGTAAAATCTTTTAATTGTATTAAAAGGTATGGATCGATATCTGAGTCAACCTCTAAGTTCAATGGAAAATTGATAACGATGTCCGTCCGTCTATCTGGCTGACTGTTCATGTAAACCTTGTAAGCAAAATGCAGGTCGCAATTTTTGATAATCTCGCGTGTCACTGTTTTGGCCCAAGGACGATGTCTATTGAATTTGGTGATGATGGGTTTTATATATCACGTAGCCCCCATACAAATATTCCTCCCGTAATGGGGTTTTAAGAGCATTAAAGTCCTGAATTTAAAGATTTTAATAAAATTTGTCCCAAATAGACGAGGATCGGTTAATTATTTTTATAGGTCCCATATGACGCCCCTTAAAAATAACATACATATGCAAGTATTGTGATCGAAATTTGGTTAAATTAAGATAAATATAAGCAAAAATCAATGTACAAAATTTTACGAGGGTCGGTACATAATATTATCCAGCTGCCGTATAATCTCCCTCAAAGAAGTTTTTTAAAGCGCCCAAATCATACATATTAGAAAATTTATTTATACGAGGGTCGATCATTAATTTTGATCATTAATAACCAACAATATGATGTAGAGTATTAAATAGTTGGCCTTGAGCGATTATAACTTTTACTTGTTAATTTTATTTATGTTTTTTTACTTAAAATGAATTTTAATTGAAATTTTGTTTCGATCACAAATTAAGGAACAATTTGACTTATCTCGCTAAAAAAATCTATCAGGTAAATAAAATTTATATTAAATTTAAGTCCATAAACTACAAATCACCCTTAATAACAATAATTAGATGAGTTTATTTTTATTTTTAATCGTCCTCCCCAAATACTAGCATTTTATCAATTATAGTCATGTAAGTTGTATTTTACTTTAATTTAACTTTAATTACGATTCATGTTGAAATCTCATAAAGTCGTATTTTAATAGTTCAACTAATTTCAGTTAAAACGATCGATATTTATTTTTAGAAATCGCTAAAAAAGGAACTTGTTAATAAATTAACACTAAATTGCTTGAAACAGTCATAAATTGAGGAAAAGTGAGAGAGAGAGTGAGAAAGAGAAAGAGATAGAGTTAATAAGAATATGGTAATTGATGTCATTGTTATGGCGCATTATAAATGTTATTTATTTAAGTCGTTCTAATATTTAAATGCAAGTCAGAATGCTATATTCGGCAATGACGAATCTTCAATGCCCTCCAACACAAATTCAAGTGAAGTAAATACATTATGTAACGTACATGCACACTCACACATACAGTCACAAAGATTTAAAGTTTTTCGTTAATAAAACTTATGAATGTGAGCGTGGCAACAACTGACAGATATAGCTAAATCAGTTCAGATTTTGATTTGATGTAAAAATATATACATTATGTGTTCTGAGATGATTCCTTCTAAGCGTTACACACACACCTGAAAAAGTAGTAAGTTAGAAGAATATTAAGTTTATCATTTCATGTGTAACACTAAGAAAGACCTTAAAATGTCCGCTCACATCTGCACTACCTCAAAATTTCCGAAATTGTTTGTAGTTCACAATCATCAAAATCGGTCTGATATAAATGGAATTTTTTACATATGATTCAGTTACATGTAGAATGTTGGACTAAGTTAGTCCTCTTACAATAACTATTAAAGTGGATCTCTATGGCTTAAGGCTTTCGGCATTTATATATTTTTCTTATTTAAAAAATTATTTAAGAAGTATCTCTTGTGAAGGGTATTTAAAATTCTTTATAGCTGAATAAAGTGTTTACAAATTGTTCTAAATTGTGTTTTAGTTTTATATAAAAATAAATTTATTTTTCGTTATTTATTTAATGATGAACAGAACAGAAGTCACATGAAAAAGTGTAAAAAATGTGTTAACAAGATACTGAAGACGAAGAAGAGGGAAAACAAGTGTTTAAAGTTTAAAATTAAAATTCAAATTTAACGTAAATTTTCTATTAAAAGAAAGTTTAACGAAAATTTTTTATAAAATTAAAATTTAACAAATTTTTTCTGTAAAGAGAAAATTTAACGAAAAATTTCCATAAAAATAAAATTTATCGAATTTTTTTTTAAATAAAATTTATCGAAAATTTTCTATAAAATTCAAATTTAACGAAAAAATTCTATAAAATTCAAATTTAACGAAATTTTTTTAAAAATAAAATTAATCGAAAATTTTCTATAAAATTCAAATTTATCGAAAATTTTCTATAAAATTCAAATTTAACGAAAATTTTCTTTAAGATTCAAATTTAACGAAAATTTTCTTTAAGATTCAAATTTAACGAAAATTTTCTATAAAATTCAAATTTAACGAAAATTTTCTATAAAATTCAAATTTAACGAAAATTTTCTTTAAAAAGAAAATTTAACGAACATTTTCTATAAAAAGAAAATTTAACGAACATTATCTATAAAAGGAAAATTTAACGAACATTATCTATAAAAGGAAAATTTAACGAACATTTTCTATAAAAAGAAAATTTAACGAAAATTTTCTAGAAAAAGAAAATTTAACGAAAATTTTCTAGAAAAAGAAAATTTAACGAAAATTTTCTATAAAAAGAAAATTTAACGAAAATTTTCTATAAAAAGAAAATTTAACGAAAATTTTCTATAAAATTCAAATTAAACGAAAATTTTCTATAAAATTCAAATTTAACGAAAATTTTCTTTAAAATTCAAATTTAACGATTTTTTTTTTATAAAAAGAAAGCTTAACGAAATTTAACGAAAATTTTGTATAAAATGAAAATTTAACGAAAATTGTCTATAAAATGAAAATTTCTAAAAATTTCCTTTTTATAGGAAATTTTCTAAAAATTTCCTTTTTATAGGAAATTTTCTAAAAATTTCCTTTTTATAGGAAATTTTCTAAAAATTTCCTTTTTATAGGAAATTTTCTAAATTTTTTTTAGAAAATTTCCACTTTATAGGAAATTTTCTAAAAATTTTCTCCATAGAAAATTTTCTCTTTATAGGAAATTTTCTAAAAATTTCCTCTTTATAGAAAATTTTCTTTTTGTAGGAAATTATCTAAAAATTTCCTCTTTTTTTTAAATTTCCTCCTTATAGGAAATTTTCTACGAATTTCCTTTTTATTGGAAATTTTCAATAAATTTTAATTTAGTGGTAAATTTTCTTTACCTCTTTTTAGAGTTATTTAGCAAAATTGCTACATAACTCTAATAAGAGGTGATTGGTGTCGATCACGTATCACTTAAATAAGCGTGATCTTAGTGTTACTTTTAAATGTCTAATGAATTCGTTAATCTGTTACAAATTCCATTATTATTATCTTCTATTGGGAATCTGAACATGTGTTCACATCTTTTTTCTAATGCTTGAAATTTAGATTTAAATAATTTCGATTTAAAATGATTCGTTCACCTTCTGGCGATTTCACATTTCTTTACACTCGTTCGTGTCTGATTCATTAACAACAAAAAATATAGAATTTAAAAGAAAATACAAAAAGGGAAAATAAAGAAAAGATTAAAATAAATAAATAATTCCACTTAAGTGCGATTTTTTTTGTATTTTCTTTTTATTTATTTAAATAAATCTCAAAAAAAAGCTTAAAAAGCAAAAAGAGAAGGAAAAAAAACGTATAAAACGAAAAAGATTCATTTTAGAATCAACATTTAAATCTATAAAATAAACTTTTTTCTCAATTTCTACATTTTTTATGGAGGAAGGAAAAAAGGCATATTAGTTCTTTACAAATAATTAAGATGAATGTTTAGAATTCAGTCGTACACCCAAAAGGGCGTATAAAAGGAAATACACTAGAGCCTCGAATTGCGTTTTTCCGATTTTGCGTCATTTCGATCGTTCGTTCAAGAACGACTATGTAATACCCTTCAGAACAATGTTGGTTAAAAGTGGTAGTTACAAAAAAGGAATGAACGACCCTCGTATTACTAAATTTACTGATTTATTCTTAAGTGTTCAGCAGATTTTGGAAACTAACATTGAGGTGAAATTTATGCGTTTCAAATGAATTTTTGTTGGGAAATGAATGGGAGCTACAAAACCGCCCCTCGTATAATTTTGCACATAATTTTTTGCTTTATATATTTTAATTTGACAAAACTTTACTACAATACTAACGTATATATGAGATTTATGCCTTTTTAAGGTGATATTTGTAGGGGCTTGTTTATGACCAATGGGAAACAATGGACCGATCCAAGCAAAATGTCGAACATCAGTTAAGAATAAGAATAAGTTCTATTTATGTCAAATTTCGTTAAAATCGATTCATGTTTAGGATTTTTTTGAGCTTTAAACCTGATATCGGGAGGATATTTGCATGGAAGGTAACTGAAATATTGGATCGAACATGACTAATTTCAAAGGGCTTCGTCCTAATAATATGTACCAAATATCATCGAATCATCAGCACAACCTCATAATACCCTAACCGCTTACAGAGGTTTTTTATTTACTCCAATCTTAAGAAAAATGCGATTGATACGATTTGCGTCGCATTTCTCCGGTCTTCATTACCGACGCAAATCGGGGCTCTAGTAAAACAATAAAAAAAATTAATTCATTTTAAGAAAAAAAGCAAAAAATAGAAAATAAAATCAAAATTAAAATTAAAAATAAAAATACCTACAATTATTTTATAAAAATCCACATAATTTTGGGCGTTTTTGTGGTCAATCTGTAGAAAAGAACAAAAATTATAATTATTTATAATTTAACGACCAAAAACTAATAACAACAATAACAACAAATAGTATGTACTTCATAATGAGTTTATATTTTTATTATGGCTAAAAATGGCTTTTTGCCTTTAATATACTTAAAATTCTTTTTATTGGTTATTTTTATGGCTAAAATTTCCAAAAAACCAACAATAACAACCTCAACTACGCAAAATTTATAGCAGCAATTGCGTCACAACCCACTGACCAAAACTTAACTGACACTTGTCAACATTTTTAACATTATTTTAATGTTGAATTATTTATAAATTTTATTTTTATTTTATTAATGTTCTAATTAAAATAAAACTATAATGGGGGACATGCAGAAATGCTGTTGTCGATAACTCACAAAAATAAAAATAATATAAATTTTTTTCTTTTAATTTCTACAAAAATTTGAATTCACTTGAAATTTTCTATAAAAAATATATTTAACGAAAATTTTCTATAGAAAATGTCCTATAAAAAGGACATTTTATGAACATTTTCTATAGCGTAAATTTCTTCTACAAAAGAAATGTTTCCTTTAAGAAAGATGTTGAGATTTTTTCCTCCAAAAGGAAATTTTAAGCAAATTTTCTCAAATACGAAATTTTTCTCAAAAAGGAAATTTCAAGAAAATTTTATCAAAAAGGAAATTTCAAGAAAATTTTTTTTTAAAAGGAAATTTTAAGAAAATTTTCTCAAAAAGGAAATTTTAAGAAAATTTTCTCAAAAACGAAATTTTAAGAAAATTTTATCAAAAAGGAAATTTTAAGAAAATTTTTTCTAAAAAAGAAATTTTTTTGAATTTTTTTCCTTATTTTCTGAAAATTTCCTTTAAGAATATTTTTATAAAATTCCTCTAAAGGGAAATTTTTATAAAATTTATAAAATTATAAGGAATTTTTAAAGAAAATTTCCTCCAAAAAGGATTTTTTTAGAAAATCTCCTCTAAAAAGGAAATTTGTAAGAAAATTTCTTCTAAATAGAAAAAGGAAATTTGTAGAAAATTTCCTATAAAAATTTAAAAGAAAAGAAAATTTTAAGAAAATTTCCTATAAAAAGAAAATTTTAAGAAAATTTCCTATAAAAAGAAAATTTTAAGAAAATTTCCTATAAAAAGAAAATTTTAAGAAAATTTCCTATAAAAAGAAAATTTTAAGAAAATTTCCTATAAAAAGAAAATTTTAAGAAAATTTCCTATAAAAAGGAAATTTTAAGAAAATTTCCTATAAAAAGAAAATTTTAAGAAAATTTCCTACAAAAAGAAAATTTTAAGAAAATTTCCTATAAAAAGAAAATTTTAAGAAAATTTCCTCAAAAAGAAAATTTCCTTTAAAAAGAAAATTTTAAGAAAATTTCCTTTAAACAGAAAATTTTAAGAAAATTTCCTTTAAAAAGAAAATTTTAAGAAAATTTCCTATAATAAAAAAATTTTGGAGGAAATTTTCTTTTTAAAGGAAATTTTCTTCAAAAAGAAAATTTCTTCAAGAAGAAAATTTAAGAAAACTTCTTAAAATTTCCTCAAAAAGAAAATTTTAAGAAAATTTCCTCAAAAGAAAATTTTAGGAAAATTTCTGAAAATTTCCTCAAAAAGAAAATTTCTGAAAACTTCCTCTATAAAGGAAATTTTTAGAAAATTTCCCCTAAAAAGAAATTTTTGGAAAATTTCTTCTAAAAAGAAATTTTTAGAAAATTTCCTCTAAAAAGGAAGTTTTTAGAAAATTTCCTCTAAAAAGCAAATATTAATTTTAGATAAAGGGTATTTTAGACATTTTCCCCCAAAAAGGAAATTTTAGAAAATTTCCTCCAAAAAGGAATTTTTCCAAAAATTTTCCAAAAAGAGGAATTTTGTAAAAAATTTCCTTTAAAAATGAAAAAAGGAAATTGAAAACTTTCTTAAAAAGACAATTTTTTTAAATTTTCCTTAAAAAAAAAGAGTTTTTTTAGAAAATTTATTGAGACCCTGTAGCTTTAAAACACCCGTTATTAAGTTTCTGCTTTAATACACTTTTTACAATCTTTTTTATCTTTTTCTCAATTTTATTTTAATTTGAATCATAAAAAACGTTTAAAATTACAAAATCTCTTTTTTTCGCGAAGTGTAACAAAGAACCTCATTTAAATAAATTTATCTCATATTTAAATTAGCGTATCTTAATAAGAACTTTAATTCTATTTTCATTTTTTATTATTTAACTACCTAATTACACTCCAAAGTGTTAAAAAACAAGATGTTTCGTTATCTAAGCGAAAAATGTATTTAAATATAAAAAAACGCTTTGAGGGCGTGTAAATAAAGTTCATATTACACATTTTGCACTATTTTATTGTTGAATTTTATCACTTTTTTATTTCTTTTGCTTCTTAACTTTTGTCTGATGCTATTTTTTGTTGTTGTTGCAGTTGTTATTTGTTTTATTTTGTTTTATTTTATTTATTTGTAAATAAATTAACTTTATTTTTTATCTCATCAATTTATACAAAAAAGACCTAAATACACACTTCACAGATACAAATATGTTTGAATTTTATAAAACATAAACACACACACACTTACAGACACTTACGTTGAAAGTGAAAAAACACAGAATTAATACATATTTTTTGGTCAATAAATTTTATTCCAAAAAACTTGATTTTAAATGTAAATAACCCGAAATAGCGGGTAAAAAGAGATATTGACTTATAAAGGTTGACTAAATGAGACCCTACCTAATTTTACCTTGAAAAGGAAATGCAAAATAAAAATATTATTCTAAATTTTTAGACAGCTAAAATTGTTATTAAGCTATTTTTGCTGTAGCTGAATATAAAAAATATGTTATTCAGCTTATTTCAACACAAATTAATTAAAAAATAATATTTTTAAATGTATTTCTGTTGATGAAAATTGTTATTCAGCTTAAAAAAATATTTTAAAAGCCTGCTGAATTCAAGAAAATGTCTATTTATCTACATTTCCAGCAGCTGAATATAATAATTATTAAAATTTATTGCCAAAAATTGTATTATTTAATACTTTAACGGTTAAAATTATTATTCAGCTATTTTTGCTGTTGCTGAATATAACAAATATGTTATTCAGCTTATTTGAATGTAAATTAATTAACAAAATAATTTGTTTTAATATATTTTTGTAAGAAAATCGTTACTTAGCATGCAAAATTAAAGAAAATTTTAATTCAGCTACATTTTCAGTGGTTGAATATAGTAAATATTAAATTAAAGTTACGAAAAATGTTATTCTGAATAACTAAAATGTTATAAATCCTGCTGAATAAAAAACAATATATATTCAATTATATTCACAGCAGCTGAATAAAATAAATATTAAATTTAATTAATAAGAAACAAAGTCTCAACTTTTCTTATAGTCTGCTGAATAAGAAAAAATATTTGTTTATTTTATACTTTTTTGATAAAATTGTTATTCAGGACAAAAGAATTATAAATCCAGCTGAATAAGAAAGCATATTAACTCTGTTTTATTTCAGCAGCTGAATATAAAAAAATATTAAATTTAATTTAAAAAGCCTGGTTAAAGATTTTTTTGTTTGTTAGAATTGCTATTTAGCATTAGAAAATCATAACAAAGTTCAGCTGAATAACAAACAATATTAATTCAGCTACTTTTTCTGAAGCTGAATGTAATAAATATTATTTATTATTATTAATCATTTTATTTAATTTACAATAAATGATTGGAATCCTCTTTTCTATTAAAATTGTCATTCAGCATAACAAAATTTGTTCCAGAAAACTACTGAATAAAATAAACTATCTATTCAGCTAAAATAAACGACTTTAATGTTATAAATTATTTAATATGTAATTAATATTTCTTTTCTATTAAAGTTGTTATTCGGCATAACTAAAACATTTTAAAACCTGCTGAATAAATTCAAATTTTTATTCAGCTACTTTTTTTACATCTGAATACTAAAAGTAATTTTAATTTCAATGTGATTTCATGATATAATTACCATCAAAAATGTTCTATAACCTCAAATTAAATTCAGCTATAGCTGAATTAGCATATATCGAATATTAATAACATATTTGGATAATAACAAAGTTATCACACTTAAAGAATCATAATTTCAAAATGCTTAATTATGTTTAGCTCTTAAAAAAGAAGTTAAACTGCTTTATTTTACATCGGCTAAAGAAATTAATTTTTTTAGCTGATTTTGATGCTGCTGAAAAAAACAAAATTATCCTAAAACATCTGAAATCATTATAATTTGTTTCTAATCCTAATTCAGCCATCTTTAATTCTGCTGAATAAGTCAAACAAACTTTAGTTAAGAATGTGATGCTTTATTTTGCCAATTCAACTATTTAAATTGCAGCTGAATTGCTTAATACAGTTTTAAACATACACTTTCTTTAGCTTATTTTATAAAAAGTTGATATGAAACTTATTTCAATTTAGCTGAATTATGTAAAACTCTAATTAAACTATTTTTTTCATTTTCTTTCCTTTCATTTTCTTTCTTTCCAAATAATTCTGAATCACTTTAATCTTATGAGTCATATAATTACAGTAGTTTAAAGTGATTTTCCATTACAATTAAATTAGTTAAAACTCCTATCAATAAACTAAAACTATAATTAAGCAATAACAATTTAAAACACATTGTTTTAAAGTGTAATTAGGTTACAATCAGTACAGCAAACTTATGGCACTTGAATGTTGTAATTCAATTCAGCTGCATTAATTCTTCAATGATTCAACCACTGTAATTGAATTTTAGTTACTTGAAATTATTGTGAAGTTTTCTTCATAGTTGCTGAATTGGTATTAAATTTATTTAAATTGAAATTCAGCAACATTTTAATGCTGCTGAATTGGTTGAAAATATGACTAAGATACAGAGATTTTATTATAAAATTGTATAATGACTTTTAAAATAATTTGAGTGCTGCCTGAATAAACAATTTTTTTGTTATTCAGCAGCGCTCAAATATATATTCAGCAGCTATAAATTTATTTCAAATTGTTTTAATACTGTATGGATTAAAAAATATCATTACACTAGCTAAATTAAACTTAGAATCGTATTCAGCTGCTATTCAGCTATTGTTAGGTAAGCTGAATAAGCTATAACACTGCTTTAGTTTATGTTAAATTTATTTTGATATTTAAATAAAATAAATATGTATCTTTTATATCAAATGTATGGTGTATAAAATTTAAAATAATTTAGATATTTTCGAGTTAGCTGAATTAGAAGAAAATGTCTTTAAATTCATCAAATTAAGAAGTTTTAAATGAAACTGAATCGTAAAAATGTAACATGTTAACAGTTAAATAGCTCTCTTAAATTATAATCATATTCAGCAGCTATATATCATCTTAAAAGCTGAATTTGCTAAAACTTTCATTTTGATATCTAAAAAGAATTATTTAAAATTATTTTATGAACCTTTTCATAGCTGAATTGTAAAGATTGTATAAGAAACCTAATGTAGGTGCGTAAATTGAATAACTTAAATATATTGGGTTTAGTTCCTATTTATACCCTACACCAATATTGATAATTAAGGGGTATTATGCATTTAAGTAGCAGTATGTTAACCACAAAGTAACGATCACCATTTCAGAATAAACAATCGCCATT
>PYHX02000467.1:108983138-109011085 GCA_004302925.2 Cochliomyia hominivorax
TTTTGACTAGTTTGTAGTCTCATCTATAAACCAGCCTAAAGACTAGTTAACAGTCTGATGTTTAATTTAGTTATAATCTCATTTATAAACTAATTTATTGTCTCGTCTATTGACAAGTTTGTAATCTCGTCTACAGACTATTTTAAAGTCTCGTCTATAGACTAGTTTATAGTTTCATCTGTAGACTTATCCATACTCTCTCTCTCTCTCTCTACAGACTAGTTTATAGTTTCGACTGTAAACAGATTAATGTCCCATTTACAAGTCCATTTAATTCCTTTAGATATCATTAATTCCTCATTCTTCCTACGTCACTCATATAAAATCATTTTTTATTCATTTTTAAACTTAAACTTCTAATAAAAAAGCTTTTTTTTACATATAAAAATATTCAACATCCTGTCAGTTAATACTTAATGACCTACTGTGCGATTAAAATACTTATTTTTATCTGTGATATTTAAAGGAAATTCCTGTTTCATCGTAAATATATGAACACCAAATAACGTCAGTGGTGTTTAAATTAAAATGATGATAGTTAAATAAAAATATTTATTTAAAAATATAATTTATTTATCAGTGTTAACATGATTTCTTTTCTTGATTGTATTGAAAAAAAAAACTCTCACTTCACCTGTTGATTAGGTGTTAACAGTACTCGTACAAGCGGTTACTGATCATTAAAACTACACCTGATCATACATGAGTATTTAACGTCTTTCCTTCCGTCTGTCAGCCAGTTCGACAACACAAAATAAAGTTTATTTCAAACATTTCGGCATGTTGTGAATTTTTTTGAAATTTAACATGTTCGTTTTTATGTATAAAGCAAGTGATCGGATTCCGAACGAGAGATATTTCCATAATAATTCAATTTATTCATTCAGCGAGACGGACAATAATTGCGTCTGACATAAGTTTTAAAAAATATGATCACATCGCAAACTTTATATTTCTTTCAGTCTGTTCGTCTCTCTCTCTCTTTGATCGCCTGTCTGTTTGTTTTTTATGCAACAAAATTCCTTTTGTCTTTAGCGGCGTCAATGGTGGCGGCGTTATGAGCAACCAGAAAATCATGTTATATTTTAATTGAAGTTTTATTTTAATATTAATTTCAGCTTTTCTTGTTATATACACACAAATATACAGAAATTTACATATACATGTTTAAATTATTTTAAATTATGTTTGTATGCTGAAAATTATGTGATGACGTTGAAGTGTACAGTTGTAAGTTTTAATTAAAAAAAAAAAAAACGACATAAAATTTGTTTAACTGTCAAAACAAAAAAATATCAATGACAATCCGTGAACTTGTCGCA
This sequence comes from Cochliomyia hominivorax, assembly GCA_004302925.2. Lineage (NCBI taxonomy): Eukaryota > Metazoa > Arthropoda > Insecta > Diptera > Calliphoridae > Cochliomyia > Cochliomyia hominivorax. The sequence continues at coordinate 108,984,461 of PYHX02000467.1, forward strand.
AATCTTAACGATTTTATGAAAAAGCATAAATATTAATTCGTTTGCGGTTAAAACAATTTGTTTTGCTAAAAGAATCTTCCAAAAAAGACGTGATTTGTGAAGCTGGCAATTTTGAGGGTTTTGATTAATTTGTAGCAATTATATGGGAGAAATGCGCTACTTAAAGTAAGAATATATGATCTGAACTTTTAAATAATCCAAAATTGTGAATAATGACTTATTTATAAATTGAACATTAGTTATCTGAACTATACACTTTTCTTAATCTGAACTATAACTAGGTCGTAAATCTGAGTCCAGTCTATAATATAAACTATAATATAAACTATAATTTGTATTATATACAAGTCCGTAATCTTTATTATAGATTTTTCTTTTCCTGATAAATGGAGGTGAATACCTTCAAAAGGTACCATCTGGTTGTGTTGGGTTTTTGGTGGCACTGCCGTCAAGTATTACTTCACGGGACTGGTTAGCGTCTATACAACCACCATTGTCCTTCTTATTACCTCCTTTTGCCGCTTCTCCTCTAAGCTTAAGGTTAGATTAACTTGCGTTATGAATTCGTTAATCGACTTCCATTTTTCCTCCCAAAAAAACTTTGTTTGAATTTCATACTCCAGTATATGCTTTAATTCCTCAAAACTGGGGCATCCTATATTCTCCGAGACAAAAAAGAAATAGGCGCTGAATACAGTAATATCGATTTGTTTGTAAATGTCTGCTTCTTTGAGTCCCGTTCTGTACAAAACTCTCTACAGCCCCCATCTTCCTCACACTTGCTTGTCGTGTTTTCCTCCTTTCTAGTTAATCTCCTATGTCCTCATACATTCTCTTCGAAGTGTTGTTGAATGTACATTCTTTTTTTAGTAAATCTCTAATATGAGCAATTCTACCCTGAGTTGCAATGCTAATCCGTTCTTTCTGAGGGCCCATCCTGCTGCTCAGAACTGTTCCTCCAAGGGTTCTAGACAATGGGATTCTATGTTCCAATGTAATTACAATAATTCGATGGTCACTATGTGTTTAATGATCGCTTAGAGTATTAATTTTATTTATTTGATTGGATCTGTTATTGTAGTTTGTAGTTCATATCTTCTTTAGACACCTTTTTTGTGGTCCTCAATTCTCTTCAAACAAGCGCCCAAAATCTCTTTACGGGCAGTTTGAACAATTTTCTTCTCTTGGCATAAATAGCACATTATTATTCGTGTATCACTCAAAGGATTGTTTTCCATAGTGACAGGATGCCAACTCAGTCCAAAAATTTAATCTTATGAATGGATGTAGCCATTATTGAAAACATTCCTTGATGTAAATTCCCATATCAAGAACTTTTTGGGAAGTTTAGTCTATTTTTGGGTTCTAAATTTTTCAACATTTCCTCGAGCATTAGCAGCATACAATTTTCGACAAGGAAGTGGCTAAAAATCCATTATACAGAAAGAATATTTTTCAGAAATCTTAACTTTAATTTCAGTGCTCTGCTTTTTGCTTCTGAAATTTAGCAGCGTTTCAGTCAGGTGCTTTTTGGCCCCTGTATGTTTTAAATTTGCATTAGCTTTAACTATTAGCAATAATAGTCTGAGTACTGGGCTATTTGGTATAACCGGTATGTTTTACTACCGGATGTATTATGAGTTCTTTTGAATAATGCTTTCTATTTTTATTTAACCTGAACCAGGTTTTCCATCAACAGACCAGTTCTACCGGTACTGTTTATTAGCATTAAAAATAGTTTGATGGCAGACCTTAAATGTTTGGCCTAACTTTTACAGGACCAAGTAGTACTGACATGTTTTACAAGGGTAACTTGATAAAAATAAGTTTTAATGAAAAAAAGTGTGTTAATTACTCGGTCATACTCCTTAGTCACAGATTAGAGACTATAGACCTTAATCTGTGTTATGACTGGTCTATAATTTGATCTATTCTGATCTATAAACTAACTCAGATTATAGATAATCTATATATAGATAATACACTAGTCGGATAATGCACTAGTCTGTAGTTAATATTATTGACTTTGGACAAGGTTTTTCTATATATAAGGTTATGGGATCGGATTATACAGTTCAGATTATAGATTATAGACCAATCTTTGGAACAGCCTACGTATTAGGGTGTTATAGAATAATAGACTAGTATATTATCTGATTTTTCGCGTATAATCCGAATTGAACTAAATGCTATTTGAAATGAAGTCTTTTTAAAGTCTGAATTCTGTTGTTGTTCCAACAAACATTTAAACCAATTTCTCATTTATGTTTTATATCTTATTTTCTTCTTCCATTTATGTCTTAATTTTTTTACGATTAATTCATTGATGATGTTACACGAACTAAAAAGATACCGACTAATAATGGATGACAAGTTGTTAAAATAACTAAATCTGATGTGTGTGATTTGAAGTTAAATTAACTACAGTATTTAATTCACTTAAACAAAATTATTTAATTGAGTTTAAGAAACAAATATCATGGATATGAAAAAGAATATATTTTTAATAAAAAATGCGTGTCTTGTTATTAAAAAAACTTTATTTAATTTATGATTTTATTAAACTCATGTTAAAAATGAAATAACTATGAAATAAAATCAACATTTATTTCTTTGTTAAACAAAAGAACTAACAATTTATTGTTATTTATTGTTAAATAAATACTCGTAATTCCAGTTGACAACACTACTGTGTTGTCATTATTTGCAATGTGAATCGAAAGAATATATATATATAACTCTAGGAAGTATTTTTTTTCTTTTTAGCTAGAATTTTGCGATATATAAAATTTTTTTCTTTGCGATTAAAAATAATATGAAACAGAAAAAAATGTGGAATAAATAAATTAAAATAATAAAAAAATAAATTTAAATGATTTAAATTAAAATATTACTATTAATGGGCTTTTTCTAAAAAAAATAAAAAATAAAATAAAACTATAATTCAAACCCCTCATTATGTTAATTTCTAAGAAATTTTAATAACATAATTTTTTTTTTTTTAAATTATTGAAATTCTTTTATATATAGAATTTTCAAATTAATTTTGGAAAAAAAAACTGCATCTGTCATTTTAAAGATTTCAAATTCAAATTTTAGGTTTTCAAATTCAATATTTGGTATATGAAACCTTGTTTTTTATTTGAATTTATTAGTATTAACTAAATATTTAATATAAATATTAAATATTTGAAATTTTAAAAATGGTAACACATTTTCATGATTAAACAAATGAAATGTTATGGTTGGTGAAGGCCGACTGTGTTATACCCTCCACTACAATTTTGGTTATAAATGGCAGCTACGAAAAATTTATGAACGAACCTCATTATGATTGAGTGTGAAGTACATTAATGAAAAAGAATTATTTCTGGAGGGTTATATTGGACCAAAATAAATGATGGACCGACTTTCGTATAATTTCTTATAACGATTATCGAATATATTTATCTTAATTTAGCCAGTTGTTATTAGAGTACCAAAGTATATGTGAAATTTATGGAAGGGGCTTATATGGGACCCATGAAAAGTAATGAACCTTCGCATCAATTGGCAGATCGCTTTAGAATAATATAAGACTTATTTATGTTGAATTTTGTTAATATCGCTTTATACTTTTATGACTTTAAAACATAATTCAGGGAGGACATTTGTATGGGAGATACCTGAAATAGTGGACCGAATATGACGAATAGATTTTGTTCTTGGGCTAAAATAATATGTACCAAATTTCATCAAGATATCTAAAAAATTACAAACTTTAGAGTGTTCACATGGACAGGTGGCTGGACAGACAGAAGGATATTATTAAATCGACTGAGAAAGTGATTCTGAATGGTGTTACACAATTTTTTCTACATTTTACAAACATCAACACAAATGCATAACACATGAAACAACTACGATGATGTAGGGTATAAAAACAACAACGACAACATCATGATGAATTATATACCTTGAGAATATTATACATGTGTATGTGGGTGTAAAATGTATTTTGTAATCGTGTGCAGCAAAAGAAGTAAAAATATTATAAAATTTAGTTCAATAAATATTGAAATTATAAATTTTATTAAAAAGATTAAAAAAAAAAAAGAAATTTGCATACAAATTTGTTTAGGAATTGTTTCGGAGAAGAACCGGCCTCAAGTGGTTTCAAAAAAGGTAATGTGATTTTGAAAATGCTGGTAAATCTTTTTTATCTTAAATCTTTTTTTCTTTTTTATCTTAAATGTCATACAATTAAATACAATATTTTATTGAAAATAATTTAAAGTTTTTGAAATTGATATTCAAACTTTTAAAAGTTTTTACCAAATAGGGCCGAAGAACATTGATGGGGATTAAGACTTTTCAATGTTACTTTTTTTTGGTCAGCACCGTTATATTCCATACCTCTACATAGTTTTGATTCGAAACGAGGTTATGTGAACAAATGGCTAATGATCTATAGGTTATAATATGATCTATTTATCACTTTTTAGACAAGTCTACATTTCGATTAAAGATGTCCCTATTTTTTTGATCAGATTAAAGTCCAATCTACATTATTATGCTTAATGTCAAACAAAGGAATATATTGCTTATCTTTATTGTCACCAGAAAAAGTGTGTACTTGGATCTACAAAGAGTTGGCCAAGATTTCAAATATCTGCCGTTAAACTGTTTCCAATGTTATTAAAAAGTACATAGATATACTCGAGGGAATGTTGAAGCAAAATTAATGTCCGCAAAGAAGTCAAAATTTCTTGGCATGGAAAGCAATATGCAGCTGCGGCAAAAGAAGCGAATCATTTGTTAGATCGGGCTCTATGAATACCGAAATTTACAAATGTTTATAAAAATGTCTTCATTCATTTATAAGACTTGTGTCCACTTATTTATATCATCCTATCTATAGACTAGTCTATAATCTGATCTATAGACGAGTCTATAATCTGATCTATAGACTAGTCTATAATGTGATCTATAGACTAGTCTATAATCTGATCTATAGACTAGTCTATAATCTGATCTGTAGACTAGTCTATAATCTGATCTATAGACTAGTCTATAATCTGATCTATAGACTAGTCTATAATCTGATCTATAGACTAGTCTATAATCTGATCTATAGACTAGTCTATAATCTGATCTATAGACTAGTCTATAATCTGATCTATAGACTAGTCTATAATCTGATCTATAGACTAGTCTATAATCTGATCTATAGACTAGTCTATAATCTGATCTATAGACTAGTCTATAATCTGATCTATAGACTAGTCTATAATCTGATCTATAGACTAGTCTATAATCTGATCTATAGACTAGTCTATAATCTGATCTATAGACTAGTCTATAATCTGATCTATAGACTAGTCTATAATCTGATCTATAGACTAGTCTATAATCTGATCTATAGACTAGTCTATAATCTGATCTATAGACTAGTCTATAATCTGATCTATAGACTAGTCTATAATCTGATCTATAGACTAGTCTATAATCTGATCTATAGACTAGTCTATAATCTGATCTATAGACTAGTCTATAATCTGATCTATAGACTAGTCTATAATCTGATCTATAGACTAGTCTATAATCTGATCTATAGACTAGTCTATAATCTGATCTATAGACTAGTCTATAATCTGATCTATAGACTAGTCTATAATCTGATCTATAGACTAGTCTATAATCTGATCTATAGACTAGTCTATAATCTGATCTATAGACTAGTCTATAATCTGATCTATAGACTAGTCTATAATCTGATATATAGACTAGTCTATAATCTAATATATAGACTAGTCTATAATCTGATCTATAGACTATATACTAACATGAAATCTAATCTATAAAAAAAAAACATGAAATTGGCTGGTCCATAATCTGAACTTTAAATAGTATGATCAATAGGTTAGTCTATATCGCATACTAATGTTAAAGTCAATGAACTTTATAAAACCTTGTTTACCATCGGCAAATTGGCGAACACGAATAACTATAAAAACATGCGTTAGTCACTTTGAAATATAATAAAACTTAATTATATCCGTCAATATCAAAATAAAAAATAACTGCATAAACCCCATTATTGCCAGAAATTAAAGTTCATTAAACTATTTTAACACTTACAAATCATTACAAATATTTCTTTACGATTAAAAACAAAAATAACTTTAAATATTTTTTACAATTGTTTTTGAAAATGTTACACACGTAACTAATCACGTGATATACACCTTATATGAGGCGTGATAGATAGGCCCCCTTTTTTTGGAAATAAATTAAAAACAAGAATCAAATATACTGAACATGAAAACCATGTTCTTTTATTTATTTAAACAAAATATAATTTTTTGTTTAAATTACTTTTAAGGTTTACATTATTTTTTAATTAATTGTAAAACAACAAATTAATTTTAATTAAACATTTTTTTAATGAATTTAACAGAGTTTTTGAATTAAAGAAAAATCATTGTTGTCTTCAGATGATGACGAGCGAATGCGTTTTGTGTTGTGTAGTGTTGTGTTGTGTTGTAGTGAAATGTATGTCAAAGTCATTGGAAAACTTTGGTTTAGTTTGTTGGTCGTTCGGGTGGTCGGTCAGATGTTTGGATTGGCTTGGATTTAGTATGGTGAATTACCCAAAATTAAACATTTAAAAACAAAATAATATTAAATAATAAGATGAAAAAGTTTTAATAAATTTTATTTTTAAATGAGGGCCGGACAGATGAATGGACACACATAAATATGAGAACTAAACCTTGAGGAATATTTTAGTATTTATTAATTCATTGTAAGACGATGTTTAAGTTAATTACATTCATATTTTATTTTTATTATTAAGATAATATTTTTGGTTATTTTTTTAAGGTAATAAATAAATTGACCTATAAAATAATAAAATATAGACGAAATACCAATTCCAATTAAAGACTAGGTTATCTCTTGAGCCACAGAAAAATTTATGAACGAGCCTGATTGTGATTGAGTGTGAAGTACATTTATGAAAAAGGATTCTTTCTGGAGGATTATATTGGACCAAAGTAAATGATGGACCGACTTTCGTGTAATTTCTTATAACGATTATCGAATGTATTTATCTTAATTTGACCAGTTGTTATTAGAATATCAAAGTATATGTGAAATTAATGTCCTTCAAAGTGATATTTGAAAGGGGCTTATATGGAACCTATAAAAAGTAATGAACCTTCGCATCAATTGGTACATCGCTTAAGAATAATATAAGACTTATTTATGTTGAATTTTATTAATATCGCTTTATATTTAGGACTTTTATGACTTTAAAACATTATTCAGGGAGGACATTTGTATGGGAGATACCTGAAATAGTGGACCGAATATGACGAATAGTAGTTGATAATCTAGACTAAAGTTTAATATATAGGCCACAATCTAAAATATAGACTTTAATCTGAATTATAGAATAGTCTGCAATCTGAACTATTGTGGATTCTATAATCAGAACAATATAATTATATATAAACTAATTTATAGGTTTTTCTATAATCTGATTTAAAGACTAGTGTATAAACTGTTCTATTTTTTTTTAGATATGTAGACCTAGAGTTTATTATTTGATCTTTAATTTAGTCTGTTATCTGTTTTAGTGACTGATCTTGAGGCCAATCTATAATCTGATCTATAGACTACTTTATAATATGACCTGTTAAGTTATTTTTAATCTTATCTATAATCTAATCTATAGACTACTTTATAACATGATCATAAGCTATAAATTAGTATATAATCCGATCTGTAGACTAGTCTCGTCCTGATATGGAAAAGAATATAATATGATCTATAAAATAGTATATTATCTGATCTATAGAGTTTAATATTATTTGATCTATAGTTATGTCTATAATCGGATTTTAAGACTTGGCTTTATCTGATCTTGATATGATCTATAGATTAGTCTATCAGTAAAGAGTGAGATTGAAAAATTCTTAACAAATGCTTTCATTAAAGCTTTTAACCCACAAATTATTTGATTTGTTGATTGATCAAGTTTTCTTTGTAAAATATGTCGGTTATTATGTTTCATGTTAAACAAATGAATATATTGATAATCTGATTAAAATGAGTGACTAGAAAAAAGTGCGTACTAAAAAAAAATTAATGTTATTAAACAGTTCCACGAGAACTTCTCCGTTGAAAGAAAACCGGGACAAAAAAGTAGAAAGTATTTTTAAAACTGCTCCCAGCATTTCTGGTAGGAAAACAGCTCGGTTATCTGAGTATGTCAGCATGCCCTGGTATGTCAAGCAATATGCACTTGCGGCAAAAGAAAACAATGATTTGTTACAACGGGCTTTTTAAATACCGAATTTTATAACTTCCACTTATAAGACTCCACTTATTTGTGGTCTGAATGGTAAACAAGCCCTTGTGGTATTTGTACCAGGAGAGGCAAATCCTACAAACTGTCCGTGGCTAAGGCCATTAGAGAGATATTGGGCTCTTGTTTGAGGGTTCAAAATTTCATCACAAGTGATTTAAACTATAAAAATATATTTTTTTGTAAATTGTAAAAATAATTTTAATCAAATAAAAAAATTTTAAGCTATAAGTTTAGTGGTTTAGTTTTTATGAACATCTCACTCCTTAATATTCAACAGTCTTAAACTTCGTCTTCAGATCAGATTAAACTATAATCTGATCTGAAGACGGGTCCATAACCTAATTTGTTAACAGGTCCTTAATGTTATATGTTGATAAATCTATAATCTGATCTATTTACTAGTATATTATCTGATCTATAAACTAATATGTAATCTGAACTATAGACTAGTCTATAATCTGAGCAATTGAATAGACAATAATCTGATCTAGTCAGCAGACTGATCTATTGAATCTATAATTCTTTAAGGTCAATAGATTAAAATTATGTGATTTTTGGACAAATATAAAAATGGTCTGTTACATGATTTTAATATAGTCTATAACCTGATCTGATGATTAGCTAATGCACACTTTAACCAAGAAGTAACATTATGATCATTATGTTAATTAACAATTATAGCAAAATGAAGTCGCTTAATTTAATTAAAACTTCATTTAATTTTTTGGCCATTTCTTCTTGTGCAAAAACCCCCAAAATCTTGGCACCAATTCAAATAGGGGATTTTTTCCAGCCTTAAATTTACAACCTAAATTCACAGCTCGTGTTAAGGATATTAATTCAAAAACAATGATCTTGTTTAATGGTCGTTTACAGTATTTTTAAATTCTTTTTAGTAAAATAATTGCAAAATTTAAGAAAAGAACAAAAATAAACCATAAATAATTTTAGAATTTAAATGCAGAACTTATTTCAATCTTTAAAATTCTGCAAGACACTTTTAAAAATTATAACAAAAAGATGTTAAAAATAACGTAAAAACCCCCTTTTTAAGATTTTCCCAAGATCTTGTATGAAATTCGATGAACCGAATAAAATATAAAAATAAAAAACAAAATAAATAAAACAAAAAAGAATGTAAAAATTTTTTTAAACTTAAAAAAAACATTAAAAATATTTAAAAGTAACTCGATCTGCTTTTGACCAAAATACAAATAATAAAATAAATAAATGAAAACAATTTGTAAACAAAATAAATGAAAAAAATAAAAAAATAAATAAAACTTAATTTGAAAATAAAAATTAGAACGTTAACCGTAATTTTGATTTCAATTTCAAAACTAAAAGTTCGCGTAAAATTTGATCACAACCAACTGAGAATCGAAAACAATTCGGCCATTTGACTCCGGAAATACTCGTGAGCAAAAAAAAAAAAAACAACAACAGTGACAGTTAAAAGTATTTTTTTTTTTTTGCATTTACTCAAATAATGCGAGTATTTTTACTCAGCAAAAATATTTTGGAATTCGATTTTTAACTGAGAGTTTATTTGAGCCGGTAAATAAATAAAGAGCGTCTTTATGTCTGTCTGCTATTAAGTACTAAAGTTATAAACAATACATTTTGTAACGAGAGATGCCAGATGCTGGGGAAACATGTTGAATATTTTGTGAAAAATTGAATTTTTTAATATTTTTTTTTTTTTTGTGAAAAAAATTATTTTCAAATTTTTTTGAATTAATTTTTTTTAATTTAATTTTTCGTATAAAATTGAATCATCGTAATAAATTTAATTTTTAATAAAATTTTTATTTTTTTTTTAGTTGAATTTTTATTAAAAATATTTTTTTGTGAAAAAATCAATTTTTTGTGAAAAATTGATTTTTTAGTAAAAAATTGAATTGTTCGCATTTTAATTTTCAGTAATATTTTTTTATTATTTTTTTTTAATTGAATTTTTATTAAAAATTTAGTGAAAAATTAAATTTTTTTGTAAAAAATTGAATTGTTGTATTTTTTTTTTTTTTTTTGTGGAAAATTGAATTTTTGTGAAAAAATTATTTTTATTGTGAAAATTTTTTTTTGTGGAAAATTGATTTTTTTGTGGAAAATTTAATTTTTGTGAAAAATTAAATTAAATTTTTGTAATTTTTTTATGAAAAATTAAATTTTGTAAAAGATTGATTTTTTTTTTTTTTTTTTTTTTTGTGAAAAATTTAATTTTTGTAAAAAATATATTTTTTTTTTTTAATTTATTTTTTGTAAAAAAATATTTTTTTGTGAAAAATTTAATTTTTGTAAAAAATAGATTTTTTGTGGAAAATTAAATTTTTGTCAAAAATTCAATTTTTGTAAAAAAATTATTTTTTTTTTTTTTTGTGGAAAATTGAATATTTTGTGGAAAATTTAATATTTGTAAAAAAAATTTTGTGGAAAATTAAATTTTTGTGGAAAATTAAATTTTTGTAAAAAATTGATTTTTTGTGAAAAATTGAATTTTTTGTGAAAAATTGAATTTTTTGTGAAAAATTGATTTTTTTGTGAAAAATTGAATTTTTTGTGAAAAATTGAATTTTTTGTGAAAAATTGAATTTTTTGTGAAAAATTGAATTTTTTGTGAAAAATTGAATTTTTTGTGAAAAATTGATTTTTTTGTGAAAAATTGAATTTTTTGTGAAAAATTGAATTTTTTGTGAAAAATTGAATTTTTTGTGAAGAAGTGAATTTTTAGTGAAAAATTGAATTTTCCCTTGATGTAAATTCGGTATTTATAGAGTACGTTGTAACAAATAATTGCTTGATATACTAAGAACATTTTTGGGAAATTTTGAATGCTTTTGGGTGCTAAACTTTTCTGCAACATTCCCTCGATGATCAGCAACATAAAATTTTTTACCAGGATGTTGCGAAAAATTTGCCAGAACATACCTCATCCATAATGCAGCAGAAAAAGCTTTCTTTTTTCGGCTTAAAAAACATCATATGGTACCATTCCTTCTAGTCATACCAAGTTTTCTAACAACTGACAAGTTCTACCGGTACTGTTTAATAATAATGGAAAAAATGTTTGTAGGACCAAGTTGGGTTTAGAGGTTACCTAAGATCTCGGGTTATATATTTTAAAAACTGAACCGATTTTATTAGTTGTAAATAGGAAACTTCTGAGAACTATAAGAAATACCCAGGCCAAATTTCATTTAGCTCTATCAATTATTGTGGATGGGAACATGCCAATAACCGATAAAAAGATAGACGTACGGACATAGCTAAATTGACTCTAATTTTGATTTGATACAAGAATATATATGTACATTAAAGGGTCTCAGATGATTACTTCTTAGTGTTACGTATGGAATGACATAGTTAATATACCTTCTTTACAACTTGTGATAGTGAAGGGTATAAAAAAGTCAAATAACTCTTAGGTTAAAAGTAAGAATTTCTCAATCTTTATTCATCTTCGTGATAGAATATTTGATATGGACCTGTTCTTCGTAAAAATATTGTATAATGTAAAAAGAACGTTGAAGATTCTGTTCCAATTTCTATAAATATTTTTTTAATATATTGAAAATTTGTTACCAATTTTTTTTCCTAGAAATTTTTTAGTGATAATGTGTAATTTTAAATTTTCTAACAAATCTGGCAACTCCCTTAAACGATTAAAAGAGTTCAAACGTTTTTCATTTCACATGTATTTAACAGAATTATACACAAATACAAACAAACAATAATAATAATAAAACTTAAATAAATATTTTTATAAAATTTTATTTAAAAATGAAATTGCTTTGATTTTATAAAAGACAAGGTTCGAGCCAAGTTCGAAAACAGTCGTGATTTAAACATTGACGAGTAACAATTAAAAAGCAACAAAAACAAACACAAATTAAATAATTAAAAATAAAACAACAAAAAGAAGAAAACTAAATAATTTAAAGAAAAAATAAATAAATAAATAAAAACAAAAGCAAAGAAAATTTACAGTTATAAAACAAAAACAAAGTAAAAACAAATTAAAAAGGGAAAAATCGAATTAAAAAAAACTAGAAAAATTAAAAAAAATATATATTTAACAAAAATTAGTGAATTTAAAAAAAATAAAAAATAAATATTTATTATTATTTTTGTATTAAACAATAAATTTGTTCATGGTTTATTTAACGTTGAATTTGAAAAAATAATAAAAATAAAACAAGTAAGAATGATATATTCGGCTATGCCGAATCTTTAATACTCTCTACCACAAATGCATGTGAAGTAAATACGTTATGTTTCGTACATATACAGTCGCAGATGTATAAACAATATATAAAAGTTTTTCTTTTAATATAACTGAGGACCATTAATGACTCAAAAAATTTGTTAAAGTTTTGACTATAACTTTTTTCTTCAGAACCGATTTTGATAATATTTTTGAAATCGTAATGAAGTTCATATAACTTAATATTATAGCAAAATTTCATTCCAATTCGTCGATTTAAAACTGACAATTTTACGAAAGTTCTTCACTTAAACTTAGATTTTGCCTTAAATATACGTCTACATCTGAACCGATTTTGCTGGTTTAAATTAAAAACCTTCTCAGGACTATAACAAATTCTCAGGCTAAATTGCATTGAGTTCTGTTAATTATTGCGAATGTGAGCAAGACAGATTTAGTAAAAACGACTCCAGATTTTTAATATATATACATTATGGGCTCTGAGGTGATACTTTCTTAGCATTAAACACGGTATGACAAAGTTTACCCTCTTCGTCACTTGTGGTAGAGGAGTTTAAAAAAACAAACAAATAAAAATATTTGCAATAAAAATTAATAAATAAATTAATAAATAAAATTAAAAATTTTATTTATCAAGAATTTAAACAAAAAAATAATTGTTAACAAATAAATAGAAAAACCTTTGACAAACAAAAAAATAAATAAATAAAAATAATTATTAAAATTTTTAAAAGAAACCTTGATTTGTTAATTGTGTTTTATTACAACATTATTAAACAAAAATGCATTAACAAAAAAAAAAAATTAATTAAAATTTTAATTAACAGCTGACATGTTTAAAATTCAAAACCATTTAAATTCCTTAAAAGTTATTAACCGTTTTAATTAATTAATAACAACAACAACAAAAACAAATTTACAAAAAAGAAATCTCTGTCAAATAGTAATTTAAATAAATAAATTAAACTCATTTAATTTTCCAAAAAAAAAGGAATTTGTTAATAATTAATTAATAATAAATAAAATATATAACAGGAATAAAACAATAAAAAAATACGTCAATCTGACAAAAAGAGCAGCAGCAAAAAACAAATATATATTTTATAACGTGTTTTAAATATTTAAATCTGTAATTGAAACCATTTTTTTCTTTGGAGTGAAATTTAAGAATTTTAATTTGTGTAAAAGTGCAAGAATTTTTACACTCACACACACACACACGTAAACACATTTTGACAAATAATTAATTGGGGTTTTTTGTTTGAGTGATCAAAATGAAGTTAAATCCGGCATCTGATCATGTTTATTTCAATGATGGTTTCAAGTGCTCCTCCATAAGTATAACAACAAATTTAAATGAAACAAATGCTGCTGACAGTGGTGGAGCAACAGGTAACAGTGATGGATCACAGGGATCCAATGAGTTTATATGTAAGTAACTGAAATATTATTTAGATCACTTCTTTTTAAATTATTGGAAAAATAAGAAATTTTAAAATGTTCAGTTATAGAATTTTGTTTGTATTTATGTCTTAATTTGCTGAGACCTGTACCACTTGACCGCTCTTATAAAGTGACACAAATTATTTCATCAAATAACTGTGAATTATTATTAGATTTGTATGGTATTACTTCACCCACTGATCTTAACTGTACCGATTTTTTTTCAGAAAAAAGATCCTTGAGAAATTTTAAATATACAGTATCTAATATTTGCTTCTTATGGGGGCAAACTCTTCTCCTGATCCTAAACGTCCTAGATATTGTAAAACTTTTTCCGGAAAAGTTATTAGAACTTTAATAGTTCTTTAAGACTTTGGTTATTTATTTAAATTAAAAGAGAGCTATACTTCCCCCTGATCCAATTCGTTTTAAATTTTTTCCAGTAAAACTCTTCCTTGGTAAAGTAATGAAATGAAATCTTAATACTTTCTCTTCAATTGTCCTTAAGATATTCGATAAGTAATATTTGCCTCCAATGGTGAATACCTCTACCTCTCATTTTTGTTCAGGAAACCAGATCCTTGAGATAATGATTGGAACATTTAAAATTTCTATAGAGATTTGGTAATCAATATTTAGCCTTGTACCCTGCTCTTCCTGATTCTACCAAGATTTGTATTTGGATCACTTAGGGAAATTTTCAACAAAATCGGTGCAGTAACAAATCACTTCTTATGGACATTGATTTTTTTTAGAAAGCCTTCATGAAAGCGCGGTGGTAAATTGCCTGGTACTACTTTGTGATTCCGTCATAAGTGAATTTGGATAAATATGAAAATTCAATATATATTAGCAGATGCCTTTAGTTATAGTCCTCAGAATCCCTCTCTTGGACCTCTGTATTAAATCATTAAAAGCGTTTCTTGTTTAATCGCAGAATGATTTTATTTTCAAAGCTGCATTGACCTATGTTGACTGGTGATTAATAACCAATGAAGAGAAGATGCTTCATATGAGCCGTCGGCATATTAAAACTTATAGAAAATTATTTTACCGCTTACTGGCAGGTCAGAAATATAAATATGAATCACCTACAATAATTGCAAATTCTCCTGTAATGTATCCATTACATTTCAGTCTGAATATTCGATTATTCGTGGGTTCATAGTGATGTAACAACATTTTATTTTATAGATTTAACCTTCGTGCAAGCGTTTTGTAGGTTAACGCAATATCTAAACCTTTAATTCAAAATATTTACTTATATCTCCAGTAATTCGATTTACCTGTCTTATAGATCCGTGTCTTTGATGAGAGCAAATTTAATGAATTGGAATGTTATTCTTTAGTTACTTCTTTGTAAAGGGTTTGCGCAAAATATGTATTTATATTTAAGGGCTCCTTTCTTGTATTTTGCAGTTCTACTTTCCCCAGACACCATTATCTCTCTACTAGACTAAATTCTTTAGGTATTCACACATGGCGCGTATTGTGATCTTACGTTTTTTTTTCTGCCAAAAAATTAAAAATTGGTGCCGTAAAAGTAATTATTAATCATTGACAAGGTGCCACTTTTGTGTGGACTTAATCAGTTCTATTTATTGTATATTTCAGTACTCATAAATCATATCATATCAGAACTTAATGAAGGAGTCTCTTAAGTTTTAAAGATCCTCTCAATTACATTTTACCACAAAAGTTTTTCTTAGAGAATTATGAAAGATTTGAGGTTATATGCGTTCTATTGTTCTTATCTAAACATGATTATTCTTCAAGCCTTCCGTTAGCTTTCACTTTTCACATTTAATAATAGAACACTGAAATACTTGGGCTGCTATTCCAATAGATGCGTTTTTAACTATATCAATTTAAAATTTTCTAGACGTTTCCAATTTCATATCTAATCGTTTTGTTTCCGAAAAAGGTTTTCCTTAAATGATTTAAATCTGAAGATACTGCCTATACCGTTAAGAGGAGTTGTAAGTCTAGGTTAAAAATGGTAGATTTACTTAACACATAAACGATGTATCAAATAACGGTAATAAACGCTTGCATTTCTTTGTGGTTCTTCAAACCTGATTAAAAATAAATGATCTCTTGTATTTTCCTTCTTTTGGTCCTTCGAGACAAATTCAACAGAATAATAATTTACGATCATTTGTATCAGATTAAAATCTACAATTATGAGTGTATATATTCTCAAAATGGAAACGTATATTCTAATTTAATTCCATTATATAGACTTCGTACAGGATTCAAGGTTTGTGAAAAAGCTTAATAATCTATAGATTACAAATTTAATTGTCCTTATATTGTCTACAAATTTCAAAGTGGAAACGTATCTTCAAACTTAATTCCAGTATATAAACAATATAAACAGTATTTATAATGGTAAATAATTCGCAGTCCTTTTAGATGGATTCCAGAGTATAAAGAATTTTCATGTTTATGTGTTCTAAAAAGGACATTTTTGTAAGAATTTTTATACATTTAAATATTCATATTCGTCTTCAAATGAAGAAAAATGTTACAATATTTTATGGTCATTCGAACCGGATTAAAGTATGTTATTTGAGTTTATTTTGGGAAAATTAACGGCAATTTTTATTGGTAAATTACTTCTGGTCTTTCGAACCGGATTCAAAAGTTTTCTACAAAACTATGATTGGGAAAAAGCTTAATATTCTATAGATTACAAATCATGATCAAATTTATATCTAATCTTAAAATCTGAGGAGTTAAAAAAGATGTTATAAATAATCAGTTTTTTATCATTTAAGTGCTATTTTTAAGGCTTTTAAAACTGTAAGTATTGATCAATTTTATAATGTGCATTACATATCTATTACATCGATTGCCATATAAATTCTTTTTAAAAATACATTTAACAAATTCTTTCATAAAACATTTCTAAAATTTCAATGGTTTTATAATCAAATAAGGAAATCTTTTAAGGTAAATTGTTAAAACACCTAAAGATATTAAAAGAAATTGAAATGTGTGTTTTAGAAATAATTTTATAGTCATAGAATTTATTACGCCTTCTCGAATAGATTTTACGTCATTTGCAATGGCAAAATGACGTTAATGTTTATTGTGTCGTGATCATAATTGAAACTTGTATGTAAATTGAAATGTTATCATTAGGCAACTCATGTTTTTTGGAATGCAAAAAAATAGCCGTTAGATATCGTGTGAAAATTACATATGTGATTATATTTATAATTTGATTTGATTTATATCTATAATTACAAATGAGTTACTATATAAAAATTATAAGAGCAGTTTAATATGGAAAAGGAATTTGAAATTAACATTCGGTTAATGTTTTAAGCAGAGATTAAAGGTTTAACATCCAGTTAGTTAAACTCGCAACCTTCGACATAACTTAAGATCGAAATTAAAAAAATTTTTAACAAATTTCTTCGTTATAACTCGTAAAGATCTTCCAAACTCGGATAAAGTTATACTTCATTCTTATGTTGACGATTTTGCTTTTGGATCTTATCGAGATAATTTGTCGAGAATTATTCCATATTTCCACGAATCAACTATCTTGAATAAGTACGAGTTTCCGCAATTTTTAGTTTCTCAAAAAAAAAAAATTAGCTAAACTTCTCACAACTACATTATGCATAGAGGGCGTTGTTTTAGGAAACTTAAGATATCAAACTGTATTGTACTCGAATTTTGACACAAAACTTTAGCAAAAAAAAAAAAAAAACAGCAATAGAGAGCTTTGTTGCGGTCTAATTGTCTTCGTAGGAACAATGGCAAAATAAAAATATAAATCTGAGTCGGTTTAAGTATCTAAGTACTGTCTATTGTTGTTCTCTGAGGGAAGAGCATAGTGAGGTTAGGTCTACGAAGACAGGTACTCACGTTAAATGCTTTGTCGTTGTCTGCTGTTGGCGTCTTTATCCATTGTCGGATCACATCCTGTGGCCAATGTTGATTGTTTGTGTGTGAACAATTATCCTTTGTATTTTTTATGTTGTCTAAATAGTTCTGGACTTATAGTCGTCATCTTTAACTTCGAAGTTCGAGCGAAGAATTAAGTCAGCTAACACGGTGGTCAGCAGCCCCTGGAACTTCTGTTCCAGCTTGACCATTAGTGTGGCCCTTGATACCCAATGAGGTTCGGTGTAGAGTAGCACTTCAATAGTTCTCCTTTACATTTGGGGCGGTTGGTAAGCGCATTGTATTTACCCGTTACTACCACCATGGAATTTGGCCGACATTTTGAATACCCACGTAAATCTGTAACTCATCAGACTCTTGTTGGCGTTCACAGTAATTGTCACAGCTTAATAGAATTTGAAATGATTATTTATTCTTTAGATCTCTTCAGTGAATAAATTATGTTAAAGAACGATATCTGAGTAACTTCTTAAAATTCTGAGGAAGAATAACGAATGGTTTTAAACGATAAAAATAAAAATTTCCCGTTTCGAGATTATTTTCTAGGAATTCTACATTCATCACTCATACTCTATAAACGACTGCTGTTCTCCCATCAATTTGAGCAGAGCGAGCAAGCATTCATTCAATGTAATTTTTTAATGCTTTAGGTAATGTACCTCTGGTTTCAATAGTGAACGGATTAAAATCCCATTATTTCAAAAATCAGGTTCAGACCGATCTAATGTCAACAAATCATTTGCAATTTTTTGTCTCCTTTAAATTTTTAATGCAATAATTTTTGAAAAAAAATCCAAGTCATTTCCATTTAACAAATTGGATTCATTTATTATAAAAATAAATATTTTACTCATTCACACCTCTTTTTGTATTCACTTATTTAATTTTTTTCGCTAATTTAAAGTGTCTGTTTGTATCAGGTTCAATTTGATTCTAGTAAAACTCCCTCCATAATGTATTACATTTTATTGTTTATTTAACAAAACATCTATTTATTGTTATAAAAATTAATAATAGAAATAATTCATCTCAAATAAACAAAATGAATATGACAATTAATTCCGCCTTATGGATTATTTTTTATATATAAAACTATTTTCATACCTTCCACCACAAGTGATGATGAAGGTATATGAACTTTGTCATTCTGTATGTAACGCTAAGAAGGAATCATCTCATTTTGCATCAAATCATAATCTGAGTTGATTTAGCTATTTCCGTCTGTTTGTCTATTGTTGGCACGTTTGGCCTGAGTATTTGTTATTGTTCGGAAATGTTTCCTATTTAAAACACAGAAAACTCGGTTTAGTATTTTAAAATAATAAGACCGATATCTGAGGCAGCATCTTAATTCAAGCAAAAATTTTTTTAAAAATTAAGAACTAATTTTATGATTCATCTTCGATTAAGTTTTCAAATATTTATAAAACTTTTCCGATATATTTATAATTATAGATAAATTATGGAAAATAGATTTTGAGAAAATATTTGAATTAATAGAATAATTTATATCTTAATATTTTGAGGTTAAATTTCAAAGTGGTTGTTTAAGTTAAAATTAATTTAAACCTTCCAACTTTATCTGCCAATTATCTAAACTGACAGATTAATAAAAAGTGGGTAGAATTATAAATTGATTTTTTTAAGAAAAATTATTAATTTTTTTTTTTGATTTATTAAATTTGTTATTTTAATTATAAGCTGAGATCAACTTACTTAAAGTTTAAAGCAGTTTAAATAATGTTAAGCATAGTATAACCTGAAAGAATTTTTAATACATTAATACCTTTATTGTGAGCGTGTCAACAACAGTCAGATGGTCTTATCTAAATCGACTCAGAATTTGATTAAATGCAGGAAAATATATATATCGTCTGAGATGATTCCTTTTACACAAAATGAAAATGTTAATATAATCTCTTCACCACTTGTGGTGTTAAAAAATATAAAAAATTAAGTTTAACCTGATGGAATAATAGAAAATATTGGAATTGATATAAAGGGTATGTCTTTATACATTAAGGTGAAGTTTCACAGTGGTCGTTTAAGTTAAATTAACTTGTCAAATACGAATACATTAGAAAAATGTTATAAAGATTTATCTTAAAGATCGCGATACCAAGTGGTCGTTTAAGTTCAAAGCTTAACATAATCAGTCAGTCAATTATGAAAATTGACAGATTGATAAAAATTTTGGCAGAATTATTAATTCACTTTCTTTTTGAGTAATTATTAATAACAAAATTTTTATTTTTAAATATAAAATTAAACTCCAAATTTAAACTCAGATTAATTTTTTTAATTTCAATCCAGTTAAAATAATTTTAAAAACAGTTTAATGACCTTTAAAATTAGGCTTTAAGAAATGCATAAAAACTAATATTTTTAATAATGAATTAACAAGTTTGTAAGTCAAGTTTTTAATAACTTTCGATTTGTTTTCCCACGCAATATTTCTTGCTGAGTCATAGTTTAACTTTTGTATATCAAAAAAGTAACCAGTTTAAACCAAAAAAAGCTGGATGCATTTTAGAAAACTAATAAGAATTTAAATTAAGTTTAAAAGTAAAACATAGTTTAAGGTTAAACTAGTTTAAGTGATATTACATAACTAATCTGAACTTGTAGCTTATTTAAAAGGTTAATTTTTTGAGAAGAGATTTTTAGTCGTAATCTAACAGTTGAAAGTTGAGTTTTCAATTTCTTCTTTAATTTAAGTTTTTTGGTAAAAGTTTTGAAATTTCTCGCTATAAATGAAGAATGATTTAATTATGAAAACTTTTGGAGAAAATATTTTAATGCTGCAAAAACGTAATTGTGAGTACAAGCTGAGATTAATCTCCATAAAGTGAAATGAGTTCAAGTTCTGTTCAATGAGAAGCTAAATTCCGACATTTAAATTAAGCAGAATTTAAAAGCTTTCATACTAGTGAAGCTTCGAAGTTATAAAATAAATATATTGTGATAAATGTTAAAAGAAACTTTAAAACTAATTTAAATTAATAAAAAAGTCAAGAGCTTTTTAAAATATTTTTTTTAGATTAAAAGAAAATCAAATGCTTTTTCATTTGTAAAGCTTTAAAGTTATACAAAAATTATTTGTAAGTAATACAAACATCCTGTGCTTAATTTACACTGTGCTATTAAATATGATAATATAGTTTAAAGCTGCCTTTAAATGATTTTAAAGAATCAAGTGCTTTAATCATAATTTTTTAATTTTAAAGCTCTTTTGTTAAAGCTTTTCGTTTTTATGAGTACTGAGAAAAAACTTAAGTAAAAAATAGTAAAAAACCGTATAGCTTTAGCATACTTAATAAAGCTTTATTAGCAAAAAGCTACTAAAATTTATTAAAGCTTTAATTGTTGAAATACAACCAATAACGTTTATCTGAAAATATTTTTTGTTTAAAAGCCGTTTTATTAAAAGTTTTAATTTCAGTTTTAATATTGAAAAATTTCGTATACATATTTTAAGCTTTAAATGTTTTTTTTATAATGTCACAAGAAAGCTTTTAAAAAACTGCTATAAATATAAAAGCTTTTTTGTTACTTTCATAATAAATCTTACTCAAAAAAAGAGCTTTAAGCTGTTAAGATAATTTAAATGCATCTGAAAGTCTGCAATATTGCAATCTATTGAAAAGCTTAGTACCTAAAGCTTTTCGAAAAAAAGTTTAAATGCAATTAAGTTAATGCCGAAACTTAATTTTAAAGCTGTTAATAATAAATCAAATTCGTTATCACAAAGCTTTACAGAAAAACTTTCCATATTTAAAGTAATATAAAGTTTTTTCTTTTCTTTTATATATTAATACACATTTTTGGAGTTTCAAGATAAATGTAATAAACAGAGCTTGAAGTTTATGTGTAGCACAATCCCATTCAGAACTATCAAAAACGGCCCTTCAGAGACTCCGTTTTTTATTACCTTTAATAAAGTGTATATTAATTTCTTAGAATGTTTCTTGATTTCAGAATCTACTCGTCTAAAGCTCTGATTTGATGTATCTCAACTCCAAATTAGGCAAATCAGACTTTATTTATATTAACTTCAATCAGTGTATATTAAATTCCACCCCTCATTAGACATATCTGAGATACAACTGGGAATGCTCTACATATTTTTTAATTTAACCTGCTGGAGCTTTAATTCAATATAATACAGTCATATTCAGGTCGGTGCAAAATAGGCTTTCTGGAACTCTATATATTCAAGTTACAAAAAAAAAAATAATAAGGTTGGATATACTCTTAATGGTTTGGGGATATTTCCCATTAGAGAGTCAATTTAATGTATCACAACCTTAAACAGGTCTGACCTAAATGGTCCCTGGCTTAATACAAAAATACATATCTGATTTTCCCCAAAATTTGGACTCCTTTATAATCTTTTCCGGGACTAAAAGATATAGTTTTCCCACCGTCTACTTTTACTCCTTCAAACCTTTCTTTTGAGTATAAAAATCAAAACCAGGACCGTGCAAATTTTTGAAGCTCTCTTTATTTCTTGAGAAAGATATTTATATGTTTTAAGCTTTTTAGTAGTATATCGCAACACTATTCAGGTCTATTAAAAGCTTAAATTTACATAACAAAAAATGTATAGTTTAAACTTGACATTTAAACGTCCATTTGATTGATTCATCCTCATTAATCAGTTTTTAGTTCCCTAAAATTTTTATTGGGGATATTTCCCTTTAGAGAGCTAATTTAATCTATCACAACCTTAAACAGATCTGACCTAAATGGTCCCTGGCTTAATACAAAAATACATATCGGATTTTCCCTAAACTTTGGACTCTTTTATAATCTTTTCCGGGACTGAAAGATATGGTTTTCCCACCGTCTACTTTTACTTCTTCAAACCTTTCTTTTGATGTATAAAAATCTAAACCAGGACCGTGCAAAATTTTGAAGCTCTCTTTTTTTTCTTGAGAAAGATATTTATATGTTTTAAGTATATCGCAACACTAGTCAGGTCTATTAAAAGCACAAATTTACATAACAAAAAATTTATAGTTTAAACTTGACATTTAAACGTCAATTTGATTGATTCATCCTCATTAATCAGTTTTTAGTTCCCTAAAATTTCCATTCTCTAATTATTAGAATATTTTCTCCATTTCCTGATTTTAAACCAAAATAATTCAAAATCATTATTCAAAACTCTATAATAATTTTTATAGGAATTCAAAATATCTTCTCATTAGAATTCTTTAAATTGCATGTTATATCTTTTAATTGTTAAAAAAAATATGTATATAAATTGTATCTAGAAATTTTGCATACTATTTTGTTTGTAATTCATTTCCCTTATTTGTAATGCGGCATCACAAACAAAAAAACACACAAAAATATTAATTACTTTATACAAAAAAATATATAAAATAAAATACATTTTCACGTGGTCTAACCCCTGGACCCCGATACACAATTTCCTCTATAATTTTTATTAAATAGAATTTTACAATAACAAAACAAAATTTCAATTAAATGAAATCACAAATTCATTGAAGCGTTAAAAGTTTGAAAAAAATACAAATTCCTCAAAATAAAATCAGGTAAAAACTCCTCCCTAGAGATTTCGATTTGTAGTGTTTAATGAAAAGATCTGAGGAAAATTATTAACAATTTTCTTTTAAATAAAATAATTATTTAATAATAAAAATGTAACAAATAACACGCTACAAAAGTTATGACAGTTTTCTTTTGAAAAATCACAATAAAAAATTACGTTTTTTTTTTCAAAAAATGTGTTTTCGAAAATCATTGTTTACAATTTCGAAAAATTTTTAAATAATTTGTACACCCTCCTCCAACACAAAATGTGAATGAGAGTATAATAAATTTATCATTTTATTTGTGACAAAAAGAAGGATTCATTTAGTAAAGTAAATGGACTAAGTCCCTGACAGTCAAATTATATATAGAAATCTAAGTTCTTCTTGACATTGCGAATAATCCAAACTTAAAATAATTTGTTCCGATTGTTTAAGGCTGCCTGGTATTGAAAAAGGACATAAACGGTTTTTGATAGTTTGTATTTTCAAAGTTAAAATGTTTGTTTGTGGGTGTAGTATAATGGCATATTCACATCATTTGACAATTCGCGATTTAAAATTACAAAATCGAATTTTTAGAAAAAAAGTTATCAACCGTTATCTTGAAGCGAACTCGAAACTTCGGACATATCGAATTAAGAATTGAAACCTGAGTCTTTTAATGGCATACCGACATCTAGTCGAATAATTTAAACTTAAAGAAATTTATTTTGAATATTTATTGTGGCCCCGTCCTGATCTCTATTTAAAACTGGCTTTTTCAGATTTGTAGATTTAAAGTTATAGACCGTTTTCTGTAATGAAGATTGAAATTTTGAAAAAGGAAGAAGTCAATTTTTAAGTATTTCTTTTTATATATTCAAAAAGATTTGACCAAATTATTTGTTATTGTTCACAACAGATTGCGATAAAGAATTGTATAATCGGAATTGTAGAAAAAGATTTGTAAGCCGATATCTAAAGCCAATAGGGCATAGGCCATATATATATAAAAATCTAAGTCTTTCTTGAATAAAACGGATTTAATAAGGTTTTAGATCGACAACTGAAGCCTTTTTGATAATAATAAAAAATAAGCTAGAATGCTATATTCGACTATGCCGAATCTTAAATACCCTTCACCACGATCGATTTATAAATATTTGTGAGAGATTCAGAAATATGTGATATTAAAAATACCGTTTGTAAAGGGGCCATTTCTTAAAAGGGTTGTCAAAGCACTAGTCAAGTGCCAAATTTTGTGAGATTTCCTGCATAAGTTATAGAGCATTGCGATTGTTATTGGGAATACCCTTCTCCTATACTCTATCAAAAATTTCATTAAAGACAATATTAATTTGCTAAATTTCATGAAAATTCAATAAGCCGTTTATTCATAACTGTTGGCCAAATTGTCAATTTTAGGA
This sequence comes from Cochliomyia hominivorax, assembly GCA_004302925.2. NCBI lineage: Eukaryota > Metazoa > Arthropoda > Insecta > Diptera > Calliphoridae > Cochliomyia > Cochliomyia hominivorax. The sequence goes on from PYHX02000467.1 coordinate 109,009,376, forward strand.
GGATACTTTTATCGGTATTTAACTTTTTTCTACCGAACCGATTTTGCCAAATTTCATTGATTTCTGTCAATTACTGTGGTTGAGAAAGTGCCAGCAACAGCCAGATGGACAGACATAGTTAAATCGACTGAAACTTTGATTTGATGCAAGAACATCTGTTCTTTTTGAGGTCTTAATTGATTTTTCTTGACAGTATAATCGACATAAAAAATAAATATATCTCTATCTACAAGTAGTGGTGGAAGAATAAAAATTAATCTCGTCCGATTGAGATTTAAAAATCTCTATTATTTGATATATAATTTACATCTTCCTCGAAATACTTATAACAGATCACTAATTAACAATGAGCAAAATTGTATTAGCGGAAATAATAAGATAAAAATCAGATAAAATCAGAATTCTTTCATAACAGTTATATTTTCATCTCTATGCCAAGATCTATTTTTTATAGTGTAGGGCATTTCACATCCAGTTTAATCCGATATATCACTTTTTTATTTCAATATGACTTTTGTATTGTGGTGAATTTTGCACGTTTCATATGTTGGCGTTTTAGTTTATAAATCATGTGTGATTTTAAATAAATTATTAATTATAAAATAAATTATATTTTATTTACATTTTTACAACTGTTTTTTTTTATTATAGAAAAATTATCAGAGTCAGAAACTACTGCTTTTGATAATTCTTAATTAATTTCAATTTTATTATTCTTATCAGTGAAACTTAGTGAACTCTTTACTAAGGTAAAATAATATTATACATTTGGCCCTTAACACGAGCCATTTTTTTTGATAACAATTTGTAATAGAATATGAATCATGGTAATAGCGGGTGCTAAGATCATTTGTTATAGTTAATAATGATCAGTGAGTTCACAAATTTAATGAGGCATGAACAAATTTATATAGTATATATATACAGAGACATAGTAAGTGTCACCAAATTGGTGAATGAGGGTATATCAACTTTGTTATTCCGCTTGTAACGCCAAAAAGGACTAATTTCAAATCTCATAAAGAGTTTAAGGACTGAGATCGGAATATTTGAAACAAAATCAGACCACGGAAATTAAAGTCAAGTTTTTCTAAAAAAAAAAAAAAAATTATTGCTGGCATAATTAATGACAAAACGTATGTTCTGGCAGATTTTTCCCAACGTCTGGTTAAAAATTATGTTGCTGATGATCGAGGGAATGTTGAAGAAAAGTTTAAAGTCTACTTATTTTGAACCTGACTTGGCATCCTGCCAGTATGGTAAACAAGCCTTTCAGTGTTACAAGAACAATTAAGTGATATTTTGTACCAAACATAGAACTATAAAAGATTTGGACAGGGCACGAAGACAGAGGTATCTCTATTAAAATGAAAGAGATAATATTGCATATCTCTGAAACTAAAAATAGGAATTCAAACGAAATTTAACACATGAATTGTCATTACTGTTGACTACAAAAATTTGCAGCTAATTTATTGAAATTTGTCACATCCTCAACAATAAAAGAGTAAACAAATTTTTGATAGGGCACGTGGGTTTAAAACTCCCTTAAAAACGGACTCTTAATATCACAGATCTCTACAACTATTACCGAAAATTTATGAATTAAATCTGGCGCATTAATGAAGTAATAATATAGAATATATAGGACACGGATAATGGTATCTCCTTACAAAATGTTTTCTTCAAATAATTTTAAACTGAACATGG